>OY796656.1:2734373-2835316 GCA_963680705.1 Rhagium mordax
AAGACAAGTGCTAATTGTTTTAAGAAAGCTATTAACAGTTTTATAATAATTTTAGTGTTAGTCACATTAGCAGTGTTAGTCACATTAGCACCACAATTAGTCAAATTATTCATTTACATTATTTTTTAAATGGTTTTACGTTGTTAATGATTTTTAAAGATTCGGAATTTACTGATTAGAGCTGCCGATTAAGGTGCAAAGTTGACACCAAAATTGTAAATTACGTATACAACTTCATTCACATAATTAGCACTTTTGTCGGTGTAAAGTTGGTGCTAAGTTTTTAAATGTTTATAAATTTCTCCAAATAATTAGAAATTTGTTTTTACTTAAACGGTGTTGAATAAAAGTAAAAGTTTCGCAAATAGCACCGGTAATCAAGGTGCTAGAGTGAAGTTGGCATCAAAACCATATATCTGTTAACAATTCTATTAAAATAATTAGCTCATCTGTTTCTTACATATTTTTAGGATGTTAACGATTTTAAATGTTTCCGCAATTAGCACCGCTAATTGAAATGTTGGAGTAAGAAATTGACATCGGAGTTTACGATGGTTTAAATGTTTTTTTACATACCTGAAGGTTTACACAATTAACACCGCTGCATGACGTGCTGCCTGGTGTAAAATTAGCACCAAAATTACAAATTGCGGTAAAATTGATTACAATAATTAACACCCTTGTTTCTACATATTTTTTTGGTGCTAACGATGATTAACACAAAAATTATAACTAAAATTGTTAAAACAATTAGCACATCTGTTTTTTATGAATTTTTAAGGTGCTAATGAGCTTAATAGTATCCGCAATTAGCACCGCTGATTGAGATGTTGGTGTTAAATGGGTTAATTTATTCAAGTTATTAGCACCTCTGTTTTTTACATACGTGAATGGCGTTAAATAATAGCAAAAGCTTCACAATTAGCACACGGTGCTGGTATGAATTTGGCACCAAAACCATAAAACTGTTAATGATTAATTCTTACTATAATAATTAGCTGCTACTCATTTCTAGGGCATTAAAAATTTTAAATGTGTCCACAATTAACCCCTCTGATTAAAATACAGAAATATTTGGAATAATTACCATCTCAGTTTTTCATACATTTGATGGGTGCTAATTAATTCGCAAATAGCTTCGATAATCGAGGTGCTGGTGTGTAATAGGCACTTAAATCACAAAACTTAATAACAATATTTATTGCATTTATGTCATCTGTATTTAATATATTTTTAAGGTGCTAATGAATTTAAAGATTTGCGCAATTAACGTCGCTGATTGAGGTGAGGAGGAGAATTGAAAATTATAACTTGTATGAGTTTACTAATTAACACAGCTACTTGAGCTGTCGGTGTAAAAAGTAATTAGCACCTTTGGTCTTTATATTCTTAAAAAATGTTAAATGATGATAAAAATTTCACATATGGCTCAGATAATCGAAGTGCACCGCTAGAGTGTAATAGGCATAAAAATTATAAAATTCTTTAAATAGTTAGCACATCTGCTTTTCACATACTTTTGGGTGCTAATGATTTTAAAGGCTTCTGTTATTAACGACACTGATTAAGGCTTGGCACCAAAATTTATAATGTACAGTTTGTTAAAATAATTAGAATCTCTGTTTTTCATATAGTTAGTGGGTGCTAAATAATTGCAAAAATTCCGCAAGTAGCATCGATAATCGAGGTGCTGATGTGCAATTAGCACATAAATTATAAAACTGTTAATGAAACTGTTAAATCAACCAAGTAGTTCATCTGTATTTTATAAATTTATAAAGTGCTAATGATTTTAAAGATTTGCTCAATTAGCACCACTGATTAAGATGTGTGGCCGTAAATCCCAAATAAGAACAGAAAGAAAATGATTAAGATGTTGTACGTTTAGCTCCAAAATTATAAAGTGTGTAAATAACTTTGTTACAACAATTAACACCTCGGTTTTATATTTTTACGATTTTAATTATAGTTAAGATTTATGCACCGTTAATTGAACCGTCGAAGTTAAAAATTCATGCCAAAATTTACAATTAACAAAACAATGTTAATAAGTTCGTTAAACCAATTAGCACCTTTGTTCTTTACAGAATTGGAAATAAAAATATTAGCACCTCGAGATGCTGGGGTGAAATCGGCACCAAAATGATAAAATTGTTAAAAAAATTAACATATGTTTAGGGTGCTAATGACTTTACAGGTTTCCACAATTAGCACCTCCGATTAAGGTGTTGGTTTAAAGTTGTCATTAAAGTGTTTTTAAGTTTGTTGAAATTAGCACCACTGATTATAACGTGTATTTTTGTACTTTTGAATGATAGTAAAAGTTTTTCAGTTAGCTCAGTTGGTTGTGGAGAAAAACAACTCAATCTAATAATAATATGGCGAATTAAGAAAATTTATAAGAGGAAGTGCGATGGATGATTTTCAAAATACATTGTATAAAATACAAAAGGTAGTTACTTGCAGATTACGATTAGTTTACCACAATTAAAACGATTCCACGTAACTTTTCCTATAGGATTGAAATTCGTCATAAAGAGTATGTAATATACGTTAAATACGACTTAACCCCTGCCGCGACGTACCTACTCTACAATTATCTCGCTCACCCCTATTGTTTTTTTTATGTAACCGAATACAAGCCTCCGTTTTTTTCGCACGTATCATGTTCGCAGTATCTTAATTTCAGCAATGTCTCCCCTTTCTATAAACCTCCCCAATTAGCATAATTAATCCAGCATTTATGCGTAGCGTGAAGAAAAAAAACTATAAATATAACCACCCTCTTACCGCATGGCGAGCAAAAAAAAAGTGTGTTTGCATTTAATATTTGTAACGCTCCATACTGCGCACCCTTTACATAACCGGTTATCGCTTGATCTTAATTAACCTAAATAAAATAGGAAAAAAAAACTGTATAGGACGCCTCCCTTATTTTGGTTTTGTTTTATTCTGTTTTAATTAGTTTATGTCAAGTGGGGTGGGCACGCGGGGCGCGAGATTTTAATTGTGCATTTAATGGGTTGGATAGAAAAAAACGTTCAAACAATTGAACTCTGATTTGTAAAATTTTGACCTGTTAGAATTTTGCTGCGCCTGGTGTTGATCATTGAAAAAAATTCAAGTTTGTTTCTTTAATCTTTATCTATACAAAGATGGCAGTTATTGTGTTGAATTATCGTAAATAAAACCTGCGCAATTTATGCAAATCACCTGCAAAGCAAAACAAGCAAAAATGAGCATTTTGATACAATTTAGAAATACAAGCTTATATGAGCAGTATTTACATGTTCAGCGGAAGATGAAATACGCATTCTCCTCCTTGGCATGATAAATATTTAGTTCGCACATAATTTTCTTTTCCGTCCTGATCGCTCTACCTGAGCAACGTAATATAATAGCAAAATTACAATTTACTAAACCGCGCAGAGCTAAGTATAATATATATATGGCACAGCCGACATTGATGATAATCCTCCACATATATATATAAGAACGTCGGAAAAAACAAATACAAAAAAGATAAATTACATTTTGCATTAGCAAAAAACCCAACAAAAAAGTTAACAATGTCATTAAGATGGCAATTCCAAGTTGTATACAGTAGCAATAAAGTGTAGGCATATGCGACCCGGGAGGGTAAGAGGTTCCTTTTCCCCCCGAGCCTGGACAAGGATAACAACGGGCTAAGTTACTGAAAAAATTCCAAGTTCTAAGTTTATTTACTTGAAAATACAGGGATATAAATCTCTTGTAATTAGTGAAAAGGAGACCAAAAGTGATTTTATCCAAAATTTGCAAGAAATTGCTTTAAGCCATATCTAGAATCGCTATCTGTGCTCAAATTGCAACACAAACCAAGAGAAGGAAAGGAGAAGAAGAGGAAGAGAAGAAGAAGAAGAAGAATGAGAAGAGGAAGAAGATGAAGAAGAAGAAGAAGAGGAAGAATAATAGGGAGAAGAAGAAAAGAATATGAATAAGAAGAAGAGGAGGAAAGAGAAAAAGACGAATAAGAAGAAGAAGAAGACGAAAAAGAAGGAAATGATAAGAAGAAGAAGAACATCACGTCAGAATAGCTGATTTATTATCGTTGGCCAATCAAGAAGAAGAAGAAGATGAAGAAGAAGTTGAATAATAAGAAGAAAAAGAAGAAGACGAAGAAGAAGAATAAGAAGAAAGAAATGATAAGAAGAAGAACATCACGTCAGAATAGCTGATTTATTATCGTTGGCCAATCAAGAAGAAGAAGAAGAAGATGAATAAGGAGAAGAAAATAATATGAAGAAGAAGAAGAAAAAGAAGAAGAAGAAGAAGTTGAATAAGAAGAAGAAGAAAAGAATATGAATAAGAGGAAGAAGACGAATAAGAAGAAGAAGGAGAAAAAATAAATGATAAGAAGAAGAAGAACATCACATCAGAATAGTTGATTTATTATCGTTGGCCAATCTTATCCAAAATTTTACCTATGACGTATTGTCTTTGCAGTTTTTTGGCAACCAAACTGTGTCTATATATGTAGGCCGGTATTGTGCTAGTTTCTTCAGGACTAACGAGGCTAGCTTTACCTAGTTAATGCCGGAAAATATGATCCCATGGATTCTTGCCTCTAAAAATGTTCGCTTAAAAAGCATTAACCGTGCGCGCGGTAATTTCTCGGGGACGCCCATGAGAATAATATAAATAATGCACGTGACAAGCCCAATATATTATATCTACACACGGAGTTTTCTTAGCGGGGATATGCCGTATATAACAGTATAATCCGGGGTAGAAAATGTATCTGAGGAGGCTTTGTTTTCTACAAGAATTAAGCTTGGCTAATACAAGCCCAAGCGAATGAGAACGGGATCCACATATGGTCTTAGGAACGACTTTTTTCGTTTACCTTCAACCACCCTCATTTTCCTCCCACCTCACTCTCCGAGCCGTAAAAAATAAACCTACGTAATATAAAGTTATATGGTAACTTGTATGATGAAAGCATGAACTAATTTGAAATTTCGTTTAATATTTAATGCGGATTGTGATAAATTATTTTGTGGAAAATACACAATAAGCGGGCTGGTACAATAAAATAGGACAATCCCCGATAACCGCTTTGTTAGTTCGTTGGCAATTTCTGCTTTAATCGTGAAATAACAGTAAACGGTTTAATCAAGGAATGTAAATAAATAAAAGTCAAGTGGGCGTGCAATGGCTACCTTCGAGGAAAATTGGCCCAATACCACGCAGAGGAACTAGAAAAAATATATCAGAGTGCAAACTTCATATGCTGAAGGGTGTTCGAACATCGACGTCGTTTTTGTGTTTCGCAAACCAAGTTATCGCCTTCTGGAGATGGTACCTACTAACAATGTTAACAAGTTCATGCAAGATGCTAATGGCCTGCAAAATCACTCGAGCTTAAACCAATAGACCATTTTTATTATACCATAAACAGACGCTTCTTAGTTTCACCAATAAACTAAGTATTACTACGTATGGCAGGAGGTTTAGACATTCTGGTACACAATACTTCAAAAAGACATCAACTTTCTAATTCAAATTGCGTTTAAGTTGAGAAAAATTAAACTGATTATATAATTGTTTTCTTTATTTCGAAACACAGCCAAATGCACTGAGGTGGTCTGTGTTTAGTAGACAAATGAAAGTAGAATGTCGTTTATGAATAGCATGAAACACAAGGGATTCAAAACGGATCCTTGTGGAACACCAAATATAATAATAATAATTTCTGCGATTCTATTGCAGTATCTGATTCTCTCGATATTTTTGCTGACGTTTATGTTGCATAAACTCAACTAGTGCTTTATTCATAGCTATCTTATTGTTGTAAACAAATTAAGGAACGTTTCAACTTTGCTGCTAGCGTCCATTTCCCTTCCTCCATAATTATATTTGTCGCTGCCCTCCATCCCCTCTTGTTTCGCGTGCTTTCGAATAACAACCCTACGCAGAACAACATTCTCCTACATCAATCACAAGTAAACAGAAATAATGAAAGAAAGCGACGTTTTTAGTGGAGGTGTCAGAAATAATATATTCCTTATTATTATTATTACGTACGTACTCTACAAATTTTTTCTAGATGGCGTTGTTGACTAATTTATCTTCTTCTTGGCATGATAAGACAAATGACAATGAGGAGCATAATTATAATAAAACGAAGAAGAAGAAGAACAAGAGCAAGAAGAGAATGAAAAAAGTAACGTATAAGAAGAAGAAGAAAAATAATAAGAAACCGATGGAGACAGAATGATTGAATATCAAGTTTTAAAAGTATCAATGCGGGGGGAAAACCCAGCCGCCATTGTTAAAAACATTAGCCAAGACATGAGAAGAAAATGAAGAAGAAGAAGAAAAAGAAGAAGAGCGCAGGAATTTAAGTTGATATTTAACACG
The DNA here is from genome assembly GCA_963680705.1 of Rhagium mordax. Classification (NCBI taxonomy): domain Eukaryota; kingdom Metazoa; phylum Arthropoda; class Insecta; order Coleoptera; family Cerambycidae; genus Rhagium; species Rhagium mordax. Next base: position 2,740,776 of record OY796656.1, read on the forward strand.
TACAAGACATTGATGTCCTAGTGACAATAATTTGAAAATAATTTTGTTAGTAATTTCTGACCTTCAGAAGCAAAGAGATGAAAGGAAAGGGAAGAAGAAGAAGAGCAAAGATATTTAAGCTGATATTTAACACGTACGTACATTGATGTCATAGTGGCTAGGATTTGAAAATGAATTTGTTAGTAATTTCTGAGCTTTAAAAGCAAAGAGATGAGAAGAAAGGGAAGAAGAAGAATAAGAAAAAAAATGGAAAAAGAAGAAGAGCGAAGGTACTTAAGTTGACATGTAACACGTACTACATTGATGGTATAGTGACAAGGATTTGAAAATAATTTTGCAATAGTAATAGCACCAATAACCCTTTTCTTCCATACAATTGATAAACTTTTACTCAATAACTAATATAGTAAATATTTATTTCAGTCATTTTATCAACTTCTGAGTGAAACTTAATTGTACGGGTTGAAAAAATTTAAAAACTATGCTATGTTTAGTTTAGGCCATATAATTATGGACATAATTTTTTTTGAAATTACATGCCTTGCACCGTATAATCCAAATTAAGCCAGGTAGTCGAACACACGATCCGGCATATGGAGGAAAGGATGTAGAGAGCACAGGTCAAAAATGTATAAAAAACTTGAACACGTGCCAGGATATACATGTCTGTGTAATGCCTCTGCATATAGCTTTATCAGCCTCTCGGAAAGGTTCAGATTACACTCGTCTTAGGTACCGACTCGATAATACGTATAATAGAGTACATACAGGCAATGTTGGACTTTTAAAATGTCTTAATTGCATTAACTGGTGTTCAATAGAAATAAAGGTGGAAATGAATTTTCGTATTTCTTCCCAAAATGAATTTGAAATATATGGAAGTCCTAGATAATCTTTAACTGTTTCTTTGACTAAAGTCACAGGCGTAAAGGTTATTTTTTTAAATCCAGATATTTTTACTTTTCCTTTTCTTTTTTGGGATTTATTACCACATTTGTTGAAATTCCTATCCAGAAAGGCGTAGAGGTTATTTCCCAGTTTTAAACTGGTTAATTTGCTTATTTTTTAGATAAATAAATTTTTTGAATAGGAATTTCAAGAAATATGGTAATAAATCCCAAAAAAGAAAAGGAAAAAAAAATTATAAAATGCCACAATTAGGTAACATTTAAACAATTTTTTAGATTACATTCGCGAATGTGGTATAAATCCCAAATAAGGAAAACAAAGAAAATGAAAAGATGCCACAAATAACTTTGGGTATAAATATAATGATTACCAAATTAAACTCTGAACCCCTAGCACTGTACTCCAAAAAAATAATTAATACCAAAATTACTTGTGCGATACCAAATAAAGATAGTTTATGTCATTATGTCACTAAAATAACAACTGCTCCTATTGTTTTACTATTGCTTGTATTTTAAATACTAAGTTCTACAAATTTTAAAGTTACGCGACTTATTGCCAAAATAAATATTTCCTTTTTCAATTATTTTAAACACTGTAAAAAAAAGTATTGACTGATTTCTATATCATGATTAATATAATTTATCCACGACCACTATATTAGGAAGGTGTAATACGCCTGTTTTCCGTGGATTAAAGGCCATATAATACACAACTGGATTAAAATTCATAATATCATGCTTCTATTTTTTTGCTCAAAATTAAAAGATTCTTAGTCAAAATAAACTTGTCAAGTCTGACGTTTTTCAAAATCAGAATGTTTCACCCCCTCTCATACGGCTTTCACGCTCCTAATTTGGCCGTTGTGGTGGATAAAATTTTGAATTAATTACGTTCGTGGATTAACAGACTTCATTCCACTCGAAAAAATGTGACTCTCGGCTGCGCCTCGAGTGCACATTTTTTCTCGTAGATTAAAGGCTTGTTAATCCCCTTATATAATTAATAACTAAAAGCTTTAACACAATAATAATTAAAAGTTTACTACTAATAAAAACATCTTAATTCCAGAGGTTCGAAATTGTTGGCCAACCGGAAGTGGAGATAGTGGCATAAAACTCAAAGACGCCTCAATTGATAGAAACGCGATAAAGGCTGAAAAGTTTCCTTTAACTAGCTCTGCAAAAAAAATGTAGTATGTCCAATTTATTTATTAAGTGCTATTCATTTTTAATATTTTTTATGAGCAGGCCGTTATGTGTCATAAATTAAATTTAAATGTCAAACAATTAATTTAGTGCCTTTGATTCACTTGGCATGGCCACTAATATCCGATACGTTGTTATAGGAACCTTGTTCATTATACACTGCAGTGAATAATTAAATAATTATTCACTACAGGGAATAATGGATAGTGTTATGCCTAAGGAAGTACATGCATAATGCATATATTATCTAGTAGTCGTGGATAAAAGATTTTTTTTCACAGTATAAAATAAAAACAACAATAGAATTTAGTATCACGACGTGGTAATTATTATAATTTGTCGTATTTAAAAAAAAAATTTTGTATATTAAACGTGACTAAAAAGTGTTTTTTTTAACAAAAGTGGTTTAGGTATAGCACTCGCCTTCGGCTCGTACCATAACTCCACGCTCGTAAAAAAATCTTTTTAGCCACTTACTTACCGGGTGACACAAGAAGTAGTTACCCCCCCCCCCCATTTTTGTTAGCATTTTCGTATGATGAAAATTTCAAAATTTTATGGTGAAATAAATACACAGATTCTCATATTTTCACATAAATGATGTGTTAAAACCACTTCCGGTTTAACCGGAAGTGGTATCAAAACCGGAAGTGGTATCAACTTTCTTATTTTAAATGAGAACACCCAATTTTTTTTTAATATTTGAAATCTACATAAAATCCCTTTTCTAATGACATATAACACATTGACATTTGCTTTCAAGATGGCGGCGAAACATTACGTTTATACTAAATTTAAGTTGGCTATTGATTGATTCGCCGCCAGAAAACAAAACGTGGTTGGGAGGCTGTGGAAACAAAAAAATGATTTATTGTTGTTTTGCTGATCCATCTATGAAAATGCGAACTAAAATGGGGGGGGGGTAACTACTTCTTGTGTCACCCGGTAGAATACTGTCTCAACTTCCGAGCTTGTTTAAGGCTTTGAAAAATATTTTTTTCACATTAGAAACTGCTCCGCGCTATCAAGCAGTATATGCAGGGTTGGTATTTCAGTCAGATATGTTTGCAAAATTTAATATCACTTCCTCTATCTATTTATCAGCGCGAATCGTTAATTTTAATCTTCTAAATATACATTTTATGCCGCGATCGCCGTGTTTTCGTCGAAAACAAAACACAACTCCCTTATATTACGTAAGTACCTAGTGTTGATGAGTACGTATAAGTATGTCGTAGCAATACCAACTACTACGCCATTTCAGTTCGACGCATTTATCGTCAACATGATTACCTTCATTACCATCCGCGATATATTCCTACCAAATCCCATTAGAGTCATTTGCCTCGGAGACAGACACAAGGACATTTTTAAATTCCCATCTAGCGACCATTTTCCCTTATCCATATTAATCTAAGGACCGTCGTCCTTCTCCCCCATATATCTTCGAATAACATCTCCGGGCGAAGAAATACACATACTCCTTCTCCCATATAATTTATTCCGGACCGGTGACGGTGAGTTTTAATAATATTTAGTTCCGATCTGAAGGGGTTCGAGGGGCGGTGGTGGCGGTATTCGCATAAGCAGTCTTGGCCCTCATTAGACATGTCTCTGCCGTGTGACGGTGGCGCAGTAACCATCTTGTGCCTAAGGACCCCAAGTGCAGATGAGTGGTGGGGGTGGTGACGTCACACGTCGGCGCGCCGTGTCCGGTCCGCCCCCATCGCCCGCCGCCTGCTAATCAGCTACTTCACATCGGCACGACACTACTTTGCCTTATCGATCCCATCTCATCCATATATCCAGTTAGTGTTTTATCCATGCGTGCGTACCTGTACGCGCCGTTAATTAGGCGGGTTTTAATTGCGATAATTAATTACGCGCGAATTTTTAATTAAGTCGTAATTAATATCCACAAGGCTTTTAGTATCGTCTTGGCGGGAATGTTTCAAAAAACCTATTTAGGAGTTGCATAATTTATGTGGCAAATTTTGTTTTTTTTTTTTTAATTATAACGATGGTTTCCATAGCAATTATTACACTAATAGCAGAGGCACATAGTTGTACCTTTTGTAAAAATAGGCGTCAAAAATCTATCACCGTTAATTTCTTATGAAAATTAACTAAATTTCATACACTAAAGGATTTCCAAGTATAAAAAAAAAATTAAGGCAGTAGCACAAAAAATAGTTTTCAAAGTGATTTTTGATCCTTTGGCCACATTGGGCACCATATTGGATTTGCTATTTTAAATTTAGAAAATTTCTGTACTAAAATTACTTATATCTGAATCAACATCCAAGCACAACATTTTTAATATAAATTGGACTTCATTTTTACAGAATTCCAAACTTAGACAATGATTATTGAATTATTCATCTTTTTTCCTTGTTCTGACCCAAATTTTGAAGCTGCCATTTGGGAAAGCAAAATTTAGGCAGCAAAACTAAATTCAGCGAACCCAAATCCTTTAGTGTACCAAATTTTGTTAATTTTCATTAAAAATTAGTGGTGATGATAGATTCTTGACGCCTATTTTTACAAAAAGAAAATTGGAAAACAATTTGCTAAAATAATTCCGAAAAACCGCCCCCTCCCCCCTCCCTGAAAAGTCCTGAAATTTTATGTCCATTAGAATTTTTTTGAACAACAAAACAGTCTTCGATACAATCTAAAATTTTTGGAAAGTTACCAGCATTTAAAATTTTTAATGACTTGAATCTTAGTATAAAAGAATTTCAACGGCTGGTAATTTTTTCAACAATTAATATTTTTTCAAAGGCAAAAAACCTTGTCTAGGCTGTATCAAAAATTATTCTGATATTTAAAAAAAAATTCTAATATAAAATTTCAGGACTTTTCAGAAATTTTTTTGCAAATTGTTTTCCGCCAATATTTTTATTTTTATCCCAAATAAAAGCTCTTTTATAATCTGAGAGGTAACTTTAAACTTTGTTACAAGATCTGGTTACTTTAATATAACCATTTAAATCTCTAAGTTTTATTACATCGTTAGTAGACGGCGATATTTTATTGCATCGAATTTTTTTAAATATACCTGTAATATGTAGTGCTGTATTTGACTTTTTTTAAATTTTGCGCCGCCAAGTTCATTTAAACACAATTTGTCTATGTCTATATAGTTATTCTACAAATCTATAAGACTTTGTGACAGTTGTTCTTTTGATTATTATTTTTATAGTAGTTGTATAGTAGTTTTATAGTAGTTTTATAGTAGTTTTATAATAGTTACCAAATTGGTCACCTTAAACCCACTCAAGTCTTTTATTTGTTTTATACTGAAGTTCCTGAGTTATATATGTATAGGTAGCATTATGTAACCTAAAGAACTAAAAGTTCTATAACATACTAACTGCTATGTAGCTTTATTTAAATCTTTTAGTGGCAATTACTCTAAATTTTATAATGTGGTAACGTAATTGTATGACTGATGGTCGAAATGGCAGCGTGTCTGCCTCTCATCCAAAAGTCCCGGGTTCGATTCCCGGTCGTGGCAATGGAAAATACTGTGAGTGAGATTTTCCATTATACACGGATATTGGATGTGTGTCCCTTGTCTTTAAATGTGTAGCCCCCTCCCGCACAATGCTCTTCTTTCTAGAGCCTTCTGGGATAAAGGGGGTCGTAATTACAAGTGGTATATTTATTTATTTATTATTAAACATTTCCATCACCGTTTTCTAAATCTTTAACAGTTACGCTAAAAACCACTTTCCACAATTTTACAATAATTACCTTAGGAATACTATAAAACTTCAGGAAATGATTATTTAAACCCGTTACATTTATATACCCCTTATAAAACTACTAGTCATATTGCATTATGTATTTAAAAGTGATCTTTATAATTGTAGCAATCAACGCTACTATGAACTTGAACGGTTTTATAACATAGTAGTAACTATTACTCTTATAAGCTTTATTTAAACCCTTTAGTAACAATCACTCCAAGTTTTATAATGTGGTAACGAAATCGAAATAATAATAATTACCCTAGGAATACTCTAATTACCCTAGGAATACTATAAAACTTCAGAAAATGATTATTTAAACCCGTTACATTTATATACCCCTTATAAAACTACTAGTCATATTGCATTATGTATTTAAAAGTGATCTTTATAATTGTAGCAATCAACGCTACTATAAACTTGAATGGTTTTATAACATAGTAGTAACTATTACTCTTATGAGCTTTATTTAAACCCTTTAGTAACAATCACTCCAAGTTTTATAATGTGGTAACGAAATCGAAATAATAATAATTACCCTAGGAATACTCTAATTACCCTAGGAATACTATAAAACTTCAGAAAATGATTATTTAAACCCGTTACATTTATATACCCCTTATAAAACTACTAGTCATATTGGATTATGTATTTAAAAGTGATTTTTATAATTGTAGCAATCAACGCTACTATAAACTTGAATGGTTTTATAACATAGTAGTAACTATTACTCTTATAAGCTTTATTTAAACCCTTTAGTAACAATCACTCCAAGTTTTATAATGTGGTAACGAAATCGAAATAATAATAATTACCCTAGAAATACTCTAATTACCCTAGGAATACTATAAAACTTCAGAAAATGATTATTTAAACCCGTTACATTTATATACCCCTTATAAAACTACTAGTCATATTGGATTATGTATTTAAAAGTGATTTTTATAATTGTAGCAATCAACGCTACTATAAACTTGAATGGTTTTATAACATAGTAGTAACTATTACTCTTATAAGCTTTATTTAAACCCTTTAGTAACAATCACTCCAAGTTTTATAATGTGGTAACGAAATCGGAATCTTCGTAATTACTCTAGTCCTACTATAAAATTTGGGAACATAATTATATTAACCTGTTACATTTTTATACCCTCTATGAGTGTATAAAACTACTAGCCGCTGCAGATTACTTGAAATGTCTGTTGGGCGTTAATTCTAGAGTTAAATCAATTCAGATGTATCTCATCCAAGCTCGTGCAATTTAGCTTCTTTGCATTTGCATTTGTTTAACCCATTTTCAATAAGCATTTGAGTAGCAAGCAGTAACTAATAGTTTTATAAGGGGTATATAACATATTCTGAAGTTTTATAACATTACCAGGGCAGTTGCGGAGTTGTGTAAATGTTTTATAGTGAGGTTATTACTTAAAGATTCTATATAGCGGTGATGAAAATATTTCCGTTACTACATTATAAAACTGAAGGGTATATAGTGGAGCTATACATTAGTAACAGTTGTCATTATCTAGAACTATTAGTTTTATAGGTTTATAGTAGTGTTGGTTGCTGCAATAATTATCAAATTCACTTTCAGATAGTAAGAAGTAACCTTTATATTACTCAGAAGTAGATAGTACAAAACTGCTTTTAAGTGATCAGTTTTCTAACGCTGGTAACTGCTATAAAGATATGTAAATAAAAACTTCTGTTACAGAAATGTATAAGCTAGGATATTGTGTTTAAAAATGAATATGGTATCGCAAAATTGAAGAAATGCAAAAATATAGCAGCACCTTTTACAGGAAAAATTTTCCACTTTTTTTCAATTCGGTGTAAAAAAATATCGTTGCATAGAGGTATAATAAAACTTGATACATTAAATAGTTCCATTAAGGTGATAAGTTTTTATAACAAAGCTTAAAGTTTTATTACGTTTCTTATAGAACTTCAATGGTCACAAACAACATTCTCTTCCTATGTCAAGGATAGACGCGGAACATTATAAAAGTTACTTTTAAGTGACAGAAAGCTCAACTATAATACAGTTATATAAAGGGTGATGTAGTGGTAACCGATCTATTTCTGTTATATTCTGCTCTGCAACCTTAAAGTGTACAGTTTTACTAAATAGCTTTATTACCTAATACCTCTATATTTGATTCTCCATTTTAGTTCTATAAGAGGTTTATAAGGGTAACCGCAATATTTCCAGCCTTAAATTATATCACTTGATTTTAACCAAGTCGGCTGCGGTTATAGAACAGTTTCCATTTTCATTATTAATGTAGAAAAAATCAGCGCTGTTATGGAGAAATTTTTCCTCTTAATCTAAGATACCTTATTAAAATAAATATACTAGTTATAATGCTATTGCGTAGCGGGTTGTTTCCAGGTGTTCTTCAGCATTGATTATTTTGAATTCTTGACGTTCCGACCATCTTATGATATTCCTCTGAAGCAAAATAGGCTCTCAGCCTAACGTGAGTAGTTCCCTAAAATTAAAAATAAATGCTCACTTGAGGCTTTTTGAAATGGGTTGGCTACAGAAAAGGGTTTTGAATATTATTTAGTTACTTCAAAATAAAGTTCACTGCATACCATTTATGATTTTGATTGCACTCTGAGCGTAATTTGCATTAATTAGACACCTCCTACAAAATCAATACGTTAAAGTATCTGAAGCAGCGTCGGTTAATTTGCGAGATGCGCAGAATCATCGGGACGAATAATTATTGCGGATCAGAACCTGCAGTGATAACAAATTATGACGTAATTGCAATATCTCTGCCAAATTTTCCATTTCCTCGGATTGCAATCCGCCAGAAAGGAAAAACATTTTCCACTCCGGCGAAATGTTTTACCGTAATTAATCTCTGTTTTTCCAATAATCAATGCAGACACGTGGGGGAGCGCCGCTGGTCCATGCAACTTAAAGTTGACGCTTGTAGCCCGGACTGTACCGGACATGGCCCACTCGACTGGACACGCTAAAACAGATTGCCTAATCAATTCCTTGTGTCCAGAACCGAGTCTGATCAATCTAAATTAATCCCCACCGCCCATTCCCCTTTAAACGTTCGCAGTCAAAAAGCGGCGGCCCTTCCCCTGCACCCCTCACCGGCCTCCAAGAATTCCCAGAAAGGTTCCCCAATAACAAAAGCTATATCATCAGACTTGAAAAGTCGACTTTGGTGCTCAAGCTCAAGAAATAAACAACCTAATTAAGTCCTGAATGAAACTAATTTGGTTTATTTGAGGAAAATATTGGCGTAATTTAATTTATTTTTAATGAGAAATTTTAAACTAATAAGAGGGTAAACTTTCATCTCGAATTATAATTGGATATGCTAAGAAAATTACCTGCGCCGGGAAACTGAAAAATATTTCAAGAGCATTTTTAAAGTTACTTTCGCCAAACTCTCACATGCAAGGATTAAAAGTTGAAATCGAGGACTATGTAGAATTAATGACAATAAAATCCAGACAAGAGGAAATAATAATTCTACTAAAGGTCTCATTCACCATTCACCTGAAGCGGATTCTTCAATATCTTCTTTCATAACTGTGCAGAAGCATGAATTGTTGATATAAAACTCTGTTATCCAGTCCAACTAGCTGTTTCTTCAGTAGCTAGTTCAATTATTTCTTCCATTAGTGCTTTTGTTACAACAGCTGACTGTATATAGCTTTGTAGATCATAAAATTATCTACAACAATGATTTGAAGAAATTTTATCGTCAAGTGAAGCATTTGACGTGCACGAGCCGGAAAAGTTTGGCGTCCGGATCTCAAATATTTGTTTCTTAAACGTTTTTTGTCGATTTTTTCGTTCGTTCATATAAAACTAAAAATCCACAAAAAATCACACATCGCCTTAGAACTTCAGAGAGAGAAAATAAGCATTATCCACATTTAGTAAATTCGCTCGTCTATAAAACAATTTTTCGGGTTATTAGTGATTGCTAAATAATACTTTTTTAAATTGTGTGATTTTTAGCAATTTTAATGATTACTTATAATTCTAAAAGTGAAACAAATTAGACTGGGATGTATTTTTTCAGTGTAAAATAAGCATTTTCCACATTTAGTAAATTCGCTCGTCAATAAATAAAAATCGGGTATTAGTGATTGCCAAATAATATTTTTTAAATTGTGTGATTTTTCGCAATATTAGTGACCACTATTAGTGCTAAAAATTAGGCAAATTTGATGGGGAAATAATTTCTTCAGTGCAAAATAAGCATTATCCGCATTTAGTAAATTCGCTTCAGGTTATTAGTGATTGCTAAATAATATTTTTTTAAATTGTGTGATTTTTCGTAATTTTAGTGATCACTATTAATGCTAAAAATTAGGCAAAATTAATTGGGAAATAATTTTTTCAGTGCAAAATAAGCATTATCCACATTTAGTAAATTCTCTTCGGGTTATTAGTGATTGCTAAATTATATTTTTTTAATTCTGTGATTTTTCGTAATTCTAATGATCATTATTAATGCTAAAAGTGAGGCAAATTTGATTGGGAAATATTTTTTTCAGTGTAAAATAAGTATTATCCACATTTAGTAAATTCGCTCGTTAATAGAATTTTTTTTCGGGTTATTAGTGATTGCCAAATATGTAGTACTTTTTTAAATTGTGTGATTTTTCGCAATTTTAGTGTTCACTTTATAATGCTAAAAGTGAGGCAAATTTAATTGGGAAATAATTTTTTCAGTGTAAAATAAACATCCACATTTAGTAAATTCCCTAGTTAATTAAAACAATTTTCGGGTTTTTAGTGATTGCTAAATAACACTTTTTTAAATTGTATGATTTTTCGTGATCACTATTAATGCTACGAGTGAGGCAAATTTGATAGGGAAATAATTTTTTCAGTGTAAAATAAGCATTATCCACATTTAGTAAATTAACTCTTCTATAAAACTATTTTTCGGGTTATTAGTGATGGTTAAATAATACTTTTTTAAATTGTGTGATATTTCGCAATTTTAGTGATCACTTATAATGCTAAAAATGAAGCAAATTAACTGTGATGTATTTTTTTCAATGTAAAATAAGCATTATCCACATTTAGTAAATTCGCTCGTCAATAAAAAAAAAATTCGGGTATTAGTAATTGCCAAATTATATTTTTTTAAATTGTGTGATTTTTCGCAATATTAGTGACCACTATTAGTGCTAAAAATTAGGCAAATTTAATTGGGAAATAATTTTTTCAGTGCAAAATAAGCATTATCCACATTTAGTAAATTCGCTTCGGTTTATTAGTGATTTTTTTGATTTTGTGATTTTTCGTAATTATAATGGTCATTATTAATGCTAAAAGAGAGGCAAATTTGATTGGGAAATACTTTTTTCAGTGTATAATAAGCATTATCCACATTTAGTAAATTAACTCGTCGATAAAACAATTTTTCGGATTATTAATAATTGCTAAATAATGCTTTTTTAAATTGTATGATTTTTCGCAATTTCAGTGATCACTTATAATGCTAAAAGTGAAGCAAATTAGACTGGGATGTATTTTTCAATGTAAAATAAGCATTATCCACATTTAGTAAATTCGCTCGACAATAAAAAAAAGTTTAGGGGTATTAGTGATTGCTAAATAATGTTTTTTTAAATTGTGTGACTTTTCGCAATATTAGTGACCACTATCAGTGCTAAAAATGAGGCAAATTTGATTGGGAAATATTTTTTTCAGTGTAAAATAAGCATTATCCACATTTAGTAAAGTCGCTCGTTAATAGAACTTTTTTTCGGGTGATTAGTGATTGCCAAATATGTAATACTTTTGTAATTTGTGTGATTTTTCGTAATTTTAGTGATCACTTTTAATGCTAAAAGTGAGGCAAATTTAATTGGGAAATAATTTTTTCAGTGTAAAATAAGCATTATCCACATTTAGTAAATTAACTCGTCTATAAAACAATTTCTCGGGTTATTAGTGATTGCTAAATGATACTATTTTTAATTGTTTGATTTTTCGCAATTTAAGTGATCACTTGTAATGCTAAAAGTGAAGCAAATTAGACTGGGATGTATTTTTTCAATGTGAAATAAGCATTATCCACATTTAGTAAATTCGCTCGTTAATTAAGAAATTTTTCGGGTTATTAGTGATTGCTAAATAATATTTTTTTGAATTGTGTGATTTTTCGTAATTTTAGTGATCACTATTAATGCTAAAAATTAGGCAAATTTGACTGGGAAATAATTCTTTTCAGTGTAAAATAAGCATTATACACATTTAGTAAATTCGCTCGGTAATAAAAAAATCAGCGTGCATCCTACAAAAAAATGCTAGCATAACTTTTTGTTGCAAATTTAATCTCTAATACGATACATTTGATAGATCTGCCATAAATAAACTCTGAGACCTGAAAATAGAGGAAAAAACTAAAACGCTCCAAAAAGTCAAAATTAATTCCATCTAAAATGTTTTTTCCTCAACCTCCTAAAGTGAAAGGATTAAAAACACCCTAAACAAAAAACTTGTGATCAATCATATGAAGCTTCTTTAATTAGAAAGCATATTTCTTTTTCAGAAAAAACCGCAAGTATCCCTAAAATATCTGGAATTTTGTCTTCTGAATTTTTTATTTGAACGTTTTTTCGATGTCTTCGATGTTTCTTTCGGTCACAAAAAAATCATAAACCATCTGAGAAATTTGAGGGATATTTTCCATAATGCAAAAGGTTTTTACACCTTTTTTTGCTTGGCCTGTGGCTATGAAAGCATCAAAAATTGGATTTTGTAGTTCTTCTCTAGATCTTCTATTTTATGATCTTGGAATTTGTTCGAGACAAATATTATTATATGTGCATTGTGCGTTGTGTTGTGTGTTATTGTGGATAATATGCAACAAAAATGGACACTTTAATTTGTTTCCTAAGATGCACGCTGATTTTTTTATCCACTCGCGAAATTCGCAAATATTGTTTATACGTTTGTATTCCATTGAAAATATTATTGTACCTACTCCGATGATATTTTCGTAATATTCTAAACTGTGTAACTTTTTGCAATATTTGTGATTATTTACAATGCTAAAAATCAGGCAGATTTTATTGAAAAATATTTTTTTTATCTAATAAAGCGTCATTGGCGTTTGCTAAATTCGCACGTCAATAAAAAATGCTACTATTATTTGTAGCAAATTTCATATAAAATAACTTTTGCGTCAACCTTTTGAAACTAAATTTTTCTCGATATTTCTCAAAATAAAAAATTCACGAAAAAACGATCCTTATTTAAGAATTTCAAAGGATATTTTCATCGCGCATCCGATTTTTTAGATCTTTTTTTTTTGTTTATTTTGTGGCAAAGAAATTTGTCTTTTTGGAGCTGTTTTTGCCTGTTTCAACATCTTAGGAGTTATTTAAAAAAACAAATTATTATATACGTCTCGTATAAATTTAACTTTTTCTTTAATCTCCTAAAATTAAAGGATTAAAAACCTCCCCTTTATAGAAATCTTGTACTCAAATACATTAAGCTGCTTTAAGAAGCGTTTTTCTGTCTGCTGAAATAATTAGTAACCGCAAGTATCCCTACAATATCAGGATTTCTCCCTAATTTACTAACAGAATTAAAAACGCAACGATTTAATTAAAGTAGAATTTTATATAAGGATCAATGGCGCTCAAGCGTAACAGAAGCAAATGTTTCTGAAAGGCATTTACGCAAGTATCATCGATTATTAAGAATCCGGAGTAATTGGATTGCGGAGAATATTAGTTATATAAGTAAAATTGACGCACAAACCAAGAAAAACAAAGACAACAAATACGGTCGTTTAATAAGGCAATAACTCAAATCCCTCATTACATTATCTGGAGACCAAAACACAGCGCGTTCTTCCATATTACTAAAAAGGCCAGCATCTCGGGGGTCCCAACCCCTCAGCTAACTACCCCGTGTTCGCCCCGAGATTATTATAAGAAACGCTGCGACTAAATGGGTGTCTGCCCGTTTCCAGTCTTTCCTTCACTCACATACATATGTTACCCTTTTCTGGCTCGGGCGGAGCGCGTCTATCCGTCTCCGCCACACTCATGTGTTTCATATATTATCGTGGTGGGGGGTCAATTGCTAAAAAACCTTTTTTCGTCTTTCATACAAAATTCAAGCCATTTCTCTCGATTATTGGTACGGCATGTGAGTCAAATCTAGACACACGTTTAAATGGGGTGTTGTTTTAGTAGAGAAACCTCTCAAGCCAAAAAGGGAAACTTTCTTCACAATGACTTTTACGAATGGGAATGCGAAGGCAGAATGGAATTTTAAGTAAAGTGTCGAATTTATATTATAGTAAACAAATAAATGCCACACATAAAAGCGGGCGTTAATCAATGTCTGCGAAATATTTTAGCCAATATAGGGTGTAAAATTGTCTTGTTTTTAAATTAGTTTCGCCGGAGCTGAGCCGCGGAATACAATGCATCGTTAATACTTACAAGTAGGCATTACTGAGATAAAGCTGCCTCTATTTTTCATCGGTTCGTTATTAGAAATTCAATCGGGTTTACATTCAAAAAGTTCGATTTCAAACTTTTTGGAAGAGAACAGATAAGCTAAAAATATTGTAAATGTGGCCACGAAAGTATTACATGCGGAATAACTCTAAAGTATATGGCGTCCCATTTAAAAAAGTTGCAAAAAGTTGGATTGAAAATATTGATTTTTGACAATTAATTTTGATCCCCTTGTATTCTTGTCTAGGTGAGGATAAAGCGATAGTTGAAGAAAGGAGTACTAAATGATAATAACCCTGTATAACAGTATTGATTAATTTAGCGATCCAAAAACATTTTTGTTGTTGTTAATCTTGTGGGTATCGTTGTTGGAAAATATTTCAGGATGCTTAGTATGGACTGTATTAAACACTTGCTTGTCTATTTAACCTCCGCGTATTCGGCTTTACATATTTTTTCTCATGTTTCCCTTTCCAATCGGCGGCGACGACGGCGAGAATTAATGCGCCGTTTTTCTGATAGACCCGAGACCCTCTTATCAAAAAGCATTTTTAATTAAACGACCTCGACTCGCCGTCTAGAAGAATGAAATATTTTTAGATTTAATTAGATACTCCATTCTTAAGCGAGGGGTGACAAAGCCTGCCATTTTATGACTTCTATAAGGACTATATCGCTGATTTCATTCAAAATGGTCGGTGGGAAATTAAACGCGTGGAAGTATTTCAAGTAATTGACGCGCTTTATTTACGTCGAACTGTCCAAAGTGAAGGCATGATGACTCAATGCTTTAGGTTAAAATTGGTCAGCTGCAAGAGGATAGTGCAAAATCCAATCCACTTCTAGTAATATTTTTTTTAATCTTTAGGGGGCCTATTTTAATATTATTTAATTTAAGATTTCCCCATAAGTAAGTTAAATATTGTAGCTTTGCTGCGTTTGTGCCTTAAACGTTTTCGTATAATAATAATTTCCTTCTAACATTATTAGTATGCGAACTTCTCACATAAACCTTTCCAGGATTCAATATCTTGCAGCAAGATAGCTACACAATATTTGCTGAGTTTGCTGTATTGTGCCGTTAATATTTTTGTTTGTGCCAGTGTCTTTCTAGTAATATTAAAAACATGTTTAGAGGGACAACTTTATAAACGCATAACACTGAGGACTCAGCTATAAGAAAGTTACCCCATGTTTGTGCTAGTTACACAATATTTGTGCTGACTTAGTGCTACATTGTGTGGAAAACATAGTTGTTTGTGCACGTCTATTTACGAAATTTTTTTAATCATTAGATGACTAACTTTGCACTAGTCCCCAATATTAAATATTTCGCAATAAGAAAGTTCCACCTTATTTGTGCCAAGTATCTGCTCTAATATTGTGTCCATTTCCATTCATAAGAGCCTCTTTCTAGTAACATTTAAAAAATATATTTATGATGCTATTCTCACTCCCGGATTAAATATTTTGCAATAGAAGATTTCCAGTATCCTGTAATGATATAGCTCACAATATTGTGCTGCGTTTGCCTGTATTGTGTCATAAACATATTGTTTTGTTCAAGTCTGTTTTTAATAATTTTTTTTTACTGTTTAGAAAGTAAACACTACCCTCAAGAGTAAGACAGTTGCACAATATTGTGCTACGTTTGTGCTTTATTTTATCCTAAACGTTGTCGTTTGTGCTAGTTTCCTTCTAGTAACATTTAAAAAGAAATATTTTAAGGACACCCTTAGATAGATTACCAGGATTTAATGTTTCGAAATTAATTTTTACACCATGTTTGTGTTGCGTTTGTCCTGTATTGTGTCCTGAATATTTTTATATTTGTGCAGCCTCTCTCTAGCAATATTTAATAAATAATATATCTAGGCTACTATCCTTACAATAATAGCCTACAGGATTTAATGTTTTGCAATAAGAAAATTATACCATGTTTGTGCCGTATTGCCTTAATAAGATTTTTGTTTGTGCAAGTTTCTTTCTAATATTATTTTAAACATAATTTTAATTAACTCTAGCCGTCTAAAATTTAATATTTCGCAAAAAAGTTACGCTTTGCTAGTTTGTGCTGCATTTATGCTGTATTGTGCCCTAAATACTTTCTATTGTGCCAGCCTTTTTCTAGCAATATCTAAAAAAATCTAGGCTGCCATTCTTATACTAGTCCTAAAGGATTTAATATTTTACAATGCAAAAGTTACACAATGTTTTTGCTTCATTGTGCTAGTCTCATTCCATATTACTTTACACTAGCTCTTCATAATTTAATATTGCGCAATAAGACTCACACCTTGTTTGTGCTGCGTTTGTTTTGTGTCCTAAATATTTTCAATAGTGCCAGAAAATAGAAATAGAAAATATTAGATCTAGGAGAGCTCGTACAAAGTTGACAATTATTTATAAAAATAATACTAGGAGACTAGCACAAACGAAAATGTGTATGAAGCAATGCAGCACAAACATTGTGTAACGTTCTTATTGCAAAATATTAAATCTTTTGGGGCTAGTATAAAAATAGCAGCCTAGATAGTTTTTTGAATAATAGAAAAAGGATGGCGCAATTAAAAATATTTAGGACACAATATAGCGTAAACGCGGCACAAATAAGGTGTAAGTATCTTATTGGAAAACATTAAATTTTGGAAAAATTAAGAAAAGCAGACAAGATATATTTTTTAAATATTGCTGGAAAGAGGATGGCACAATTAAAAATATTTGTGACACAATACGGCGAAATGCAGCACAAAAAAGGTGTAAGTGTCTTAAAGCGAAATAACAAATCTTAGAGAGACATTAATTATTTATAAAAATAATACTAGTAGGATACTAGTACAAATGAAAATGTCTATGAAGTAACACAGCACAAACGTTGTATAACTTTCTTATTGTAAAATATTAAATTCTTTGGGTCCAGGGTGAGAATGGTAGCAAAGATATATTTTTTAAATATTTCTAGAATGAGGCTGGCATAATTGAAAATTTTTAGGGCACAATACGGCATAAACGCAGCACAAACAAGGTGAAAGTGTTTTTTTGCAAAATATTAAATCTTGGAAAGCTAGTGTAAAGTTAGCTCTCTAATTATTTATCAGGATAATACTAGAAGAAGACTAGCACAAACAAAAATATTATGAAGCAATGCAGCACAAACGTTGTGTAACTTTATTATTGCAAAATATTAAATTCTTTGTGGTTAGTGTAAGAATGGCAGCCTAGATATATTTTTTAAATATTTCCAGACAGACGCTGGCACAATTGAAATTATTTGGGACACAATACAGCATAAATACAGCACAAACAAGGTGTAAGTGTCTTACTGCGATATATTAAATCTTGGAGAGCTTGTGTAAAGTTGGCACTCTAATTATTTCTAAAAATAATACTAGAAAGTGACTAGCGACTAGCACAAACGAAAATTGCTATGAAGTAATTCAGCACAAACATTGTGTAACTTTTTTATTGTAAAATATAAAATCGTTTAGAGCCAAAGTGCGATTGACCGCCTAGATATATTTTTTAAACATTGCTAGAAAGTGGCAATAAGGCACTTATACCTTGTTTGTGCTGCGTTTAAGCTGTATTGTGCCCTAACCATTTTCAATTGTGCCAAGCTCTTTCTAGCAATATCAAAAAAATATCTAGGCTGCTATTCTTGCACTTGCCCCAAAGGATTTAATATTTTGCTATAAGTAAGTTACACAATGTTTGTGCTGCATTGCTTCATAGACATTTTTTGTGCCAGTCTCTTCTAGTATTATTTTTTAAATGCCAACTTTACACTAGTTCTCCAATATTTAATATCTCGCAATAAGACACTAACACCTTATTTGTGCTGCGTTTATGCTGTATAGTGTCCTAATTATTTTCAGTTGTGCCAGCCGCTTTCTAGCATTACAAATTATAAGTGACATTACAATTTTTATACGAAATGCTTTTCCTTGGTAATTTATAACACAAGGATATTGTTATACTAACTACACATACGTATTTTAGAAAGCCTCAAAATTGCAGTACAACGTATCCTGAAATATGAACCTATTACAAAAGTTCCGACTGGAAAAATAAAAACATAAATAAATCACGCAAATAAGGAAAATGATATCATAAAAGGAGCGTTTGAGATTCAAATCCTTTAAAATTTTTTCAGAGCTAATCCGCCCTAAATGACACACATGATGTGAGCTTAGAAGAAATATTACACATAACCCCATGTGTTTCTGCAAAACGAACAAAATTTCACAGATTTATTTTCTTGGGACAAAACAACTGAGGGTACTTCACCCTTTGTATTACTTTGTAAAATTCAGGGGAAGTGAGGATTTAAAATGCCGGGATTGGGAATTGCAATAATGCAAGCCTATAAAATCGATATTCTATAATTTAAAGGGGCGAGGGGCGAAACTTTAATGGTCTCCTTCATAGTAATGTGATCGGAGTGTATTACAGTTCCATTTGTGTATAGGGTGCGCCTCGAAACGCCGTTATTTTTTAAAATGCGTACAACTGACGGTCACCAACTTTATGTTGCTTTAAAAATATACGAAATATTGTTTTCCATACGTATTAGCAAGTTCTTCTGGGTAAATACAAATAAAATGAAAAGTATTGGCATTAATTTGTATAATATACCTGTAAAAGTGCAATCTTTGTATTAGCTGTACTTGTAATTAATGTACAAATCTGTACAAAAACAGTACCTGTTAAAGTACAGGCTGGCTAGAAGCTCTACAACTTTTCTATAATTTCCTTGAAGCTTACTTCTAAATGTATAGAATTTCTACAGCTTATCTACAGATCTACAAATACAAACCGGTCAAAAGCAAAAGTTTTCTTTCTAGATTTATATAGTTACATCTCTACTTGTAAATGTACGTACATGTAGGAGAGCTGTACCTGTCAAAGTGTACAAACCAGTTAGAGGCTCGACAACCGGTCCTGTAAATGTACAAACCTCTTGGAAGCCATAACTGTAAATGTACGGACCTGTATAATAACTGTAATCATAAGAGTACAAGTCCGTTAGAAGCTGCACCTGTAATGTACAAATCTGTGAAATGACTATATATTTAAAAGTAAAAACTAGTCATAAGCTTTACACTTTTCTGCAAGTTTACCTGTTAGAAGCTGTAAGTGAAAACCTAGTAGAAATTGTACCTGTAATTGTACGTATCTGTAGAACAGCTGTATCTGTCAAATTTCAGGCTGGTTAGAAGCTCTTTCAATGCCTTAGAAGCTTACATCTAAATGTACAACTCTCTAGAACCTCTAAAGCTTAGATTTATGTCATACAAGCCCTATTTGTGTAAATGTATAGACCTGTATAAATCTAGAAAAGTACAAACGTGGTCAAATATGCCGCTGTACTGTACAGACCTGTACTGGTAGTCAAGCTGTAGCTGTAAAAGTACAAACCGGCTAAAAGCTCTTCTTTCTAGATGTACCTATTTTTAACTGTGCTTGTAGTAAATGTACAGACTCTTGGAAGCTGTAACTGTAATGTACATACTTGTATAAAAATTATATGTCGAAATTTAAACCAATTATAAGCTGTACAACATTTCTATAAGTGTACGAAACAGGAGTTGTACGAATAAAAGTACGAATCTGTTGATAGCTGCATCTTTAAGTGTATGGACCTGTATAAAAGCTTAAACTGTTAAAATACAGACTGGTTAGAAGCTCTAGAGTCTAGAACCTGATCAGGTAAAATCTTCCTTTGCAAACGTACAGACTTATAGTAAAGTCGCATATTATGTCAAAATAGGGAAGTTCAGAAGCTCTACTTTTCTACAGGTGTGCCTATTAAAAGCTGCATCTGTATGTACAAACACATTAGGATATCTATAAACTTTCTACAGATCTACGTATTACAAGCGTACTTATTAATGTACGGACTAGTCTATCTATAAAAATGCAATCTTTTTAGAATATGTACAACTTTTCTACATATCCTCTCGTTAGAAGTTGTATTGACTGCACCTGTAAGGACAGACCTAAGAGAAACTTTAACTATGAATAAGCGTACCTGTAGAACTGTACCTCCTAAAGTACAGCAGGTCAGTTATAATCTATACAATCCAACCTGTTAAGAGCTATATCTGTTAATGTACATACATGTGGAAAAGCTGCATCTGTAAGGAACTGTAAATATGCGTACCTACAGAAAATCTGTACGTGTCAGAGTACAAACGTTAGAGACTCTACAACCTTACCTGTTAAGGACAGTATCTGTAAAAGTACAGACCTGTAGGAAAACTGCCCCTGTAAAAGTACATACCGGTTAGAAACTTTTCTATTGGTTAACTTGTTATAAGCTACATCATTAAATATACAGATCTGTACTTTTACTATCTTTTTTTCAAATGGAGGAGTGGGATTGGATTCAAGTATCTGTATATATAGAGTTATAAACAGACTTTGTTGAGCCCATACAATATATAAACTGTCATTGTGAAGCCCAAAATTGCACTTTTGAGATCCGGTTCGGGCTCAACAACGTATCGAGATGTATATACCTTCACCAGTTGGTTAGATGTGGTCTTAGGACACCGCGCGCAAATTTTAGAGAGGGCTCAACAACGTACTATTCCCATCTTCGAGATATACAGATTAGTTCTCAAAAAATGTATGCATGGGGGCGGTGTTAACGAACTTTATATACTGTATATAACTTTACTTAAACGGTATATTAGTGAGCCCTATATTTGGCAACGCTGTCGGGCAACATATGAATTAGTTTGCTATTAAAATAACCAAGATATTGCTCCGTGTTACATTTATGTAAATGCAAAAGTTTGTCAATATTCCCAAAACACCGTCAATTTACGTTTTGCATAAAATGAAACCAATTTCTCCAGTAGCGACAAACGTCAGGTCTCTAGATAATATCTCTCGAATTATTTCACAGAACTTTCCTTTGAAGATGCAAATTAACCGTGTAAGCGTCCTTTAACGCTAATTGGCCAATATTAAATTTAATATATTTTACAATGTATTTGTGCGTTTCCAAATAAGCTCCAACTTTGATAATTTCGCCAAATAAATTGGCAATCAAAGACTAATTTTAAATCAAGTCATATAAGATTAGTGTAAAACTAGCTGAATTTTTACCCCAAAGAAAGTTTGTAGATATTAAAATTAAAATACGTTATTTGCATGACAGGTCCTTGTAAATATTTAATATCCAGGATACATCCTAATAAAGGAGAAAGTACCACATTTATTCACAAACACAAACTGACGGTTGTTTATTAGAGATGCATTGACATTGATGTGTTTTGCGAGTCACATTTGGGGTAATAGGTTTCTCAATTTTCGGAATTGAGTACGTTTGGCGTGCACGCGACGTCATAGGTCCAAATAACAAGAGCAGGGCAGTACGCGATCTTAAAGTTATCGAGCAAGAGGGATAAGCGCAAATTCGTAGAATATATTTCAAAGTAATAGTATCGTAGTAAATGACACCTATTATACGTATTATTAATTTGATTTCTCTGTACTCTGTACTGACGAGAACCATAAAAACTGCCTCACCTCTAGTTGACTTTAAAATTTTCTTTTGTAAAAATAGGAGCAGTTTAGTTGTGCGTTTCTTCAGCACTGGAATTCCTCAGGGGCCAATATTGGGGCCCTTTTTTATACCAGTAAGTTTTGCCTACACCTATACGCAATAACATTTGTAAATGAATCTTTGGGTCTACTCTGGTTCTATTTCTGCATATTTGAGCAGAAGAGACCTCATGGTTTTTCTTTTGTGCTAGTTTATTCTCTTGTTTCTAACACATTCGATATAAATATGATAGAAAATAATTATTCTAGAAAATACTGTATTTGGGCAATTGTTCCTCATGGCAGCTAAGTCAGACTTAAAACTAGGAAAAATTTTTTTCGTGGTGATAACTCTTTGACTGTTCCTTGGTCCGGGGTAATTGACAGTGTCCCGCAAAGAGGAGCGACGGCACCAGCGGCGTTACGTACGTATATATTTGTATGTAAATACGTTTAGGTCGAGAGGCACAGGTGCGAGATATGTCAACCGCAAGATATAGGGTTGGTTTTATAGAGGCGCATTAGACAGCCTGGATATTAACCGCACTACTGGCTATAGCAATAGCCCTTAGCCCCCACCCTACTGATGTACCTTCCGTTAACGCCGCATTAGCTGACTTGATCTCTGGAGATTCCCGGCCATCGTCTATTTTTATGGATAATTACTGTCGAAGCTGCCTCAGCAAAAAATTCATCCCGGGGAATTTACTGCCCGTGTTAATCAATCTTATTCACAACGGATTATCTTTATGAATGTTCGAAATGGGAATTATTTCGTTTTTAATATTCGCGTTAAATAAGCAATTTGGCGCAAATTTATATAAATGAGGGAATTTCTGCTGCATTTCAGATGTAGAGCAGAATTTTTTCAAAACGGTCTTCCATTCCTGCTGCCAACTATTGTTTGACAAATTTATGAATGGAAAATCCTAATCTGTAAAACTTAATTTCCCAACTAGCTCTCCCGATTTTCCGCGCGTGCTAAATGAACCTTGCACAATAAAGACAAAGGTATTCCAGTAAATTTGTTCACGTCGCGTCGCGTCGAAATTAATATCCATGCACAGGCAGATGAAGAGGCTTTAAGTTTCCAACGTGAACTTTGATACGAGTTAATGATTTCTATGTGTTACAAAGAAGGTCCATGAAAACAGAGTCTGCGAACGGGGAGAGTAAAGGTAGCTGGTTGACTGCAACCGGAATCAAATTAAGCCCGAATGGAGAACAATTTGTAGCCGAACCTAGCCTTGCACAGGAAACGAATCAATACAAGTATAAGTTCGCGACGATGATTGGCCTTAATTGCGATTCTATGCATACTTGCCACATTCTAATCACCCTCTAGACCAGAACGGATCGTCACTAATTAGTCATGCTTCAATGGGCACATTTCATTATCAAACTTTTACCAACTTCATTCGACATCAATGAGAAGAGGAGTTAAATGGATTTAATGGGATTAAATAAAATTAAAACCGCCAGAATTGCGAAACTCGATTAAACTGTTTAATTAGTTTCGGGAAACTATTTCTTTGTGGAAGTTAGAATTTAATTACTGTTGGGTCGGCAACTTAAAAAATCCTCGGACTGGGATAAAATATTCTCATCGAATTATCGCGGTTTTAAGGAACTTGGTAACTCGATTAACAAAATCGGGTAATGTAACCAAATATTTCGCAGGACGAGATTTTTAGAAACAGGATAATGAGAGCTGTCGTGATTTTTAAGCAGCTGAATCTAACTTGTTGGTGTTGCAGAAACCTTTACTAAAATTAATGAATGTACAGGATGGTTCGTAAGTGGTGAGACACAGTAAACAGTGGATCGGGACAAAATGTGGTCAAACTTTATTTTTAATGGCCTGCCAATATTTTAGCAATTTTAAAGATCTTATATTTTGAACCCTCCCAACCACAACCTTCTCCAAGTGCTCAGGCAGTTGAAAAATCAAAGAGAAGTCCAAAATTGCAGTTAATTCTGGTGAGAAGCAACAACGTCCAAGCACTTGTCAGGTAGATGTGGCTGCAGAAAAATTCCTTCGGCAACTTCTACACAGTCAGATATAATTAAAATACGTTCAAAGTTTCTTGGAGCAGTTTTAACATTCGCCGAAAATCTAAATGAAAAACTAGAAAGGGCTCTTAAAGTAGAAAAATTGGATCTAAAGAGCGCCACTAGGCAGATCAAGAATCAAAGCAAAGTCCAAAACTGTAGTTAACACTAGGGAAGCGTAATGACGTCCAAGCCCTTTTTGGGTAGAAGTTGCTCCAAAAATATTGCTAGAACAAATTTCGTTAACTTCTATGCAATTAATCGAAGAGAAGGTCAAAATTGCAGTTGATTCTGGGGAAGAGCAACAACGTCCAAGCACTTCCCAGCAAGATGTGACTTCAGAAAAATACCTAGAATAACAACTTCTACACAGTCAGAAATAATAAAGAAGTTCAAAGATTCTTGGAGCAGTTTTAACATTCGTCGAAAGCCTAAATGATAATCTAGAAAGGGCTCTAAATAGAGAAAAATTGGAAGTAAAGAGCGCGACCTGGCATATAAGAAATCAAGCAAAGTCCAAAATTGCAGTTAATACTAGGGAAGCGTAGTGACGTCCAAGCCCTTCTCAGATAGAAATTGCTCCAAAAAATTGCTAGAATAAATTTCGACAACTTCGATTCAATAGAAAGACATTAAGCGAATCTTGCAGCAGTTTTAACATTGTAGTTAAAGATAAGGCAGTTGAAAAATCGAAGAGAAGTTCAAAATTGCAGTTTCTTCTGGGGAAGAGCAACAACGTCCAAGCCCTTCTCAAGCAGATGTAGCGACAGAAAAAACCCTAGTGGAAGCGTAATGACGTCCAAGCCCTTTTCAGGTAGAAGTTGCTCCAAAAATATTGCTAGAACAAATTTCGTCAACTTCTATTCAATAGAAAGATGTTAAATGAAAAATCGAAGAGAAGTCCAAAATTGCAGTTCATTCTGGAGACGAACAATAACGTCCAAGCACTTCTCAGGTAGATGTGTGGCTGCAGGAAAACTTCTTTGGCAACTTCCACACAGTCAGAAATGATTAAAATACGTTTAAAGATTCTTGGAGCAGTTTTAACATTCGTCGTAAACCTAAATGAGAAACTAGAAAAGGCTCTTAAAAGTAGAAAAAAATTTGATCTAAAGAGCGCGATCAGGCAGATAAAGAATCAAAGAGAAGTCCAAAATTGTAGTTAATACTAGGGAAGCGTAAAGACGTCCAATCTCTTTTCAGGTGAAGTTGCTCCAAAAATATAGCTAGAACAAATTTCATCAACTTCTATGCAATTAATCGAAGCGAAGGTCGAAATTGCAGTTAATTCTGGGGAAGAGCAACAACGTTCAAGTACTTCTCAGCAAGATGTGACTTCAAAGAAATTTCTAGAATAGCAACTTTTACACAATCAAAAATAATAAAGAAGTTCAAAGATTCTTGGAGCAGTTTAACACTCGTCGAGAACCTAAATGAGAAACTAGAAATGACTCTCAAAAAGAGAAAAATTGAATTTAAAGAACGCGATTAGACAGATCAAAAATCAAAGCGAAGTCCAAAACTGTAGTTTTAATGCTAGGGAAGTGTAATGACGTCCAAGCCCTTCCCAGGTAGAAGTTGCTCCAAAAAAATTGCTGGAATAAATTTTGCCATTTCTATACAATAAGAAGGCGTTAAGCGATTCTTGTAGCAGTTTTAACATTCGTCGAAAACATAAACGAGATGCAAGAAATGGGTCTTCAAAAGAGAAAAATTGTAGCTAAAGATAAGGTAGTTGAAAAATCGAAAAGAAGTTCAAAATAGATTTTTTTTCTGGGAAAGAGCAACAACGTTCAAGCACTTCTCAAGCAGATGTAGCGACAGAAAAAATCCTAGTGGAAGCGTAATGACGTCCAAGCCCTTTTCAGGTAGAAGTTGCCCCAAAAATATTGCTAGAACAAATTTGGTCAACTTCTATGCAATTAATCGAAGCGAAGGTCAAAATTGCAGTTCATTCTGGGGAAGAGCAACAACGTCCAAGAACTTCTCAGCAGTATGTGACTTCAAAAAAATTTCTGGAATAACAACTTTTACACAATCAGAAATAATAAACAAGTTCAAAGATTCTTGGAGCAGTTTTAACACTCGTCGAGAACCTAAATGAGAAACTAGAAAGGACTCTCAAAAAGAGAAAAATTGGATCTAAAGAACGCGATTAGGCAGATTAAAAATCAAAGCGAAGTCCAAAACTGTAGTTAATGCTAGGGAAGTGTAATGACGTCCAAGCCCTTCCCAGGTAGAAGTTGCTCCAAAAAAATTGCTAGAATAAATTTCGCCAACTTCCATACAATAAGAAGACGTTAAGCGATTCTTGTAGCAGTTTTAACAATCGTCGAAAACATAAACGAGATGCAAGAAATGGGTCTTCAAAAGAGAAAAATTTTAGCTAAAGATGAGGTAGTTGAAAAATCGAAGAGAAGTTCAAAATTACAGTTTTTTTCTGGGGAAGAGCAACAACGTCCAAAGACTTCTCAAGCAGATGTAGCGACAGAAAAAATCCTAGTGGAAGCGTAATGACGTCCAAGCCCTTTTCAGGTAGAAGTTACTCCAAAAATATTGCTAGAACAAATTTCGTCAACTTCTATGCAATTAATCGAAGCGAAGGTCAAAATTGCAGTTCATTCTGGGGAAGAGCAACAACGTCCAAGAACTTCTCAGCAGGATGTGACTTCAAAAAAATTTCTGGAATAACAACTTTTACACAATCAGAAATAATAAAGAAGTTCAAAGATTCTTGGAGCAGTTTTAACACTCGTCGAAAACCTAAATGAGAAACTAGAAAGGACTCTCAAAAAGAGAAAAATTTGATCTAAAGAACGCGATTAGGCAGATTAAAAATCAAAGCGATGTCCAAAACTGTAGTTAATGCTAGGGAAGTGTAATGACGTCCAAGCCCTTCCCAGGTAGAAGTTGCTCCAAAAAAATTGCTAGAATAAATTTTGCCAACTTCCATACAATAAAAAGACGTTAAGCGATTCTTGTAACAGTTTTAACATTCGTCGAAAATATAAATGAGATGTAAGAAAGTGGTCTTAAAAAGAGAAAAATTGTAGCTAAAGATAAAGGTAGCTGGAAAATCGAAGAGAAGTTCAAAATTGCAGTTATTTCTGGGGAAGAGCAACAACTCCTCAAGTAGATGTAGCAGCAGAAAAAACCCTAGAAGAAGCGTAGTGACGTCCAAGCCCTCCTCAGGTACAAAAATCCTAGAAGAAACGTAGTGACGTCCAAGCCCTTCTCAGGTAGAAGTAGCTTCAAAATAATTTCGACAACTACTACATAGTCAGACGTAATTAGCATACGTTCGAATATTCTTCGAGCAGTTTTACCATTCGTCGAAAACAAATGAGAATGCAAGATCTTGCATGCGTGATCAGATTATTGCAAATTCGAAGCGACGTCCAAAATTCTAGTTAATTCTAGGAGAGCGTAACTACGTTCATGCCCTTGTCAGGCAGAAGTTGCTCCAAGAAAACTGCAAGAGTAAATTAGGCAACCAATTGGAGCAACTGAAAGACTGTGATGTTGGACAAACGTGGCAATCAATTATAATTAGGTTTATGAAGCATGTAGCTCAAATATAGAAAAACTAGTATTGCCTAGCCCACCACAAACCTCTTCAAGATTCTTTAACAGCATTTTGCTGTATTTTAAAGGATAGGGACCCCCTTGACTCTAACAATTGGTTAAATAAATCTCTTGTTGCAACAATCTTAGAACGCACTGTACACCGTTGTACAAGATTAAAATTGTTATCTATAATAAGAAACTAGACGCTGCGTTACCATTATCTAAATTAATCGATTAATAATTAGGACGAAATCAATCAATCAATTAATTTCTTCCCAAATTACCCCTTAAATGCAGCACTTCTCTTTGTTACGCGATGCTATATAAATAATTACGCTTTTTAGGAAACCCATAATGAGCCCTGTCTGGGCAGAATGATTTATATGCTAACCGAACTAATAAAGGATGAACCCTACAGTTTCCCATAAAATATTGCAATAGTCCATCGACAGCATCTCATTAAAGTGGAAATGTGATATCTGGCCATAACGATAATCCAAAAAACCATTACTTATATATTTAATGGTTTTTTTCGCTGCGTCGCTATATTCGTACGCTTCCCCTTATTACTTCTCTACGTGGACACACACACACACACTGGGAAGAAGGTGATGCTGTACATATTATCTGCGACCCTCGCGCAAAAAACTAAGCAAAAATGGCCATGCAATTCGTAGTCTATCCCTATAGCGTTTCATTTATCCCTACGGACCTCCGAGGCCGTAAAATGTTTCGTCTGCGGACCCTCTTCCTTAAATATCACACCCATACAAGTTTTTTTCAGGGCCGCTGTTCTTCAGGCAATTATACAGACAAATGCCCGTAATTGCTTATTTAATAATGAATTTTTATTATCGCAAGGGTAGGTTTAATGTTTTTTTTTCTTATTCACATTAGGCATTCATATATGAACTGAGCACTTGAGATTTAATGATAATTTTTTTCGGCTCCGGTAATGGGTTTTAAATGGGGTAGGCCGCGGCGCAATTATTCGCAGGGCCTGTCGCTCATATCTTGGGTTATGCAGTTTTTGTTGGCTAGATTTCGTGTTTGGCTCGCAAAAAAGGCCCTAAGAAATATTTTGCCTAACGTTTATAACCTTTTTAATTATGCGTATCAGTATCCCAGAAAAAAACATGGGAGTAATATTTGCCCCACGCGGTTCAGCAAAATTTACTCGTAGATACGTAAAGTGGCTATCTGCCTGCTGTTGGGTGGTTTAAACGGCTGCAATAAATTTTGTTGCCAAAGGATTTTCGCACAAATGGGTATGCTGTTTAGAAAAGATCGTAACTACATTTTTTTAAGAATTTTTAGGCTTATGGGTGTTTGAGTAAATGGGAAATAATAATTTAGGATAAATATTTGTTCTAGAAATTTCATTTATTATTAATTTATTTATTAGCACCATTGGGTGAAATCTAAGTATGGATACAAAGTCAAGCTTCCAACACTCATGCTTAATAATGGCATTCAATGCCTAAGCACATAAGTTGAAAATTGCTTAACAAACTCAATCGGAGAGGTTTCCAATAAGGCGGAGTATTAGCTTTGTTTACAGCCATGGCAAATTTCACATCGCTTTTTATGTCCTCTCGTTCCTTATCGACGGCCCTGTCATAACGAACGACCGGGTTTTATTACTCTTCAAGGTCCTCTTCCGAAATTATATTTACAACCCCACTCCACCCCCTTTAATCCTGATGTGTCCTGTCGCGCTGCAACACCTGAAAGCGTTATTTTTATAGTGCTTTTCTTATTATGTTTCAGCTTTCAGCCTTGTTGATGGCAGTCCGAGGATTAATCCCGAGAACATCTTGTTTAGGTAATTTTTTTCAATTACGTATTTATTAGCAACTGTACTTCCTCTCTGAGGATACCTTTTAGCAGGGATTTCGAGCGGATCCTTGCAAATGCAAATAAAGGACCGAGGCGGAAGTTTTTTTTAATAATAATATTCAAGTAATTTTTTCTTCTATTAATTTCCTCATAAATCCTTACTTTATTTTAAACCTTTATTTTTAATTCTTCTTCTCGTTTACCAAATAAACTCGTCACGTAGTTTGTATTCTCCCCGCCCCGACTGGCACCTAGACAAAAAGAATAAGAGCGACCCATTAGTCGAAATATGTGAAGGTATTAATATTTCCCGTGATGAAATATGAGAAGGTCCGGCAGCAGCACGCGCGGAGCTCGTGACAGGTGCCGAAAGGAGAGGCGATGGGCGACAACCAGCACCGTCACTGATAAATTGAAGTGGACCGAGGTCTGAAAAATATCGCACTTGGATTCAATCCACGTCTCGCGAAATATACCCCGCTCGAGAATGAGTTGGGAGCGTTGGAAGAGTTCGTATAGTACGAAGGAAAAAAAAACGAACAATAAAATTTACCATAATTAAGCTTCGAAACGTAAATTGCTTTAATTAGTTATTAAAACAATAGCAAACAGTAGAAATTAGCATTACACATCTCAAAAAGTCATTATTGTGGCTGGGGCCAATTTTTGGCTGTTGGCCCTCGTCACTACTGAGTGGGTAATACAGGGAAAACAAAAGAACCGTGTGCAGTATTTATTACTATATAATTTAAATGTTTCGTTTATTTTGATTTAGTGCTAGAACCTACAGTTAGGCTACTGAGCCGAGTGGGTAAATGCGTTGATGCTTACTTACTCGGTTCGAATCCATCCTGAGGCGAATTAAAAATTTATTTCTGAGTTGCTTCGAACTTAGATGGAGAGAAAACCGTGGATGCCCTAGATGTGGTTCGGATTCCACAATAAACTGTAGAGCCTTGTCTCTCTTACTAACACAAAATCCTAGGATTTTCCAGAGGTTGCTTCGGTGCCTTGAGTAAGGATGGAAGACAATTCCATTTTTATGCTTTATTCTGAAAGCAGCATTTGTAATTATAATATGTTCTGAAGCGGCCTGCCTGTTCGCCGGATCTAAGTACCATTGAATATTTGTGGAAAATGACTAAAAGGAAGATCAGGCTCGAAGAGATAAATCAATCAGCTTATTTAAGACTGTTGAATAAAATTGTTGATATGTCGAAATGATGCGTTGGATGGGTATAGAATCCAGGTTTTATAAAGATTTTATCATACCCTTTTAAGATTCCTAATATATCTCTTATAGACCTTCAGGTTATTATGCGAAAATTTTTATAATTCCAATCAATCAATCAACATCATCAATGTTCGTTATAGAACTATTACAAAACTATTCCCTCAATGTTTTTAATAATTTTTAATATAAGGTTACAAAAAATTAATTAAAGGTTTTATTCTATTCTTCTAAAGGTGCTAAATATATCTCTTATGAATCTTCAAGATATTATGCGAACATTTTTATTTTTAATGATGTTCGTTATAGAACTATTATAAAACTAATTTCTCAAATGTTGTTGTTCTTGATAGGAACTATTATACGGACAGTTTATTAGGTTCCTTGAAACTTTTATTATACTCTTTTAAAGATTCCTTATATAACTCTTAAGGACCTTTATGTAATTATGCGAAAATTTTCAATTAATAACTAGTGCATACATGATCATTATAGAGCTATTATCTAACTCCGTAAGAACTATTACACGAACAATTTATTGAAGGTTTCGTAAAGGTTTTATTATACTCTTTTAAAAACTCCCATATCTCCTAAGAATCTTCAGGCCATTATGTAAACATTTTTATTTTATAATAATTACATAAATGTTCATTATGAAATTAATATAAAACTGATTTTTCAATGTTCTTACCAATAATTCTTGATAAGAACTATTATACTGGCTGTTTACTAAAGGTTGCATAAAGGTTTTATAATACACTTTTAAAGATTCCCAATTTATTTCTTATGATCACTCAGTTATGTGCACATTTTTATTTAATAAAAACCTGATAAATGTATGTTATGAAACCATTATCAATCTAGCCTTTCAATGTAGTTGTTAACAAGGACTATTGTAGGAACGCTTTAATAAATGTTTCATAATGGTTTTATACTATACTCTTTGAAAGATTCCCAATATATATCTTATATATCTTCAAGTCATTATGCTACATTATTATTTTATAATAATTACATTAATGTTTGTTATGGAACTATTATAAAACTAATCCCTCAGTTAACAATTCTTGATAAGAACAGTTTACTATATGTTTCACAAAGGTCTTAATATACTCTATTAAAGATTCTCAATTTATCTCTTATAGACCCTTCAGGCTATTACGTGAATATTTAATGACAACTAGATAAATGTTAGTTATAGAACTATTATAAATCCAACCCTCGAATGCAGATATTAACAATTCCCCATAAAGATTTTATTGTACTCTTTTAAATATTCCCAATATATCTTATGGTTATTATGCCAACATTTTTATTTTATAACTACATAAATGTTCTTTATAGCACTACTATAAAACTAATTCCTCAATCTTAACAATTGTCAATAAGAACTGTGCCAACAATTTTATTTTATAACTTTATAAATGTTCGTTATGGAACTGTTATGGAACTAATTCCTTAAAGTTGTTAACATTTCGTGATAATAACTATTTTACGGACAGTTTATTAAAGGTTTCACAAATGTCTTAATATACTCTAGTAAAGATTCTCAATTTATCACTTATAGACCTTCAGGTTATTACACGAATATTTAATGACAACTAGATAAATGTTAGTTATAAGACTATTATAAATCCAATCCTTGAATGCAGTCATTAAAAATTCCCCATAAAAATTTTATTCCACTCCTTTAAATATTCCCAATATTACTCTTATGGAACTTCAGGTTATTATGCGAACATTTTTATTTTATAACTACATAAATGTTCGTTATAGTACTACTATAAAACTTCCTCAATCATAACAATTGTCAATAAGAACTGTGCCAACAATTTTATTTTATAACTGTATAAATGTTCGTTATGGAACTGTTATAGAACTAATTTTTCAAAGTTGTTAACAATTCTTGATAATAATTATACGGACAATTTATTAAAGGTTTCATAAAGATCTTTATATACTCTATTAAAGATTCTCAATTTATCACTTATAGACCTTCAGGTTATTACATGAATATTTAATGACAACTAGATAAGTGTTAGTTATAGAACTATTATAAATTCAACCCTTGAATGCAGTTATTAACAATTCCCTATTAAAGTTTTATTGCACTCCTCTAAATATTCCCACTATATCTCTTATGAATCTTCAGGTTATTATGCGAACATTTTTATTATATAACGATATAAATGTTCTTTATAGCGCTACTATAAAACTAATTCCTCAATCTTAACAATTGTCAGTAAGAACTTTGCCAACAATTTTATTTTGTAACTATATAAATGTTCGTTATGGAACTGTTATAGAACTAGTTCTTCAAAGTTGTTAACAATTTTTGATAATAACTATTATACGGACAGTTTATTAAAGGTTTCATAAAGATCTTAATATACTCTATTAAAGATTCTCAATTTATCTCTTATATACCTTCAGGTTATTACGTGAATATTTAATGACAACTAGATAAATGTTAGCTATAGAACTATTATAATTCCAACCCTTGAATGGCACATATTAACAATTCCCCATAAAGGTTTTATTGTACTCTTTTAAATATTCCCAAAGTATTTCTTATGGAACTCTGGGTTATTATGCAAACATTTTTATTTTTATAACTACATAAATGTTCTTTATAGCACTACTATAAAACTAATTTTTCAATCTTAACAATTGTCAACTGTGCCAACAATTTTATTTTATAACTATATAAATGTTCGTTATGGATCTGTTATAGAACTAATTCCTCAAAGTTGTTAACAATTTTTGATAATAACTGTTATACGGACACTTTATTAAAGGTTTCATAAAGATCTTAATATACTATATTAAAAATTCTCAATTTATCACTTACAGATCTTCAGGTTATTACGTGAATATTTAATGACAACTAGATAAATGTTAGTTATAGAACTATTATAAATCCAACCCTTGAATGCAGTTATTAACAATTCCCCATAAAAGTTTTATTGTACTCGTTTAAATAATCCCAATATATCTCTTATGGAACTTCAGGTTATTATGCGAACATTTTTATTTTATAACTACATAAATGTTCGTTATAGTACTACTATAAAACTTCCTCAATCTTAACAATTGCCAATAAGAATTGTGCCAACAATATTATTTTATAACTATATAAATGTTTGTTATGGAACTATTATAGAACAAATCCTCAAAGTTAATAACAATTTTTGATAATAATTATTATACTGACAGTTTATTAAAGGTTCCATAAAGGTTTTAATATACTCTTTTAAAGATTTCCAATTTATCCCTTATGGGTTTTCAGGTTATTATATGAACATTTATTAACAACTTCATGAAGTTTGGTTATGGAACCATTATAAATCTAACCATTCAATGTAGTTATTAAGATTCTTCATAAGTACTATTATACGAACAATTTATTAAGCGTTTCATAATGGTTTTATTATACTCTTTTAAATTCCTAATGTATCTTATGGAACTTCAGGTAATTATCAAACAACAACACAAATGCTAGTTATAGAACTATTATAAATCCAACTCTTCAATTCTCCATAAGAATTATTATACGAACAAATTATTGAAGGTTCCATAAAGGTTTTATTATACTATTTTAAATATTCTCAATATATCTCTTATAAAACTTCAGGTTATTATGCAAACATTTTTATTTAATAACAACTGCATAAATGTTAGTCATAAAACTATTATAAATCCATCTCTTCAATATATAGTTGTTGACAATTCTCCTTAAGTACTACTATTATACGAACAGTTTTTTAAAGGTTTTATTGCACTCTTTTAAATATTCATAATATATATTTTATGGATCTTTAGGTTATTATGCAAATATATTGATTTAATAACAACTGCATAAATGTTGGTTATAAAACTATTATAAATCTAAACGTTCGTAAGAACTGTTATACGATTTATTGAAGGTTTCATAATGGTTTTATATACTATTTTAAAGATTCCCAATACATCTCTTATGGAACTTCAGATTATTATGCGGACGTTTATTTTATAACAACTACAAATATGTTCGTTATAGAACTACTATAAAACTAATCCCGCAATTCATAGAACTAATTAGCTTCTAGGTGACTCAATACAAGTTTTTGTGTGTGTACGAACTTTCCGCATAGTTATCAATTTATTTATAATTAACCCGTACGTGAATTAAAATGGGCCTATTCACCCTGTATGTGGCTCGCCGAGACGGTGTGGCATTACGTTGATATCGAACAAAAAAATACAGAAATTAAATTATATTTTCGATGTGTCAGCGACGTTATTAAGTGGCGAGCGAGTCGGCCATCTTTGTTTTTTCCTGACTAGTTTTGATGTATGATGTAAAACTATATACGGACCTTAAAACTCTCCACCAACAAAACTGTCAAATTAATCAAAATTCCTCGAATGCTTTTTACCCCACGATGTTATTAGATATTTCCCGGTTCTCTCAACTTTCCCCAGAAGGAAGTTTTATACATTTTAGCTAATACCTCTCCCAATGTTTTTGTTGAATATTATGAGAATAAAAGTGAAATATGGTCCAGAATATGGTTTTCAAGTTAATCAACCGAAATTTCAATTTAGACTAATAAAAGCGCCCGTTAACTTGAATGAAATAAAAAAGTTATTTAAAAGTTCTAAATGGAGTTCTACCCCATACATAAACTTATCTCATCATAGAGTATATACTTTTAAATGTACATATTATATGGAACGCCTTATTTATTAAAAATTTTCGGAACGAGGAATGAAAGTAATGATGGAAATGTAATAGGATGCTGCAATCGTTTCGACTTAAATCTTACAAGAGATATAAATTAAGGGAGTGTGTTAAATGTGATATTTAGTTACCATAGAATTGAATAGAATAGAATAGTTTATTGGCACCAAATTCGCGCAAAAGCGTTTACACAAGTCAAATTTCATTTTATCTCTGATTAGGAATATTTAAAAGAGTACAAAGAAACCTTTAATAAATTGTTCGTATAATAGTTCTTAAGGAGAATTGCTAATAACTACATTGAAGGGTTGGATTTATAATAGTTATAGTTATAACTAACATTTATGTTGTAGTTATTAAATAAAAATGTTTGCATAATTACCTGAAGTTCCATAAGTGACATTGGGAATTTATAAAGTATAATAAAACTATTATGAAACGTTTAATAAGTCGCTCGTATACTAGCACTTATGAAGAATTAATTGTTAACAATTATATTGCAGGATTTGATTTATAATGGTTTCATAACAAACATTTATGAAGTTTATTACACTAAAATGTTTGTATAATAACCTGAAGGCCCATAAGAGATAAATTGGAAATCTTTAAAAAGGTACATTAAAACCTTAATGAAAGCTTTAATAAACTATCCGTATAATAGTTATTATCAAGAATTGTTAACAACTTTAAGAAATTAGTTCTATAATAGTTCTATAACGAACATTTGCATAGTTATAAAATAAAGTTGTTCGCATGGTTTTTATTGAGAATTGTTAAGATTGAGGAATTAGTTTTATAGTAGTGCTATAACAAACATTTATGTAGTTATAAATTAAAAATGTTCGCATAATAATCTGAAGTTTTATAAGAGATATATTGGGAATCTTTAAAAGAGTACAATAATATCAACATTTACGTAGTTGTTATTAAATCAAAATAGTCGCGTGATAACCTAAAGATCCATAAAAGATATTTGATAAATTACAATAAAACCTTCATGAAACTTTATTTAATAAATGGTTCGAATAATAGGTCTCACGGGCAATTGTTAATAACTACATTGAAGGGTTGGGTTATAATAGTTCTATAACTAACATTTATGTAGCTGTTATTTATAAAAATGTTCACGTAATAACCTGAAAGTCCCTAATATAAAACCTGAATGAAACATTTAATAACTCGTTCGTATAATAGTACTTATGAAGCAAGGTTAGATTTATAATGGTTTCATAACAAACATTGATGAAATGCTTGAATTGAATCAAAATGTTCACATAATAATCTGAAGTCATTAATTGGAAATCTTTAAATGAGTATATTAAAACTTTTATGAAACCCTTAATTAAATAATAATAAGTAGTTATTATCAAGAATTTTAACGACATTAAGGAATTAGTTCTATAATAGTTTCATAACGAACATTTATGTATTGTAATAATAAAATAGAAATGTTCGCATAGATTTCTTATCGATTATTGTTAATATTAAGGGATTAATTTTATAGTAGTTCTATAAGGAACATTTATGTAGTTATAAAACAAAAATGTTCGCATAATAACCTGACGTTCCATAAGAGACTTGTTTTTGGCTTTCTGTTTCCATAAGAGATATATTGGGAATCTTTAAAACAGTAGAATAATACGAATATTTACGTGGTTGTTATTAAATAAAAATATTTACGTGATAACCTAAAGATCCATAAAAGGTATATTGAGAATATTTAAAAGAATACAATAAATAAAACCTTTATGAGACCTTTAACAAATAGTTCGTATAATAGTTCTTATGGGGAATTGTTTATAACTACATTGAAGAGTTGGGTTTATAATAGTTCTATAACTAACATTTATGCAGTTATCATTAAATAAAAATATCACGTAATAATCTGAGGGCACCATATATGAAACATTTAATAAATCGTACGTATAACAGTTCTTTTAGAGAATTATTAACAACTACATTGAATGGTTAAATTTAGAGTGGTTCCATAACAAACATTTATTAAATAAAAATGTTCACATAGTAACCTGAGGGCCCATAAGAAATGAAATGAGAATTTTTAAAACACCATTATAAAACTTTTATGAAACCTTTAATAAACTGTCCGTATAATAGTTCTTATCGTTTACACAAGTCAAATTTCATTTTATGTCTGTATCAGAAGTAGGTATTTAAATTAAAATTTGTTTGGAAGAAACTAATTCTTTTCGTTTGACTATGTGGTCTGAATTCCACCAATTGAATTGGGGAGGTCATTTAAATAAATCAGAAGTAAATAGATCCCAGAACAGATCCTTGAGGAATTCCATGTTTTATTGCAAGTAGTTGAAATGGTAATTCTTAATAGCTGTTAACAGTGATAAAATGTTGCGACTTATAAAGTGAAATGCCTTAGTAAGACCCAGGAACTGAGATTATATGTGTTTTCCTCCTTCGAGACTTGTAATTTATTATCAATAGCTTTTTTGGGTGAAAATTTGTTTCTAAAACTATACTGATTCAATTTTCTTTCTCTTCTTTTTTGAATTCTTGAATAGTCCAGATAATCCAAAAATATCTGAATTTAAAAAAAAATAGCCTTTACGCCTGTGACTTTACGTTAAAGGAAAAAATGTTTTGCTACAAAATACCAATTTCTAATATAAACATTTTAACAATTTAAAATTAATTTTTAAAATGGTAAATAATTACTTAAATCTTATTTAGACCACTATAAAAGTATTTGAATTTGTCCAGGTGTTGTTCTTAAATTTTCCAATAAAAAGTCGCAATTACTACATGTATACGTTTACTTGTACAACAATAATAACTAAAAGATACAGGAACGCTTAAAGCATGGTGTAAATTCTAACGACTAAGAAACTAAAGCCATTAGTACTGGCGCCTTCGCCATGAAATGAAATTTCATTTGTCGAAACCTACTAAAAATGTTTGCATCGCACCGGTTTGTAATGTGATACAAAAATAAAAGTCACCTTGTAGTTTGTGCAATATTAACCTTTATTAACAACTAATTAAATTAATATTAGTTTGCTATACGAATAAAGCTATAAATGTCAAAAAAAAATTAAAATTTCGGGACAAAGTCAATTTTTGATATGCAAGTTCTGATTTATAATATAATAAATACTGCCCGATATAGTGTAAAGCTAAAATAATAAAAAAAAGTCAAGGTGAGAGATAAATATCGTAAAAAGAATACTAAAAAATAACTATATAAATTTCTTAGATTATATACGTGTTAGGTCAATAAATAAATAGCTGAAGCATATAAAAATTAAATTATTTTAATTTTTTGACACATCCACCGAACAGGTAACTGATTACAGGGTGGGAATATTAAGCAAATTATACCGAGTGGCCACAAAAATATTATCTATGAATAACTCTGTCATTATGAAAGATAGAAATCTGATATTTGGATCGTAGGCCCAATCGGAAGTGACATCAATTTTTTTATTTTCAGTGGAACCCGATTTATTTTTGCATTTTCTTATGTGGCATGAAATTACAATTTTAACGATATGTCACAAGTTGGCATTTGTTTAAAAAATGGAGTTAAAAATATGGAAAAATACAAGTAGGCCCCTGCGGGATTTTATTTTCGACTTATAGAAAGTAGGCTCTGGATTTGACACATGGGCTTGTTTTTTGTCACTCCAGTAAGTATAAGCCTTCTAAATATTCCATACATGACAATTGACAATAAAGAAGAGCGCACCTACCTGTCTATTATACAATTCAAAAGCGAAATAAAAGTGAAATGCGAGTTAAATGGCGGGAAAAGAATCGAGGTCGGGACTACGCCGTAAAGTATACTTAAAGCATATTGAGAACACGGCCGTTCGGCGGGTTATCTAACTAGTGCAGTCCGAAATTTAAATTAAATCCCCAAAATGATATAAATGCGGGGCAAGTAAAAGCGGCAAGGCTTGGAAGAAAAGCTGCTTGTATAGCAGCATCAATTGGTATTCACCACTCCATCTCGTCAAATTCGATTCCCACACACACGAAAATGAGATGCAGAGAAAATCATCAAAGGCACAAAAGCTTAATACCGCCTGTCGCGGCCTTTCGGAAGCGGCAACTCCAAATTTTTGTGTTTTTCGTCTGGGACGCCGACGGCTGTCGTAATCGATGGCGACGCTCGCCTGAAAAACGGAAGGGACTAAAATAAACATAGGATATAGGGTGTACAAGACGATATTCACGACGAGAAATTTAAAAATCAATTTCATATAATTTTACTTCTTTATGTAATTTGAAAACTTACATAAGCAGCTGCATTGCTCGTGTGTGCTAGCCCGCGCCGCGCCGTTTCATTTCGTGGGTGGGCTTTATTCTCTCAATAAAAAAATATATTGATTTCGGCAAATTACAAAACACAAACATCGAAAGAACAGCACAACAGTATAATTTTCACTTGTGGTGTATAATAAAGCAGGGAATTCCGACAAAATGACACCTCAATAATATTATCAAAATTAAGAGGGATAACTCACTTGATTTTAAATAAGTCGACAGGTGAACAGAATGTGGATTGACCATAATCGCAAGTTCCTGCAGTTATTGACTATGTTATTGACCTCTACTATTTTACGACATAATCATAAGGGTGCAGCTTTACCGCATATACAACCTAAATAATATTCGAGGGATTACAAGAGATAACACATTTAATTATAAATAAATCGACAGGTGAACAGTTGACAACAGATTTATTTTAAAAATAGCATGTGCGTTTTCTCATTCACGTCTTGAGTATATAGTGTTGCAAAATTACGCATATTTTGAGGTACTGAGAGCTTCATATTGCATGCAACTTAATTTTTTGGTTTTATACCGGAATAATATGTAATTTCTTACGTAGTGTCAACAGGAAAAAGTTGAAAACGAGGATAGGTATTAAAACTGGGGGTTTCTAGCGGCAGAGCTTGCAAGCATGTAATTATCTTTGGCAGCGATCGAAAAGCCATATCGTACTCTGAAATGGGGAGTGCAATAACGCCGAATGTAAAATTGGAATTCGGCCTTAAATTCGTATGTAATCTTCAAACAAAATACCACTCAAAGGGGATATAAAATCATTAAGTGTTTTTTTAAGTGCACAAATGGAGTGTGTTATATAAACTCGTACGAATACACGATACATTAAGCGTCCTAAATTATCTTCTGACTGTTTATTCTCGCTGCTGGCTTGAAGGAAAGAAGGCTATCTGCAGTAGAGATATTGCAATTCCTTTGTCTATATCATCATATATGCAAGGCTTGTCGAGGACTCGCTCTCTCTCTACCAGGCAAGCAATTAAGTTCGCCGTCCTTTGCGCTCCCTAGGGATTCATATTCCTTCGCTGCTTTCCCTGCGTCTCCCTCGATGCCCTGCTTGAGACACGTTTACTTCTTTTTCCCTTTCCACTCGAGAATTATAAATATTTTTTCTCTTTTGCTCTTTCTTATTCTAGTAAAAATTAGTTCTTTTTGTTCTCCCGCTCGCCTGCCACTTCCTACAAGGTGGACACAGCTAAACGGATTAATAACGATTGACCCCGTTTTTCCATGCATAATCTTGTAAAGAAGTTTTAATGGCGCAGGTTCGAGCCTCCGAGAGTTTATATGTTACGTGATAACTTTCGCGGCACAGTGTTGTTTGGCAGTTTAAACAGGATTCGATTAATTTTTTTATCCGATTATCATGGTTCGAATAAATAAGAGGCTTTTCCAGATATAACACTATATTGCAAATGCAGCCGTAGGTAATAAAAATGTTTTTGGAATATGAGTATGTCATTTGGAGAAGTTTAAAAATTGACCCAACAAAAGGCTAAATCCAGTTGGATAGTTGGTTTATTACCAGACTTTTGTTTTTTCTTAATTTTTGTAAATTCGACTAGGTCTACTTTCAGGCTTTAATTTAAGGTCAGAATCGTTACAATCGGTCAAGTAATAGAAGAGTTTTTACAAATTTTGTGAAGACTCGTAAGAAAACTAGACATCAAAAAAATCATACTTCCAATTTTTTTTAAAATCTTTTTTGTTTATAGTTGTATTTTATTATTAGTCAGCTTAAATCAACTAAGACCTTGCCGATTATAGACATATGCTCAATTTGTAAATATGATATTACAAATGGCGGACCTTTGTAAACATCTTAATTTTTTCAAACAAGCTGGCTTTTGTTTCTTTACATTTCTACTAATTCTACTGGATCTATCTCCTAAAACAGTCTTTTGTCTTTAATTTAAAATCAAGATCGTTAAAATCGGTCAAGTAATAGAAGAGTTTTTACAAATTTTGTGAAGGACTCGTAAGAAAACTAGACACCAAAAAAATCATGCTTCCAATTTTTTTTTAAATCTTTTTTGTTTATAGTTGTATTTTATTATTAGTCAGCTTAAATCAAAGCTAAGGCCTTGCCGATTATATACATATGCTCAATTTGTAAAAAAATATGATATTACAAATGGCGGACCTTTGTAAACATCTTAATTTTTTCAAACAAGCTGGCTTTTGTTTCTTTACATTTCTACTAATTCTACTGGATCTATCTCCTAAAACAGTCTTTTGTCTTTAATTTAAAATCAAGATCGTTAAAATCGGTCAAGTAATAGAAGAGTTTTTACAAATTTTGTGAAGGACTCGTAAGAAAACTAGACACCAAAAAAATCATGCTTCCAATTTTTTTTTAAATCTTTTTTGTTTATAGTTGTATTTTATTATTAGTCAGCTTAAATCAAAGCTAAGGCCTTGCCGATTATATACATATGCTCAATTTGTAAAAAAATATGATATTACAAATGGCGGACCTTTGTAAACATCTTAATTTTTTCAAACAAGCTGGCTTTTGTTTCTTTACATTTCTACTACTTCTACTGGATCTATCTCCTAAAACAGTCTTTTGTCTTTAATTTAAAATCAAGATCGTTAAAATCGGTCAAGTAATAGAAGAGTTATTACAAATTTTGTGAAGGACTCGTAAGAAAACTAGACACCAAAAAAATCATGCTTCCAATTTTTTTTTAAATCTTTTTTGTTTATAGTTGTATTTTATTATTAGTCAGCTTAAATCAAAGCTAAGGCCTTGCCGATTATATACATATGCTCAATTTGTAAAAAAATATGATATTACAAATGGCGGACCTTTGTAAACATCTTAATTTTTTCAAACAAGCTGGCTTTTGTTTCTTTACATTTCTACTACTTCTACTGGATCTATCTCCTAAAACAGTCTTTTGTCTTTAATTTAAAATCAAGATCGTTAAAATCGGTCAAGTAATAGAAGAGTTATTACAAATTTTGTGAAGGACTCGTAAGAAAACTAGACACCAAAAAAATCATGCTTCCAATTTTTTTTTAAATCTTTTTTGTTTATAGTTGTATTTTATTATTAGTCAGCTTAAATCAAAGCTAAGGCCTTGCCGATTATATACATATGCTCAATTTGTAAAAAAATATGATATTACAAATGGCGGACCTTTGTAAACATCTTAATTTTTTCAAACAAGCTGGCTTTTGTTTCTTTACATTTCTACTACTTCTACTGGATCTATCTCCTAAAACAGTCTTTTGTCTTTAATTTAAAATCAAGATCGTTAAAATCGGTCAAGTAATAGAAGAGTTATTACATATTTTGTGAGGGACTCGTAAGAACACTAGACACCAAAAAAATCATGCTCCCATTTTTTTTAAAATTTTTTTTGTTTATAGTTGGATTTTATTATTAGTCAGCTTAAATCAAAGCTAAGACCTTGCCGATTACAGACATATGCTTAATTTGTAAAAAATTATGATATTACAAATGGCGGACCTTTGCAAACATCTTCATTTTTTCAAACCAGCTGGCTTTTGTTTTTTTAAATTTCTACTACTTCTACTGGATCTATCTCCTAAAACAGTCTTTTGTCTTTAATTTAAAATCAAGATCGTTAAAGTTGGTCGAGTAATAGAAGAGTTATTACAAATTTTGTGAAGACTCGTAAGAAAACTAGACACCAAAAAAATCATGCTCCCATTTTTTTTTTTAAATTTTTTTTGTTTATAGTTGGATTTTATTGTTAGTCAGCTTAAATCAAAGCTAAGACCTTGCCGATTATAGACATAGGTATGCTCAATTTGTAAAAAAATATGATATTACAAATGGCGGACCTTTGCGCAAAAATCTTGCAAACCAGCTGGCTTTTGTTTCTTTAAGTCTTTACAAATTCGACTAAGTCTGTTTCCTAAAACAGTCTTTTGTCTTTGATTTAAAATGAAGTTCGTTAAACTCGGCCAAGTGATAGATGAGTTATTGCAAATTTTGTAAAGAGCTCATAAGAGAATTACCAAAAAAAATATATTCTTTCAAATTTTTGTTTATAACTTTTTTCTTTATCGTTGGATTTTATTGATTTTGGGCTTGAATTAAAGCTAAGACCTTGCTAATTATAGCCACATATCAATTTGTAAAAATATATGAAATAACACATGGCGGACGTCTTCAGAAGTCATTTTATCAAAGAGCTGCCGAATTTTTGTTCTTATATTTTTATAAATTCGACTAAACCTGTCTCCTAAATCACTCTTCTGCCTTTGATATAAGAGCAAAACTGTGGATATAGGTAAACCAGAAACAAAATCACCAATATATAAGACCATCTCCGCCTAATTGTTTGTCACACAGATCCTCTCTCAGAAATGGATTGAAGCAATCGAGGCATCTGAAAGGGAAATACTGGATCACAGATTGACAATGACGCATAGAGGATATTATATAACCAAGAATTATATCGGCCTGAGAGGGCTTAAAGTGACTGTTATGAACTGGGAAAGACAATGGTATGTGTTGAGGATCGAAGAAAGCAGATCTCACAGAACATTCCTCAGGAAAAATGGATGGCTGAAGGCCAGCAAGATAACTAAGGAGAGGATAAAATGATGAAAACGTTAACAATATTGTTTCAATGGACAGTGTACTGTGGAAAGGGAAACCAAGGAGGCTAAATTCTAAAATCAGGTTGTAGAAGACTGGTCTCGTTACACCAAGGTGAGAAACTGCTGGTAACAAGATTTTATAACATCCCC
Organism: Rhagium mordax; assembly: GCA_963680705.1. Lineage (NCBI taxonomy): Eukaryota > Metazoa > Arthropoda > Insecta > Coleoptera > Cerambycidae > Rhagium > Rhagium mordax. Next base: position 2,785,152 of record OY796656.1, read on the forward strand.
AAGGAAAGTCAACTCAGGAGTTTCTTGAGTGACCCCTCTCTGCATTTGGTGCACCAAATATCCTAGTTTTTGGTCAGCCAGAATTGTCTTTAGTGTTGTTTTTTATCTGAAAATATACCGACCATCTTGAGCGAGTAATCTAGGGATCTCCTTCACCTTCAAGTCAATGTTTGTCCCATATGGATAAAACCTTAATCACATACCAAAAATAAATTCCTCAGCTTCCAATTAGATGACTTTAAAAAGGTGAAGGTCAGCTTTGTTGGAAAATTTAGTGATTCTAATTTGTACTAGAAGACACCGTGCCTGGTTTTGATTCTAAGGCTTTCAGGAGAAGAATTTCTGACTTGTGGACATCTTGTTGTGGTCTTATTCATTTCAGACCAGATAGACGAAGTATCAAGGATTTAAACCAATCAACGTGGAAGAGAACCCAGAAACTCTTCCACCAACCATGAATGGATTTCTTCTAAAACGATTTTCCATTAAAATGCCATTTTTCTTTCCGACCTCGCACTTGGGTACATCTTCAAAATGGCAACTAAGACATCTATGTTGGCATTGCAACTTAGGAATTCATTAAGTTTACGTCCAGGCATTGCGAAGGTGTTCTGAGCTCTACAGACCTGATTTTCCACTATCCTAACCATTAGAAATGCATGAATTGAATATCTAGAAGAAAGCTTACTGCGGTTTCACTTTCATTGTTGCTCGTTGGAATGATTTGGTGATGAATCTCGTTTGTTTTTTTATACGTAGGAATTTAGAATTGGCATTGGTTCAAAAAATACTTTAGCTAGTAGCAGAACATCCTTGGAGATGAAATCCTTTCAAAATCAAAAAAGACACTGGCCTATTTATTTGCTCTCAGTCGCTTAAAACAACGGAAATAAATCTACAATTTGATTAACCATCTCTAATAATGAAGGTGTTAGCAGGATCAAATAATAAAAACAGGAATTAGTGGTGACACTAACTCCTGTTTTTGTTATTATTTTTAACGCTTGCTGCTCGTCCTGGCCAGCGTGTTGTGGTTCCCTCCCTGTAACCACAGTTACTCTGTTGCTCGGATCGCAGGAATAAATGTGCGAGTTCTTCGCACCTATTGTATTATATTCCAGCTTTTTTCGTTTTATTTGATTGGACCCTTGTACGTAAATTGATATTGTTTTGTTTCTGTGGATTCTAGTGAACAATTTTCCAAATTGAAAGAAAAATATATATCCCTTATATTATATCCGAAACGTTTCATTAAAAAGTATGTTTCTATAGAGAATACCACATATTAAATGTATTGATTCCATGTGGAGTGTACTGTTGCGGAGGCAATATTCATATAAGAGTAAGTATAGGTGTAACTAATCAATATTAATGGATTTCTGCATTATCTTGAAGTGATCGAAAGCACTCACATTGAATATTGAAACTATCGTAACTGGGATTCAGTTTTTTTTAATCCAAAATGTTTGCTTTAGTCTTAACTTTCCCTCCAATTTACTTAAGAACGAAAAAATATGTAATTATTTTTAACAATGTTTCCAAGTTTTTACTTCCATTTGTATTGGATGTGGTAGAATTCGTTGAGGTCGTGCTACAATTTTGGATATAGGAAGTGTTGCAGCAAGGATGTTAGATGCTTTTTTTTTGGTGTTCTATCAGCAAGTTATTTTCTGTGTTTTTACGGTATCCGGGGTTACCTTAACTGGATCTCGGAAACGCTGCTTACCTTCGAGGAGTTTGCAGGAGATATTACCAGATTTCACACTAGTGTTGTAAAAAAATGCATGGATACAGTGGGCACATCTAATCATCATCAGAATAGGCCTATCATTGACTCATTTATTTCAGTTTCCATGAAGTAATTTCAGAATGAAGTTGAAGTAGGTTAGAGCAACGCATTAGAAGAAATAGACGACTGAATTCGAAGCTGTACAGGACTAAGTTCTGCTTGACTCTAAATCTCCATTTCAGATTTTAAGTCCTCTAAAGTTTACTAATTCTGTAACTTTCTTTAATATCTAGAAGTTATTTGAAAAATTGTACCATTACGTCAATTTTTATATGAAAAAGCTGAATTTTGGTATGAAACTGGAATTTCTAACTACAATCTCCTGCCATTGAAAAATTTTCAATTGGATTAAAGAGAGTGTTGAGTATATCAAGTTCTTGTAGTAAGTGTGTAAAAGTTTTGATTTCTGTCTATTTTTTTTTGAGTAACTTGAAGTGGAAAAAGTTCGTAAAATAATTATCGTTTGACGTGGCAATTTTTTATTTAAATAAACCCAGTAAATGAATAAAGAAATGATAAACTCCAGTGTTACTTATTTACTTTAACTACTAAGGACTTTAGGCTTCTAAAAATGACAGATTGGGACGTTAAGACAAAACCTTTTTATTTTATAAGGTCAGAACGCTTGGCAGAAAAATTAAAGTAACAAGGAGTTAATAGGAAATTAGTATAAATTGGTAGTTTTGGGAATTAACAAATAAAGTTTATATAGAGTTTTCAAAAATGAGCGGAAGTGGAAGTGACAGTTATTAAGCGTAAAGCTTACTTTTTCAGTTTCTCGCTTACAATATTTTAACAATGGAATTCACGTTAAAAGTACTTTTATAATAATTATAATATGAACTCCATTAAATTGGACATAAGCTTGAGATAAACAAAATTCGAGAACTTTGACTCGAAAACTTCTAGAAATAGACTTTTTTCACATTTCTTCTTAAGTATAATTTATTTTCTTCACATCGGACGTGAATAAGGCATATAAGATGGATGAAAGTAGATTATACAACGAGAAGGATGAGCTTGGAATTAAGATCCTATGATAAAAAGGTTTGGAGATACAAGGCGTGAAGTTGGTTCAGCAAGACCCCAAAAAACGGTTTTCTTCCTTCACTCCCATTTTTCTCGACTTTTATGCCCCGAAGGGAAAAAGCGCTTATCACTTGCATTAATTAGGATTCTGTAACAAACAAAATGAGTATTATTCCAACTCTCTACGACAAACAGAAGTCCAGATATAGCTGATTCAGGACAACCCAAACGAGCAGGAGCGCAATTTTTACTTTACGATTTGAATTGATCATATCTTGACTTGTGTTTGTCGTAGAGAGATGGAATGGTGCTAATTTTGTTTACTGTTAGTTTCAAGCACTTTTCCTGTCGGGCATAGAAATCGAGCTATAATAAAAAAATAAACATTAAGAAAAAAATCGTTTTGGGATCTTGCAGAAGAAACTTCGACGCCTTGTATCTCCAAAACTTTTTATCATAGGATCTTAATTCCAAGCTCATCCTTCTCGTTGTATAATCTACTTTCATTCATTCTATATGTCTCATTCACCTCCGATGTGAAGAAAGGACATTATAAGGAAAGAAGTGAAAACGTTTTTTTGAGAGTTCTTCAATTTTTTGATCAAATTCAAGACGCTATTTCTCAGCTTCTGTATGTCGTAAGAGGATGGGGGGAGGGGGGGCTCATTTTATGCATTTTTCAATGGAGTACAAATTAGTACATGAGTAGGTAGGTACTTTTAATGTTAATTCCATTTTAAAAAAGTTATGGCGTCGTTTTCGGATCTTGCAAATAATGCAAATCCAACTTTGTCACCCAGAATTTCTGAAAATTTGATCATAGAACCTTGATTTCAAGTTCGTATTTCTCGGTATAAAGTTTACTTTAATTTATTCTATACTTATGCATTATTAACGCCTGATATGAAGAAAATAAATTATAAGGAGAAACGCAAAAAGTTAATTTTTGGAGTTTTCGTCGATTTTTTTGTCAAATTCAAAACGCATTTTAAGCATAATTCAGTAGGGTATAAAATTCTTTAATAGTTTAAACCTAAAACCTCGAGATACCTCACTGTAAATGCAGTCTAAATGATGTCAAGATTGTACAGATTTATTTTCAGTATATAGACAAAACAAATCATATTTATTTATAAATAACTTTATTTCGGTTTTATACAAGCATAATAATAACAAAAATATCCAATTTCATATATTTATTTAACCAGAAAAATCGTTGAACGCTATTGTCGAATAATGCGAGAACAACAGAACTACTCTTTAGGTACAGAATTCAGTGTCCAAAACAAAAAACATTGAAATAAAAATAAAAAATATTCAACTCCATGAAATTCATTAACATAACCTAGTTTTAATTTGACATTGACATCGATGTCAAAAAATTGACATAACCTAATTTCCAATTATTTAACTTTGACATCGACGTCAAAAAATTGACAACCTTAGGTTATATTAGTTTTTTGACGTCGATGTCAAAGTTAAATTAAAATCTAGGTTATGTTCATTTTTTAACATCGATGTCAATGTCAAATTAAAACTAGGTTATGTTAATGAATTTGAATATTTTTTATTTTTATTTCAATACATTTTGCTTTTGACACTATGAATTCTGTAATATAATTGAATGCTTTATAACATGTAGTTCTAGAGAGTAGTTGTTTTTGCATTTTTCGACAATAATATCTAGCGTTATGAAGTGATTTCCATGATTTTTACATCTAACAGATTTATATTTCTATGTTCAGAGGTCGAGCATCAATATAGATGTATGAAATTGGAAAATTTTGTTATTAACATAACCTTGTTTTATTTTGACATTGACATCGACGTCAAAAAATTAACATAACCTAGTCAAATTGAAAGCTAGTTTATGTTGATTTTTTGACGTCGATGTCAAAGTTAAATTGAAAACTAGGTTATGTTAATTTTTTGACGTCGATGTCAATGTCAAATTAAAACTAGGTTATGTTAATGTATTTCATAGAGTTGAATATTTTTTATTTTTATTTCTATGTTTTTGCTTTGGCCACTATGAATTCTGTAATATAATTCAATGTTTTATAACATGTACATAGTTATAAGAGTAGTTTTTTTGCATTATTCGACAATAATAGCATTCTGAAGGATTTCAATGATTTTTACGTCCAACAGATTTATATTGCAGAGGCATCAATGTAAATATATGAAATTGGATATTTTTGTTATTAACATAACCTAGTTTTAATCTGACATTGACGTCGACGTCAAAAAATTAACATAACCTAGTTTTCAATTTGCATTGACATCGACGTCAAAAAATTAACATAACTTAGTCTTCAATATGACTAGGGTATGTTAATTTTTTGACATCGATAGGAGTGTCAAATTAAAACTAGGTTATGTTAATGAATTTTATAGAGTTGAATATTTTTTAATTTTATTTCAATGTTTTTTACTTTATAACATTTAGTTATAAAGAGTACCTAGATATTTTTGCATATTTTTACGTCCAATAGATTTTATATTTAAATGTTCAGAATAGGATCATCAGTATAAATAGTAAGTATATCAAATTAGAATTTTTTATTATTTTTGTTACCTTTTATTATGCTTGTATAAATCCTAAATAAAGTCATTATACATACGTATCAAGCAAGGAATGAAAATATTAAAATTCATATTTTTTTATTACATAAGGTACAAAATTATTGCTTCTAAACAGGGACGAAATAATTAATTTATTATTAAATATCCAGCGCAGAAATAGAATATTTCATTAATGCGTGTATCAAACCGCTTATTAAAACATCAAAAATGATTAATTTCCAAATTTTCCAACATAACCATCCATAATAAGACAGGTATAAAATTAGTAATCTCGACTATTATATTCGGAATTAATAGCTCCTGCGTTACTATCGTTATTTCATAATTACCTACCATATTAACAATACTTCTACATGATAAAATGAAGGAATCATTAAAGTCGAACGGTGGTGGGCGAAGAATTTGAAAACCGGATCTGTTGCTCCCGAACGATTTCCATAAAGGTGAGCGAACGCCAGCCCCGCAGAAATTAATGTTTACTTTCATTACGTGCGTTAAATAAAACTTGTATAATTATTAATTAGGTGTATCAAAGGACTCGATAACAAAAACCAACGCCGCAACAAAAGAGCAACAAAAAAGAGAGGTCCACAGAACGAAATTGTTCGTAAAATAAACAATAAAGCACAAAAGATCCCTGAAAGAATGAAATAAAAGAAAAGCGTCGAATTCAGCCAGAAAAAGCCCCGGCTATTCCTTCCTATATTCTCTTCAAATTTCTTTCCGACCGCCGAGCAAAACTGATTCTTTCGCGCGATCCATTAAAATTATTTGAGCACACTATGCTATATGATATACATAGCTGAAAAGGACACCCCAAGCGGAATGGCACGTGTCGGAGCGAGAAGGTTGACGGGCGGGGCCATAGACGCGGGGGCGGATACAATATGGCGGATAACATCCCCCCACTTTACCCCCTCTTTTCTCTCAGCGTCATGCACTAAGAATTATAATTGCATATAATATGTATGTGTGTGTGTGTGTATATGAACTGAGGACTCGGCCGTCCGCCATAATTCACTAGATTTCAGGCGTTTCAGGCGTCCCTTTAGGTTCCTTGAGAGGCTTTCAGTCGAAAGCTCGAGTTATTGTATTAATTACCATCTAATTAAGGCGTTATTTATTGTTGTGGCAAGAACGTCGCAAAGCCTCTTTGTCCGAAAATCTATAAATTATGTCGACATTAGGGATCAGATAAGGCAGGACAAAGCACACTTCTGTGCCGGGGCATTTACTAATGCATTGCGATGGGTCCGAAATAATATTTATGAACACAAATACACGGCGTGCTTAAAAATTATTGCGCCTCATAAGTAAAAAAAAGTGACACAACTTAAAGTTGGAAATTAAATGCAAACATTTTTTTGTCGTTGACCAATTAAAAAATAATGTTGACTATATCTTTTATGGTATATACATCACTATCTTATTTTAAGAGGTAGATTTTTATTATACCTACCTAAATGTAAACTACTTTCAAAATTTAAAAAAATATTGCGACTTTAAAGACTAGGAAAAGTTCATTAATATATTTTTCCCTATAGGTAGCTCTCACTTTAGTTTTGGAAAGTCCTGAATGTTTTGAAATAATTATTCAATTTTTACATTAAATTTCTTTACAGGACGTCGAATTGTCGGTGTGAACGTTACCAAACTTAGTTTTTGATTTTTTTTTTGTTTATAAAGCGAATACAATCCCTGCTGATTAATATTGATTTAAAAGAATAATATACTTACCTATAAGGTTTATTTACGGACCATAGTAATTACACAAAGTGATTATAAAACCTTGAAATCTAACAATTATTTAGAACATAAATTAGTTTGTCTAGGGTAGATTTTGAATACAATGTCTGGTAAAAATATATATAACAAAAATAGATCAACAGAAATATCTTAGCCGTAATGAAGAAATTTTTAGTAAATTTACAGGCAATAATTACAATGAAAAGCTGAAATATAAATTAATGTACAAAAATTAAAACTTAACTTAATGATGAGTTTCAAACAGTTCCAGAAACAAGATTCCTTCGTTCCGCTTAGGGAGCCTTCAGGAAAAACTAAAGTTCTCGTTGAATATAGTCTTCGTCTCAGGTTTTATGTTACTGCATATGATGTTCACAATGAAATATAGATAGATGGTAAATGTGCTATAGGCTTATCTTCTGTGTTATTCAATATACCAATATCAAGTACCAAAAAATCGCCAAAAATATTCAATGTCCAGAAATTCAAATAAATTCCAATAAATACTCAAAAATTCAATAAAAGCTGGTGGTATTGCTCAGTTTTTCACCGTACCAAAATCGTCTAAAATGCATTAAATGAAAAGTTACTTTTAAGTTAACCTATAAAACACGTGGTCTTTTAAAGACAAAAAAGAACTGTTAAACTTACCCAGAATAGTCTGGACGATTAGTTTGCTATTAAATCCGATTAAATCGACAATAAATTTAATACCCAACGTATTAAATTAAACCAAAATGTAAAATTGTGTTTTATTCCGGAAAATAGCCGAAAGCAAGCCAAAAGTGCCTTTATCACAAATTTCACACAGCAAAACTAACGGTTCATCAGTTGATGGATAAAAGAGGAAATCTTCCCATTTACAACGCGTTTCATAACATTTTCTTAACCAAAAAAAATTCATAGAACTGAGTTCTGATTCGTCAGTGTTACCAACTCACTATTTTACTCTAAAAATTCCTTATATTTCTTGGACCATTGAACATTTCGATGCGATGGACTATTTATAAATAACTATGTTTTTTCTAAACAATTTCTAGTTGCTAATATTTACCCAGCATACTTATTTATCAATGTTATTTTTAAATGAATAATAATTAAACTATTTTTGGTAAGATATTTTAACTATTTTTAAGCCGTAATAGTGTATCTCAGTTATTGTTGAAGATAGAAAGACAGTTGAAGGGGGGCAGTTTGAAGGGTTGTATAACGATTTTCAACTTAATCTAGTTATCTCCGTTTTCAAGATTACGTACGATAAACAGTTTTGGAGTTATAAAGCGCATAAATTGAGCCTGCAGGACTTTTTTTCTTGCTGTTGATTTTTTTATTATTAATTCCTTCAGTCTAGCAGAGACCACTTTGACGCTCCGTATCTTAGAAACTGATTATTATAGAATCTTCATTCCAAGCTGATTTTTCTGGTCATATGGTCTACTTCAATTATTCATCGAAGGCGCTTTATTGTCGTTCGATGTGAAAAAATTCCGTTATAAGAAGGAACGCAACAAAGTTTGTTTTTTTTTAGATGCTTGTGTCGATCTTTTTTGGCTCAACTGCAAGAGGTTTCTGATTATTGTGTTATTTTAAATGTTAATCCCAGTGTTAAAAATTTATAAGCGAGATGCTGAAAGTACTTTCTTAGAACACTTTTTTAAGGTGTTTTCTTTGATTTTATCAAAAAAATTTTGTTATTATTTTTTTAGTTAGTACCTACCACTAACTTTGGTGTTTCTTATAGGCGCCATATCGGATTTTTTAGGATTCAATAGAGAATTTTATTTTACTTTTCAATGATATGCCTCCTATTAGTCCAGCTGAAATTGGATTTGGGGTCGAAATTTTTTCTCCATCAGGCTATTTTGCATAGAATTCTTGTTTGAGGTCGACACAAACAGGAAATCATAACGCAGACACCTGGTAGATAAGGAAACAAATATTTTTATGCACTTTTGTAAAAAATGCATTTTTCGTGATACCATTTTCGTTATGTTTTCAAATGTGTACGGTTCAAAAAAGTTTAAATTTGTTAAAAATGTATTATTTTATTTTTAAACTTTCCTTGTCATATAGGACGGTTTAATATTTAAAAATTATTTGAATACATTTTTATTCGGGGATTTCAAGGCCGCTGATTACAAATGTGAAAATTGGAAAACTCAAAATGGCTGACTTCAAATTGCGCGAATTTCAAATACAGAAATGTGATTTGAGAAGTTATTTTCGATTCTAACTGATAATGACGTGAAAGAAAATGTGATTTGTGTATAATTTTTCATGAACATTCATTTTTGTATTTTCTTTATGTTTACCCCCATCCCTTGTTTTACCTTCGTCCTTTAACTGCAGGAACCCCTTTACTTTGAACTAAAAGAAATATTAAATTTTATCAGGATTTTAAAATAATTCACTCTTTTATATCAACATCCCCCCGCTCCTCCCCCCCTCTCTCTTACCTTGGATCATAAAGTGTAGTTAATTTTTTCCTATACGAATTAAAAAAAATATTAAATTATATCAGATTATTTAAATAATTGAAATATACCGGGTGACACAAGAAGTAGTTACCCCCCATTTTTGTTGGCATTTTCATAGATAAAAATTTCAAAATTTTATGGTGAAATAAATACACAGATTCTCATATTTTGATATAAATCATGTGTTAAAACCACTTCCGATTTAACCGGAAGTCAACATTTGAAATCTACATAAAATTCCCTTTCTAATGATGTATACCGCATTGACATTTGCTTTCAAGATGGCGGCGAAACATTACTTTTATACTAAATTTAAGTTGGCCATTGATTCGCCGCCAGAAAACAAAACGTGGTTGGGAGGCTGTGGAAACAAAAAAATGATTTATTGTTGCTTTGCTTAGCATTATTTGCAAACATTTGACATGCATAATGTCTACTAAGATCATTTTCTTTTTTTCGTGTATTTGAAAACAAAAGCTGAATGTTTCACATTTTTTTAAAATAGGAACCTATGTTTTTTATGTGATGTGTGAATTCTACATCAAATTATCTTCATGATGATATACGACATGTTCCCTTTTATTTATTCATTAGCAGCCAAATTCATCTTTGTCTTATTAGAATTGTGAATTTTAATTTCAAGTGGCTTTAACACATGATTTATGTAAAAATATATATAATAGAATCTGTGTATTTATTTCACCATAAAATTTTGAAATTTTCATCTATGAAAATGCTAATAAAAATGGGGGGGTAACTACTTCTTGTGTCACCCGGTATAAGTAGGTAAGTACTTAAAAATTAAGTACATACATATAACTGAAAAACAATTTTTTTTAATTTACATGTAGGTATTTTATTTTTATCAAAAATATTAAAGAAACATATTAAAATATTAATTATATTTTAAATATTTTACAACGTTTCTTCTACATTAAAAACTCAAAAATCTTTTTTTTCTTTGGAAAAAAATATTATTAAAATTGTTTTCCTTTCTTAATTGACATATTCGCAAAATTTATTCTTAAAACAAATGATAAATAAAAAAAAAATTTAATTCATATGCTTATCTACAGGGTTTTTCCTTATAATTAGCCACCCCATTTCAGCGTAGATTTGCAGAAAAATTTTATATACAAAAGTTGCAATGTTTTTCCCGAATTTTAATAATCTGCCAATAAAACAAACAAATGACAATCGCAAGGTGACGAAATTACTTGGCGTTTTTTAAATGGAACACCCTATATATTATTATATTTTCGAAATCCTTATAATTTCCTGGTTTCAATGACATATAATAAGTCTATATTTAGACGATCCGTTCTCCAGTTAAAATAAATAAATAAAATAAAAATGTAGGTATGTAAAAAATTTAAGTTGTTTAAATGTTAATTGTGGCATTTTTTCTCTTCCTTTTCTTTTTTGGGATTTATTACCACATTTCTGGAAATTCTTATGCAAAAAATAGTTGATTTATCTTTATGATATTGTCTTAGTATAGTAGGTACCTAATCCATGGAAAATATCATTTTTTTACACAAATTTTTATTTTGAATAACTGGAGAACGGATAGTACCTAAATGTAGACTGATTATATATTTTTGAAATAAAAAAAATTAAGAATATCGAAACTGTGTAAAACTCTTTGTTAAAAACACCAATAAATTGATTTTGATTTGATTTTTTTGATTTTTAAGTACAATAATATATATAGGAGGGTGTTCCATTTAAGAAACTCTAAGTTTATAGAATTTCGTCATTTTGCGATCGATTGTCATTTGTTTGTTTTATTGACAGATTATTAAAATTCAAGAAAAATACTGCAAGTTTTGTATATAAAATTTTTCTGTATTTCTTCAAATAAAGCTCTGCAGGGGGTGAATATTTATAAGGAAAAACCCTGTACAATGTGATCAACTCAACATGTCCATATTTTAAATCGATGTAGAAATTTTTTTTGGAAAAGTCGAAAAAAAATTTATTGGAAAAGTTCTAGGATTTTTCTCAAATATTTTTGCCGAGACTGAAAAACTAAAGTTCATTGTTTAATTAGCAAGGGGCGAACATAACCTAATTTTTTTCAAATGGAACACCCTCTATATTATTGTACTATTCGATAGAGATTTTCCTGCTGATTTCAACAATAGGTATATGTATAACACATATTTTCCTTTCATATTTTTGACAAACTAAATAAAAATATTATAAATATGTAGGAATTACGAAAATTCAACCGAAAATATTATATTGGCTGTGACTATCGTCAAAAATCACGTTTCTGTTTTTGAAATTCGCTAAATTTAGAGTCAGCCATTTTGAATTTTCCAAATTTCACAGCAGATTTGTAATCTGAACTAGAGATATTCACTTAAATTGATTAAAAAAAGGATTTCTTTCAAATGCCAAATGTACTTATACCTAGAACATATTAAAAAAAATCACTTTCTCGTTCCAGTTCCCTATTCCCGAAAACATTTGAATTGAATAATAATTATTCGAAAAATTTGCTCTTTATTTTCTTTCAAAATAAACTCTTTTGAAAGTACCATAAAATTGCTTAATTGATGCAAGATATAGGTAAATATGTAATTAGAAAAAAAAATGCAATTTAAAAAAACAAGAAAATTAAGTCATAATAAAATCTGAATCAATTTAAATAATTACCTACTTACAATTAATTGCGGGATAATTTGGATGCGAAAATAGAGCCATATTTTCGCACTGAAATTTCTAGAGGGGACAAAGAAGTCAAATTACATAGGTACATGTCGACGATAAAGGCTTAGGGTGGTCATGGGATGTCGGGCAAATTGGGGTAATAACTGCTCACTGATTTAGATTACAATTTGAAAATGTAAATTTCGATCTGTAGCAAGACTTTTGTTGTACTTATTTACCTCTCGAAATGACACAAATCAATTCTAATTAAACAAAAAAGGTGAGTCTAGGGATAAGTTAAAAATCATTTGGAACCATTTAGGAAAAATTGTTTGCAATGATTTCGTATCTTTTCAAAAAAAAAACCAATAGGAACGATTGCCATTTTCAAAACATACTGCCACTCCAGCTTTCATCGATCTCAGTGCAATATGCGCAAACAAAGTAATACAAATATTCATTAGAACTTCAACTGTGTCTTTAATGCAAGGTAAACATAACTTCCGACTCGCCCTATTCCTTGGTGTACTCCCTTTCACAAGAAAATCTATATTAGAGCAAATGTTTATACATGATCAATTATATAAGTTCAAGTTTGTACACGATGTAGACGACAAATTTAACAAGACGTACATTTGTACCCGAAAATTAAAAAAACTGGCCCGAAAGGACCGCTTTAAATTTTTAAATTTCTTTTCAATTTTAAAGAAGAGACCCTGAATTTTCTTTGTCTCTCTTTACCCCGAAACTGTCGGGCTTTTTGCTCGATATCTAAAAAAAAAATCCAAATAATTTTTTTTTCTTTTTCAAAAAATAGAAAAAAATTTAAATTACTTTTAACTTTCTTATATATATAAAGAAGAAACTTTGTCGAACTTTGTGCCCTATATCCAAAAAAAAAAAATTAAAAAAAAAAAAAATTCCAAAAAAATTTCGGTATTAAAATATCCTTATATCAAGACATTTTTGGCAGGCATTCTTATACTCCAGGCATAAATCAATTGCGTAATTCGTACTTGGTTAATTTCAATTAAGCAAGACTTTCGGCGTTCGCATAAACAAAACGATAGATGGATGAAACAATGGCTATTTTCAACACGTAAACACGTGATATAAATCTTCTCTGCTGGAGCAGATAATACCTCATTATACTTATTCATTTATATTTACATAATAAATTCGTTCGCAATTAAACAAACAACCGTATAATTATCTGCACTAAACAAAGAATGAAACAATAATTTAAATTCATTACGACAATCAGGATAAAAGTTATATAATTAGGATAATAAGACGTAAAACACGATACTACATTAAATTATACGTGGCGGTTCTAATTTAATGACGTCCATATATTTTTATTCTAATGTTGTTTAATTGTTTGTGACCGAAATCAGCGTAATTATACCGAAATTAAATGCATTATAAAAAGTTTAATTGCGCTTTTCCTGTTTCCTTTTATTCCTGTTGCGCACTAATAATGGTACAAATTAGCGAGCGTGTATTTGTTTAATAATGGGTAGATTTAATTGTTACAGTTTAATTCACGGACCACGGAATTATGTAAGTTTAAACGTAAAAAATCTCAAATTCTTGTACAGGGTGACTTATCGACAATAACTAACATATCACTGACAAACATTCCCAACAGCTATACTGATTATAATGGTTGTGACGAATACTCCCAGCGTGACCCATCCATAATATTTTGTTTGTTTCTGGAAACCCCCATTTATTTTTGCATACACCGTTTCGGTGGTTCCTTGACTTCCTCGATAACATCAGCCTCGTCCTTATTTAAACGATCGCGTACGACAACGCATTTGTTACAGCCGCTTAATAGATACGCATAATTTATAAATTTCGTGTCCGAAGATGAACCTACAAATTATTCATGTGACCCACGGCTAAATACACAAACCCGAGCCATTAGCTTAAATTATCCTTAAACGGCTCATGTCCAAGCCTTCCATTCAAATCGACCGTGATTAATCGGACCTTCTTAAGCCAAATGTAACTGTAATTAATATCAATCAACACTCTAAAAGCCCGAATTAATCATAAGGTGGCCCGGCGATGACCAGCGGTCAGGGAGGGGGGGGGGTGCCTTTCGGTGGCGAAACGGCACTGTGCGTACCCGCGTAAGGGAGGACTGGATTGTCCAGTGGCTGTACACAAGGTGAAATAAATATGGCTTACCAGAATATTGTTTCTTTTCTCAAAGCCCTAATAAATAGATATGGTAATGGAATATAAAAGAACAAGGATGTAGGGTGTTTCGAAATTACTATAACTCATCAGCGTCAATGTGACACATGTAAAGTAAACTCCTTGCTATGTTTCAGGAGTCACAAAATGTGATATAAGAGTTATGTGATATAAAATGTGTATGTCCACTGAAACTGGGGATGTAAAACTTGTGGGATTTCCGAATCCCGGGATTTTGGATCTCTAATTGCTTGATTCCAGGATTTCGAAAATAAGGAGTGACTGAATAGTTTTTAATAATAAATATTTCTACAGTGACTACTATTGACCTGGTATGGATCTCAGTGCTTTTGAGACAGACATTGATAAATCCCCAAAAATTTTGCATATAACAATTACGAGAAAATCCCGGGATAGAAACATTTGAAATCCCTGAATCAACAGACTAACTGGGGAGATTTTCTTGGTAGCAAGTTTGTGGTAGAATATTCGCGAGGTTTTTCTTATCCCGGGATTTTGGAATTCTAGTTGCTTAAGATCTTGAGAACCACGAAATTTCGGGGATAATATTATGAAAAAACGCCGACACTGAAATTGCCAATATTTGTTTTTCGGTGTACCTCTTTATGGATCTCGAAAAATGTGGGGATAACTATTAACGGAATTGACATATTCAAAATGTCGGGATTGAAATTTTCAAAATCCCTGGATTCATTTTATAAATTGTCTGCTCGAATCTAATCCTCTTCATCGATCAAATAAGTCCCGAAAAAAGTAGGGATACTAATTACGAAAAAATCCCCGGAATTAAATTTCCTTAATCACGCGATTGAAGTATCCAAATAAGTGAATTAATGTTATCCATTCCCCGCCTATCCGTTGATTCTACACCCTCTTCATCAGTCGAACTGATGCCGAAAAATGTCGGTCAATTAATTTCGGATAATCCCGGGATGTTAGCCTAGGATTGTTTAAAATCCCGGGATTGAAATCTTCTAAATCTCAGAAACAATTTTGCCAATTTTCTGCTTTTCGGTTGATCCTACAGAGACTTTCTTCATGAATCGAATAGATTCCGACAAATGTGGGGCTAATAATTACGACGAAATCTCGGGATGAAAATGTTC
This sequence comes from Rhagium mordax, assembly GCA_963680705.1. Lineage (NCBI taxonomy): Eukaryota > Metazoa > Arthropoda > Insecta > Coleoptera > Cerambycidae > Rhagium > Rhagium mordax. Next base: position 2,800,772 of record OY796656.1, read on the forward strand.
GAAATTACGTGATTGAAATATTCGAAATTAAAATCGTTTAAATCCTAGGATTAACGTTGCCAATTTTATGCTTTTCGGTTGATTCTACACTGTCTTTATGGATTCAACGAATAGCGAAAAATGTGGGGATAACAATTACCGGGATTGACATTTTCGAAATCCAGGGAGTGAAATTTTCAAAATCCTGGATTAATTTTATAAATTGTCTGTTCTTCGGTTGGTTCTAATCCTCTTCATCTATCAAACGAGTCTCGAAAAATGTAGGGATAATAATTACGAGAAAATCCCCGAAAAAAAATTTTTCGCAATCACGCGATAGAATCCAAAAAAACTGAATTACGTTGTGAATTTTCTTCTTTTCGATTGATTCTATACCCTTTTTATCAATCAAATAGTTCTCAAGAAATGTTGGGCTAATTACGGAAAATCTCGGGATTTAATCCCGGGATTGTTTAAACTCACGCTTTTGAAATCTTCTAAATCACAGAATTAACGTTGATAATTCCCTTTTTTCGATTGATTCTACACCATTTTCATGAATCGCACAGATCCCGACAAATGTGGAGCTAATAATTACTAGGAAATCCCGGGATAAAAATGTTCGAAATCCCATATATGAAATATTTGAAATAGCTGAATTAATGTCGTCAATTGTTTGCTTTTTGGTTGGTTTTTCTAGTTCTCTGTCGATTGTATCAATTCTTAAAATCTTAGGGATATTATGAGGGATAATAATAGTTGTGGGACAGTTCTGGAATTAAAATCTATTAAATTCTAGGATTAACGTTGCCAATTTTCTGCCTTTGGGTTGTTTCTACTCCCTTTTGATCTATTGAGCAGATGCCCAAAAAAATGGAGTTAGTAATTACGAGGAAATCCCGGGATTCAAATGTTAGAAATCTTCTAAGTCCCTAAATTAACGTTGGTAATTTTCTACTTTTCAGCAAAATCCACAACCTCTTCATCGACCGAACAAATCCCAAAAAATTACAAGAGTAACATTTTTGAAATTCCAAAATTTAAAATTTTGATAAGTATTCCCGGATTTTACGTTTCTAATCGTTTGCCTTACGGTTAGTTCTACATCTTCTTTATCAGTCGAACAAATCCCAAAAATATTGGGCTATTAATTACCGAGAATCCCGGGATTGCTTAAAATCACGCAATGCAAATCTTTTAAATTTAACGTTGCCAATTTTCTACGTTTTGATTGACACCCTCTTCATGAATCGGACAGATCCTGACAAATGTGGGGTTAATTATTACGAGGAAATCTCGGGATTAAAATGTTCGGAATTGCTTGATTGAAATATTGAAATCGCTGGATTGGTGTCATCAGTTGTTCACTTTTTGGTTGCTTTTACTTTTTCTTTATCTATTGAATCAATTCAACGATAGGGCGAATCCCGAAAAAAGTGGGGACATTAATTACGAGAAAATCTCGGGATTAAAATTTTTCAAATTGCGCTATAAAAATATTTAGAATCACTGGTTTAATATTGGCAATTGTCTACTTTTTGGTTAGTTCCCCGCGCTTTTCGTGGTTTGAACCAATTTCTAACATTTTTGGGAAAATAATTAGGAAAAAATCTTCTAAATCCCGGGATCGACGTTGCCGATTGAATGTTTCACATTTAGTTGTACACTCTCTTCATAGATCAAACATATGCTGAAAAATTTGGGGATAACAATTATTAGGAAATCCCGGGATTAAAGTTTTCAAGATGTTGGAAATCCCTGTATCAACGTTATTAATTGTCTGCTTTTCTCTGCTATTGAATCCTAAAGTAACAAACGTTTCATATTATAAAAGCTGTAAAAAATCTGTGCTAATAATTTGTTTTTTAAATCTTTGAATTGAAAATATTCGTTTATTCTAAAAACACTTCTAATAGGCAGTTGTTTTATTTGTTGGGCAGCATATGAAATTACGCTAACGCAACTGCGAAGTAAACTAAATGGTCTCATTTCGCAGAAGGCACGCGCTAAGGACATTTTCCAATACCATATTAATATACATATATCTTTCATTATTTATATCCACCAAGCAAGAATTTTTCCGTACGCAATTTCTGTGAAGTTGACGTCATTTAGGGGCATAGCTGGTAATGGCTACACCAAGAATTTCATTGGAAAACAGACATTTTTGAATACAAACAAATTCAAAGGGCTGAATAGAGGCGCTAGACCAATAAGCTTCGGCCTAATACGCTAATTTTTAAAGAAAAGCCCGTAACAAGCAAACTTGAAATATGAGGTAATTTATGACTGTATGCCGTCTCCTTGAAAATTATTGGTTTTGCGGACAATACGTAGACCTGTTATCAATAGAAAACAACCTACAAATGTAAATTAAATAAACTAATAATTTGCCTCGTTTTAGCGACATTGTTAACGCTGGATTAAAATTTGTTTTCGACGTATTTCGCAACACGCTGATTAATCAGAAGCCATCGCCAGCTATTGACGGAGCGATAATAAAAATCTATTAATCGAAAGGCTTGTATAGTCAATTATGGAAATATTGTATGCCCCTGATTGATCGATATTTGTGAAAATGTATCAATAGGTGTATTAGTTGGCTCGCCGTTTACTGTCTATGAGGCTAAAGTGAATTAAAAGCTTCTCAAATATACGTAAAATCAAACTCAATTGTTTTGATTATCACATAATGTTTAGCTTTTGAAAGGCTTACAACGAACAAATAAATGCTTCCCCTGTCTCTTCGATTGTCTATAAAACAAACTCCCAACTATCTTGTATATCATATGAAGCGTCGTTTTTATTTTGTCTACGCAATTAAATTTAGTGCCTCTCAAATGTCCATAAAGGCAAACTCTCAGCTATCTTAAATATTTTACAAAATTTGATGCTTGAAATATTTTTAAAAGAGATATAAATGCCGTATCAATGCTCTTTAAAGTGACACTTTATATCAATTAAGTGTTAAGCTCTATGCAATAAAATTTAGCCTCTCAAATGTCCATAGAATCAAACTACCAACTATCTTAAATATAATACAAATTTTGATGCTTTAAAAACCTTTTAAGAGACAGGTAAATGCTTACTACTCTCCCAATGTCTCTCTAAAGTGACACTTTGGTATCTATTAAATATTAAGCTCTCTATTATTTTAAAGCCATGTTTGGTTTTGAGTGGTTGTAATACGTCAAAAATAAATGCTTATCGCCTCTTCACTTGGTCTCTTTAAAGCGACGTTTTTATTTTGCCTACGCAATAAAATTTAGTGCCTCTCAAATGTCCATAAAGGCAAACTCTCAGCTATCTTAAATACCTTACAAAATTTGACGCTTGAAATATTTTTAAAAGAGAGATAAATGCCCCACCAATGCTCTTTAAAGTGACACTTTATATCAATTAAGTGTTAAGCTCTATGCAATAAAATTTAGCCTCTCAAATGTCCATAGAATCAAACTCCCAACTATCTTAAATATAATACAAATTTTGATGCTTAAAATACCTTTTAAGAGACAGGTAAATGCTTACTACTCTCTCAATGTTTCTCTAAAGTGGCACTTTAGTGTCTATTAAATATTAAGCTCTCTAGTATTTTAAAACCATGTTTGGTTTTGAGTGGTTGTAATACGTTAAAAATAAATGCTTATCGCCTCTTCACTTGGTCTCTTTAAAGCGACGTTTTTATTTTGTCTACGCAATAAAATTTAGTGCCTCTCAAATGTCCATAAAGGCAAACTCTCAGCTATCTTAAATATCTTATAAAATTTGATGCTTGAAATATTTTTAAAAGAGAGATAAATGCCCCTACCAATGCTCTCTAAAGTGACACCTTAATCAGTTAAGCTCTTTGCAATAAAATTTAGTGCCTCTCAAATGTCCATAGAATCAAACTACCAACTATCTTAAATATAATACAAATTTTGATGCTTTAAAAACCTTTTAAGAGACAAGTAAATGCTTACTACTCTCCCAATGTCTCTCTAAAGTGACACTTTAGTATCTATTAAATATTAAGCTCTCTAGTATTTTAAAACCATGTTTGGTTTTGAGTGGTTGTAATACGTTAAAAATAAATGCTTATCGCCTCTTCACTTGGTCTCTTTAAAGCGACGTTTTTATTTTGTCTACGCAATAAAATTTAGTGCCTCTCAAATGTCCATAAAGGCAAACTCTCAGCTATCTTAAATATCTTAGAAAATTTGATGCTTGAAATATTTTTAAAAGAGAGATAAATGCCCCTACCAATGCTCTCTAAAGTGACACCTTATATCAGTTAAGCTCTTTGCAATAAAATTTAGTGCCTCTCAAATGTCCATAGAATCAAACTACCAACTATCTTAAATATAATACAAATTTTGATGCTTTAAAAACCTTTTAAGAGACAAGTAAATGCTTACTACTCTCCCAATGTCTCTCTAAAGTGACACTTTAGTATCTATTAAATATTAAGCTCTCTAGTATTTTAAAACCATGTTTGGTTTTGAGTGGTTGTAATACGTTAAAAATAAATGCTTATCGCCTCTTCACTTGGTCTCTTTAAAGCGACGTTTTTATTTTGTCTACGCAATAAAATTTAGTGCCTCTCAAATGTCCATAAAGGCAAACTCTCAGCTATCTTAAATATCTTAGAAAATTTGATGCTTGAAATATTTTTAAAAGAGAGATAAATGCCCCTACCAATGCTCTCTAAAGTGACACCTTATATCAGTTAAGCTCTTTGCAATAAAATTTAGTGCCTCTCAAATGTCCATAGAATCAAACTACCAACTATCTTAAATATAATACAAATTTTGATGCTTTAAAAACCTTTTAAGAGGCAGGTAAATGCTTACTACTCTCCCAATGTCTCTCTAAAGTGACACTTTAGTATCTATTAAATATTAAGCTCTCTAGTATTTTAAAACCATGTTTGGTTTTGAGTGGTTGTAATACGTTAAAAATAAATGCTTATCGCCTCTTCACTTGGTCTCTTTAAAGCGACGTTTTTATTTTGTCTACGCAATAAAATTAAGTGCCTCTCAAATGTCCATAAAGGCAAACTCTCAGCTATCTTAAATATCTTAGAAAATTTGATGCTTGAAATATTTTTAAAAGAGAGATAAATGCCCCTACCAATGCTCTCTAAAGTGACACCTTATATCAGTTAAGCTCTTTGCAATAAAATTTAGTGCCTCTCAAATGTCCATAGAATCAAACTACCAACTATCTTAAATATAATACAAATTTTGATGCTTTAAAAACCTTTTAAGAGGCAGGTAAATGCTTACTACTCTCCCAATGTCTCTCTAAAGTGACACTTTAGTATCTATTAAATATTAAGCTCTCTAGTATTTTAAAACCATGTTTGGTTTTGAGTGGTTGTAATACGTTAAAAATAAATGCTTATCGCCTCTTCACTTGGTCTCTTTAAAGCGACGTTTTTATTTTGTCTACGCAATAAAATTAAGTGCCTCTCAAATGTCCATAAAGGCAAACTCTCAGCTATCTTAAATATCTTAGAAAATTTGATGCTTGAAATATTTTTAAAAGAGAGATAAATGCCCCTACCAATGCTCTCTAAAGTGACACCTTATATCAGTTAAGCTCTTTGCAATAAAATTTAGTGCCTCTCAAATGTCCATAGAATCAAACTACCAACTATCTTAAATATAATACAAATTTTGATGCTTTAAAAACCTTTTAAGAGACAGGTAAATGCTTACTACTCTCCCAATGTCTCTCTAAAGTGACACTTTAGTATCTATTAAATATTAAGCTCTCTAGTATTTTAAAACCATGTTTGGTTTTGAGTGGTTGTAATACGTTAAAAATAAATGCTTATCGCCTCTTCACTTGGTCTCTTTAAAGCGACGTTTTTATTTTGTCTACGCAATAAAATTTAGTGCCTCTCAAATGTCCATAAAGGCAAACTCTCAGCTATCTTAAATATCTTAGAAAATTTGATGCTTGAAATATTTCTAAAAGAGAGATAAATGTCCCTACCAATGCTCTCTAAAGTGACACTTTATATCAGTTAAGTGTTAAGCTCTTTGCAATAAAATTTAGTGCCTCTCAAATGTCCATAGAATCAAACTCCCAACTATCTTAAATATAGTACAAATTTTGATGCTTAAAATACCTTTTAAGAGACAGGTAAATGCTTACTACTGTCCCAATGTCTCTCTAAAATGACACTTTAGTATCAATTAAGTATTAAATTCTATGCAATAAAATTTAGTGCCTCTCAAATGTCCATAAAGACAAACTCTCAGCTATCTTAAATATCTTACAAAATTTAATGCTTGAAATATTTTTAAAAGAGAGATAAATGCTTACTACACTCCCAATGCTCTTTAAAGTGACACTTTAGTATCAATTAAGTATTAAGTTCTATGCAATAAAATTTAGTGCCTGTCAAATGTTCATAAAATCAAACTCTCAACTATCCTAAGTATCATACATTGTTTGGTCGTTGAAATGTTTGTGACCACGAAAAAAATTACATTCTTGTACTGTACGTATGGGTATCAAGTTACTGAGGTCATAAACCAATAGTTGCCAACAATTCTCACCCTCGACCACCTGCCTTGGCGCCACTGAACGCAAATAATCCGAAGGATCCCTTGGTGTCCGTCGCAGGACTGTAATGATGCGTATGTTTGCTTAGTGTATATTTGTATGTATAACATATGTAGAATGACCACCGGAGCGGACATTTGCTTAACTGGCGCGATATATCAGGGGATTTACTGGCGGACGCGACCAGCCCCTTCCTGCTCCTGATGGGGCTCCTCTTCAGTTAATGTTGGATAGGGAAATCGCCTTATCTGCCACTGCGATGTCTCCGCAGTTTCTGGAATTAGTAATCCGTGCGAACTGGCGATAGGCTCGGAAGTGTTCATAAAGTCAACTGTTTAAAATATCATACAATGTTTAGTTTTAGGAGTGTTTTTAAAATAAATGCTTACTTCCCTCTCACTTTCGTGCCTGTCAAATGTTCATAAAATCTACTGTCAATTTTTTTAAATAACAGAAAATGTTCAATTTTTTAAACATTTATGATATACCGTTCTATCTTTTTAAAATGTTACTTTTATTGTCTAGACAGTAAAAGTGACTTTAGTGACTTTAAATGTCCATAAAGCCAAACTCCCAGCTGCTTTAAAACACTTAATTCTGATTTAGCAATATTTATATTAAACTATAAGTAAATGCTTACCTAGTTTTTTCTCATTCTACTTTTATAAAACTTCACTTTTGTTGTGTAAGCAATAAAAGTGACTTTAGTGCTGTAAAATGTGCATAAAATCCAACTCTCAATTTTTTTTAAATATTAGACCATGTTCAGTTTTTGAAAGGTTTATAACACCCCAAAAATAAATGCTTACTTTTCTATCAGTCTGTCTTTTAAAAGTATCACTTTTATTGTTTATGCAGTAAAAGTGATTGTAGTGCTTTTTAAATGTACATAAGTCAAACTTTCGACTGTGCTAAATATCACTTACCTAATTCTGATTTTAGCAATGTTTGTACTACACTATAAGTAAATGCTTACGTTGCTCTCATTCTTTCTCTCCAAATCGTCATTTTTACTGTATATGCAGTAAAAGTGACTTTAGTTCTGTAAAATGTTCTTAAAATCACTAATAGTGACTTTAGTGCCTCTTAAACGTCTTTAAATTAAAACTTTTAACTGCTTTAAATATCACACAATTTCTTATTAAAGAGATATATTAGTTTCCGCCAAATACTTATAGAGTTAAGCTTTCGACCATGGTAAATAACATCTTTAGTTTTTAAAACGTTTGGTTATAATACGTTGCCGTTAAAAGCTTATTTTCGTCTCATTTGATTGTTTGAATGGCACTAAAGTCAGTTTTAGTTTTGTCTATGCACTAAAGTCAGTTTTAGTGCATAGACAAAATAACAGTGATACTTTAAAGAGTTAAAGTAGAGTTTTACTCTATGACCGTTTGAATGGCACTAAAGTCAGTTTTAGTTTTGTTTATGCACTAAAGTCAGTTTTAGTGCAGAGACAAAATAACAGTGATACTTTAAAGAGTTAAAGTAGAGTTTTACTCTACGCCGTTTCAATGGCACAGTCAGTTTTGTTTTGTCTATGCACTAAAGTCAGTTTTAGTGCATAGACAACATAAGAGTGATACTTTAAAGAGTTAAAGTAGTGTTTTACTCTATGACCGTTTGAATGGCACTAAAGTCAGTTTTAGTTTTGTCTATGCACTAAAGTCAGTTTTAGTGCAGAGACAAAATAACAGTGATACTTTAAAGAGTCAAAGTGTCATTTTTATTTTGTCTATGAACTAAAACTGATTTTAGTGCATAGACAAAACTGAAACTGACTTTAGTGCCATTCAAACGGTCATAGAGTAAAACTCTGAATTGTTTTAAATAACATACAACTAAAAAGTCATAAGAATAAAAATTCTTATGACACTTTGGCGTTCGCCAAATGTATATGTTCTTCTCATTATATCTTTTGAAATTGTCATATTTATTATTTTAGTGCTTGTCAAACGTCCCTAAAATCGACCTTCCAACTATTTTTAACACCATATTTTGTTTTTGAAATGTTTGTAGTACTCTACAGCGTCCTGATGATTAATATTTTCCTTCAATTTTTTCCTTAATTTTCCCATATTCCTTCGCAATAGAAATTTAAATTATGCATAAACGTCCGTAAGTCACCAAGAATATGATTTAATGTCATAGCAACTCCTCGACGCCAGATAACAGAAGGTGCCATGTCAGAATCTATAAAAGCCCTTCATAAAGTTAAAGCTTCATTATATATATTTTTAGATGTAAAAGCTTTCGACACTCTAAGCCACTTACAGCTGTTAGGGGCTTAACGAGATGTTGGTTTTATAGGAATCGAGTAACTAACTAGTCGATAAGTTGATTTTGATTACGTACCTACTTGCGTAATCAGCAGAATTTTTTACGAATTAGCCGGGAAGTGAAGATAAATGTGCATGGGGCTCATTACGAATACGGCGAACATTTTTTTAAATGCGTAGTTTATTCACGCGCTCCTGAGGGAAATGTAAAACTAAAGAATAAGTAACGATGTATAAAATTGGTATCAAAAATACTTGTTTGCTATTTTAATTATTGGCAAATTGTTAATTTAGGATCTGCAATTCCATCCTCAAGCGAAGGCGGTAGAGCGACCCGCACGAAAAATAAAACAAAAACCCCACCGCGTTGGAGTCCATCTAATAAAATACAAGTCAATTAAATGACACATCTGCGAACATCAGTTAGTGTTAAAGAAAAACGAAATTTACACACAATTGTGTGCAGCCTCAGATTCGTTTAAGCAAAGCTGACGCTCGGAATACCGCCATTTAAAAGCATAAAATCACGTTGTAGTCATTTTAATGATGGCAGTGAATAGGTAATATGAAACGAGTCTTAGAAATTGGACGTTCTTGTTTCAGATTCAGATGCGTGAATGGCATGTGACGTTTCATCGGGGACATCTATCGGTCTATCGGATCGATTGAAGAAGGAAACCCCAGTTTAAAAGGCAAAGTATTCAGAGCCGGATTGCAGGAGTTCTTCTACGATGTGACTGGGGATATAATGGAATTCTAATGAAGATTCAATTAAATGTAAGTATTTATACTTTCGTATTTTTTTTTGCTACAAAAATTGACAAAGATATTTATTCAATATTATTTTCTCTCAGCAAATCGTCAGAATCATACAGAGAAACATACATATACTTTGATATTTAATCATTTATTAACGTTAAATACAGTTTAATCAAGTGATTACGTTAAGATGTAACCGTTAAATTAACGTTGATTAACGGTAAACAGCCTTAACCCAGTTGTTGTTTAAAGTTCAAATACGAAACCAACAGTTGTACAAAGAAACAGGTAGAGCAGTAAAATTGTAAAATGTTCGACACATTCCATAAAAAGGCGTTCCGACAAAACTGTTTAAGGAATAATAGTTTATGGAAGATATTGAAAATTATTGTTTTTTTATAAAATCCACTGCTAATAATGTTTATTTGTTAATATTAAAAGCTGTTTTATTTTATAGGTGTTCGTAATGTAACCGTTAACTTAACGTTGATTAACGGTAAGCTGCTTTAACCCAGTTGTTATTTAAAGTTCAAATTCGAAACCAATCTAAAATGGTGCAAAGAAACAGGTAGAGCAGAGAAACAGGTAGAGCAGAAAAATTGTGTAAATTGTTAAGATGTCGAAGAATACTGATTTTTTTCTAAAATCAACTGCTAATAATATTTATTTATTTATTAACGTTGATTAACGTTGATAAACCAGTATTGTTAGTTAAATAAAGGATCGAGTTGCTATTTAAACCTTAAATCCAAAACAACTGCATATGCAAGAAGAATTTAGGGTAATAAAATATTTATTTTGTAAAACTCTTTAGCTTAGGTTTAACAGTATTAATTAGTAGTCCATTACTCACTGCATTAGTGAAAAGGACAAAAACGTGTTTTGTTTTGCTAATAATACTAAATTATAAACACAATTTAATCTGACAGGTGTTCGTAATGTAACTGTTAAATTAACGTTGATTAACGGTAAACAGCTTTAACCCAGTTATTTAAAATTCGAAGCCGAAACCAAGAGTTATGCAAAGAAACAGGTAGAGCAGTAAAATTGTAAAATGTTCGACACATTCTACAAAAAGGCGTTCCAACAAAACAGTTTATAGAAATAACAGTTTAAGATATCGAAGAATGCTGATTTTTTCTAAAATCAACTGCTAATAATGTTTATGAGTTAACGTTGATTAACGTTGATAAATCAGTATTGTTAGTAAAATAAAGCATCGAGTTGTTGTTTAAACCTTAAATCCAAAACAACTGCGAATTGAAGGTAATAAAATATTTATTTTGTAGAAATTTTTAGCTCAGGTTTAACAGTATTAATTACCTAGTAATCCACAACTCACTGCATTAGTAAAAAGGAACAAACACATATTTTGTTTTGCTAATAATGCTAAATTGTAAACACAATTTAATTTAACAGGTATTTTTAATAAACGTTGATTAACGTCGACAAATTAGCGTTATTAATAAAATAAAATGTACCTATGTATGGAGTTGTTTAAACTGCAACTCCAAAACAACAAGTTAAACAAGATAACAATTTAATTGCTAATTCAAAATGCAACCGTTAAATTAACGTTAATTAACGGTAAAAAATTGCATTAGCGCAGTTGTTGTTTAAGGTTGAAATAAAAAAGAAAAAGCAACAAAATTTAACAAAACACAAAAAAATATCTATGGCATAGACATAAAATTGATAGGATAAAGAAGTTACGATCAATCTAAAGTTGACTTTAAAAAACCAGTATTCCTCGATATATACGTCTTTTTCAAATAGTATTAATGCGATAGCTACGACTCGCTACGCCTATGCCTTATCAAATAATAACTCGCTACACCAGTAAAGAGAAACAGCTCACTTTATTTTGCCAATAATATTACATTGTTAACGTTAAACACAACGTTAATATAACAGGTGTTTATAAGGTGACTGTTAAATTAACGGCGATTAACGTTGACATTATTATTAGAAAAGTAAAATAATGCAAGCCTTTGTGTACTTATACGCCAAAAATATAGAATAATAAAAATAAGGTTTGAACTCTTATAACTTTGTTAAAATGTATTTTTAAATATAAATAAATTTGATGTACAGGGTGGCCCACGTAAGGGGCTCACTCGATCTCCTGGGTAAAATGAAAAACTAAAATCTATGCTCATGTATTTTTTTATGAGGAATCCGATAATAAGGTCGAATAAATGATAGAACCTCTAATATACGAGATATTGTCAAAAAATTGTTTTTCCAAAGTTTTTTCACCCTACTTTTTACTTTTAAGTGTTCATCCTGTTACCGTTAAATTAACGTCGATTTACGTCGACAAATTAGAATTGTTAGCAAAACAAAGTATACGGATATTATCTTGTACTAACGAGCTATCGAGTTACCGAGTTGATTAAATTTAAATATAAACCAATATCTACGAAAAAAATGTGGATTACTAAAGCTTTTTATCGACTCGTCTATTCCACACATGCATATTGGTTTGATAATATTGTTGAATTATTATTGTCACACACAGTTTAATGTAACAGGTGCTCATAATGTAACCGTTAAATTAACGTTGAACAACGTTAACGAATTCTTATTAAAGCAAAGGAATGCTAATTTTTGTTTGTTAATGAGTCGAATTGTTATTTAAACTTTAAATCCAAAACAAAATATATGAGAAAGAAATAGAATAATATAATATAATGATATAATAACCATCCAAATTTGGCGTTGGAAAAATAATATTTTTCCATACCTTTTTTCAACTTATGTGGCCTGCGTTGATTTATACAATAAAATTGTTTAATATTTTCATAATTTTTGTTCATGTTACCGTTAAATTAACGTTGATTAACGTTGACGAAGTAGCATCATTAGCAAAACAAAGTGTATGCATGTTTTTAAATCTAAACAACGACATGTATGAGAAAAATTGCAGAGAAATAAAATGTTTGGTACATTCCACACAAAAATTCTAAGGGGATTATCCCTTATTATTTGATATGACGGTTATTAAAGCGACTAATAATCATCTTGCAGAACTTGCAGAAGTTGAATGAACGCCAAACTGATGCGTAGAAGCATCCGTTAGGTATCGACTGTCTCGCCGAATTTCAGTACGGTCCTGCAAACTCACTCGCATTCCTTAACCCGCCCGCTCCAAATGTTAATATATTCTGAAGAGTTTAATTTAGCACATAGCTGTAGCGGGCGGACGGGTCGGGGCGGCCGGGGGTCACAGTCGACCCCGCTGATCTGATATTCCGATCGTGTCTTCGCTGGCATTGTGGACACAGGAATATATTAAAAGTGGATTCGGTTTGTTGACGTTTGCACAGTCAGATTGCGAGGGCTGCCAAGATGCTCGGGTGCTCCTCGCCTTTGCTGGTGCGAGAACTTCAAAGGATATCTCTTCCTCATCGGACCTTTCATACCATCATCTCACAAGAATATCTGATACTCTCCTTATCCTTAATATTATTGCATAGAGAAGAAGTGTTATTCACATTATGCGAGGGTGTCGACGCGAAATTGGTGTTTGCTCTCGGGCGCGGAGACTCTTTTAAATCACCGAAGGGGATTAGTATTTTGTTATTGGAACATTTTTAAACATATTGAGCAAGGCTTGTCCTTAAAGGCAGGCGGCGGAAACTTGAGATATTAAACGTATGGCAAATTGCTTTCTAATACGGAGAAATTTCATTCATTTCATTAAAATTAAGCTGGTAGTGAAAGAATTATGTTTGATTTTAAGAAATTACACGTGTCGGACAGGTACCATTTGTGGACCAGTTTCTGGCTATTGACCTTCGTCAGCACGAAACAGATACGCATTCATAACAACATCTAGATCTCTCAAAGTCAAATTAAAACGGATTGACTTTCTGTAAGTGTATGAAGTGTGAACAAGTGAAATGCTGATAATAGAAATTAAAAAATATACCCTTGAAGTGATTGTACTTATATTTTTCATATTGCAAAACTTTAAATAAGAGAAAGATTACATTTCTGCTGTAAGTCCGTCAAAAGAGCAATTATTTCTTTATTTTCAAACTTACTTAATGTAAAGGGAATTATACTTCTGTATTTTCCAGGGTTCCTGACCTTGTTTCGTTCTTATCTACTTCGTTATGTATTCAAATTTGTAGCTCTAGAAACAGTCTCGACTTAATTAAAAGTTACCTAATTTAAACTCGGAACTGCAATTTCAAAACTACTTCTTAAGGAAACGAGTCAGAACAAGGAAACGTTCATTTAAATAAGCAGGAACTTTGCATCTTAAATCGTGAGAGAATTAAAACCATGTAAGTTTAAACTGCAATTAATTAACGAACAGCAACGCTGGTAAACTTTTTACTATTAGTTTCATTAACAGTCAAGAATCTCATTTAATATATACCATTTAACAGCATATTACAGATTAAAGAAGATTAACGTGCGTCACAACGCAAGCACCAGAACTTGCTTTTGTTTTCATTTTCGATTCGCAAAGTACTAGAAAGGATATATGCAATGCTGTTAAAAGGCATGTTAGCACAGAATGTAGTGAGGTTCTAAAGAGGAAGACAAGAAGAATAAAAGAAGGAAAATGAAAGGAGGAAGAAAGAATGGAGAAAGAAGAGGGACAGAGTAAGAAATTAATAAAACGAAAAGAGGAAGGAAAGTAAGAAATGAAGAAAGCTAGAAAAGAAGGAAGAAAAAGGACGAATGGAAGTACCAGAAAAAATATATGTAATTCTATTATCTTAGATTTGTTGAAATGCTAAAAATGAAGAAATAAAGAAAGGAAGAAGAGAGGAAGGAAACAAAAAAAGAAGGGACTAAAAAATATTAGAATATTCTGAAGTACTACAAACGATTAAATAAAGAAAGGAAGAAGGAACAAGAGCGAAAGAAAGAAAATAGGAAGAACCTTAGAAGGAAAAGGGAAACGGAAGAATGAAAGAAAGGAAGAAGGGGCGGAAATAATTACAAGAAAGGATGTTTGTATAGTTACCTAGTTACCATAGAATATTGTAAAGTATTAGAACAGAGAAATAAACAAAAGAAGGAGGTAGAAAGAAGAAGAATGAAGGCACAAGAAAAGAAAGGAAGAATGAAAGAAGGACGAAGGAAGAAGGAAAGAAAAGGAAAATGCAAGAAGCGACGAAAGGAATTACTAGAATGTTGTGAAGTATTAAAAAAGAATAAACGAAGAAAAGAAGGAGGTAGAAGGAAAAAGGGAAGCGGAAGAAGAAAGGAAAGAAAGACAGAAAAAGAAGGGACTAAAGAAAGTACTAGAATATTGTGAAGCACTAGGACGGATATGTGCATTACTCTGTTACCCTAGAATATTGTGAAGTACTAAAAAGGAAGAAATAAAAAAGGAAGGTAAATGTAAAAAGACAAAAAGGAAGAAGTAAAGAAGAAAGAAGGAACGTTAAAAGGAAGAAGAACAAATGAAGTAAAGGAAGGCAGAAATAAAGAAAGAACGGACAAAAGGAAGGACTAGAATGTTGTGAAGTACTAGAAAGCATATGTGCAATGCTGTTAGAAGGCATGTTACCATAGAATGTAGTGAGGTACTAAAGAAGAAGAAGGGAAGAACAAAAGAAGGAGAAAGAAAGAATGAAGAAAGAAGAACAACAGAGGAAGAAAATAATTAAACGAAAAGAGGAAAGAAAGTAAGAAATGAAGAAAGGTAGAAGAGAAGAAAAAAGGAAGAAAAGGGACGAATAGAAGTACTAGAAAAAATATATGTAATGCTATTACCTTCGATTTTTGTGAAATGATAAAAATGAAGAAATAAAGAAGGGAAGAAGGGCTACGGAAGAAGGGAAGAAAGTTACAAAGAAATAAGGGACTAAAAAAATATTAGAATATTCTGAAGTACTAAAAAAGATTAAATAAAGAAATGGAGAAGGTCGAAGGAAGAACGAAGAAAAGAAATAGGAAGGACGTTAGAAGAAAGAACGTTAGATAAAGAAAGGAAGAAAAGACAGAAATAATTACAAGAAAGGATATGTTTATGGTTACCTAGTTACCATAGAATGTTTTATAGTATTAAAACGGACAAATAAACAAAAGAAGAAGAATAAAGGAAGAAGAAAAGAAAGGACTAATGAAAGAAGGACGAAGGAATATGAAAGAAAAGGAGAATGCAAAAAGGGACAAAATGAAGTATTAAAATGTTGTGAAGTATTAAAACAGGATAAATAAAGAAAAGAAGGAGGTAGAACGAAAAAGGGAAGCGGAGGAAGAAATGAAAGAAAGGCAGAAAAAAGAAGGGACTAAAGAAAGTACTAGAATATTGTAAGGTTTAGTACCAAGGAAGATATAAAAAAGAAGGTAAATGGAAAAGGTAGAAGGAAGAAGAAAAGAAGATAGGAGGAACATTAAAGGGAGAAGAACAAAGGAAGCAAAGAAAGGCAGAACGGACAAAACGAAAGACTAGAATATTGTGAAGTACTAGGAAGGATATGTTCAATGTTACCTTGTCACCCTAGAATATTGTAAAGTACTAAAAAGGAAGAAAATAAGGAGGCAGAAATGGAGGAGAAAGAAAAAAGGAAGAGAGAATGAAAAATGAAGAGGAGTGCAGGAAGAAAAGAAGGAAAAGAGAAGAGGAGAAAAAGAAATGAAGAAAGGTAGAAAGGAAGAAAGGAAGGCAGGAAGAGAAAAAGGACGAATGGAAGTACTAGAAAGAATATATGAAATGCTGTTAAAAAATTAAGAAAAAAAAAGAAGGGGTATGTGCGATGTTACCCTGATACCCTATTATATTATAAAGTACTAAAAAGGAAGAAAGGAAGAAAAGAGGGAAAAGAAAAGAGTGAAGAAAGATACTAAAGAAGAAAGGAAGGCAGGAAGAAAAAAAGGACGAATAGAAGCACTAGAAAGAATATATTATGTAATGCTGCTAAAAAATAAGAAATAAAGAAAAACAGAAGGAAGAAGGAAGTAATAGAAAGGATATGTGCAATGTTACCCTGTTACCCTAGAATATTGTAAAGTACTAAAAGGGAAGAAAGAAAAAAGAAGGAGGTAGAAAATAGTGAGAAAGAAACAAATGAAGGAGGAAGAAAGTAAGAAATAAATAAAGATAGAAAATAATAAAGGAAAGCAGGAAGAAGAAAAGGACGAATGGAAGTACTAGAAAGAGAAGGATGTAATGCTGCTAAAAAAATAAGAAATAAAGAAAGAAGGGGGAAGAAGGACCAAGAATCAATTAAAGAAAGGAAGAAAGAATTTAACAAAGGAATCAAATAAAAAGGGACGATAGAAAGTACTAAAATGTTGTTAGATACTAGAAAGGAAGAAGTAAAAAAGGGAGGAGGTAGAAGAAAGAACAAAGGAAAGAAGAAAAGAAAGAGGTTACCCTAGAATATTGTAAAGTATTAAAAGGAAGAAAGGAAACAAGGAAGAAAGTAAGGACGCACAAAATAAAGCACTAGAGTGTTGTGAACCACGAGAAGACAAGTACAATGTTACCCTGTTGCTATGGACAATGCTGTCACCTTAGAATGTTATAAAGGACTAAAAAGAAGAAATAAAGAAAAGAGGCAGGTAGAAGGAAAGGGGAGAAAAAAAATTAGAGGGAAGAAGTACAAAGGAAGAAGGAAAGAAAGGCAGAAATAAAGAAGGAATACAAGAAAAATATTAGAATGTTGTGAAGTACCAAAGAAGATATTATGTGCAATGTTACCTTTTTATCCTCAAAAAGATAAGCATAATGTTGTTACCCTAGAATGCCTGTTACCCTAGAATATTGTGAAGTACTAAAAAGGAAGAAATGAAGGAAGAAGAAGAAATAATAAGAGAATAAGAGTGAACGAGGGTAAAAAGAAGATATAATGAAGAAAGGAAGAAGGAAAGAAAGAAGTGAGAAAGAAGGGAAGAAAAGAAGTTCTAGAAAGGCAATGTTACCCTATTATCCTTCATTTTTAGTACCTAATAAAATATTTTATTTTCTATCGAGTCCATTCTTCAATTAAATGGTGACTTCAATTGCCAGTTGCAAAAACGCCATAACACTCAGTATGTAGTAGAAATTATTGCAAACATGATAACTATTTTGACAAAATTTCTTGACAATATTTTGACAAAATTTCTTCACAAAATTTTGACAAAAACTTAATTGGACCTTTCTCTGGCTAATTTGCAATCAAATAAAAATAGTCCTGTTAATAAATAGCTTCTATTTTTAACAAAGCGAGCCTCCGCAATATTCCCTAATATCTTAATCAGGTTTTTCCGACTAGATAGATGAACGGCCACCAGGCTTTACAGATCTTACCCTAGTAGACTGTATCTGTAGGGCTATTCATAAAAATTTAAGAAACAGGAAAACTTTAAATATACGTCTTAATTTATATCCCCAGGATAATAAGCAGACCTCGGCAAAAACAAATTCGAGCGTTGTAATGGAATCCAACTCATTAATACACTTACGGGTATACCTTGCGCTTGGCGAACTATCTCGGAAATCGATAAAAAAGCATTTCGAATCGTCGCCTGTCAAACATCAGGCTAATATAAAATGATTTAATGATTGTTAATTAACATGAAACGAGGCTGTCGCTGTCGAGATGAATCACCAACGCAACGCAGCAGCGATCGTGAGGCTGTGGCCGTGCAAAAAGATAACGTAAACGAGTTGCAGGTCGAGAGAAGTGCATGACTGGAATAGTAATTAGACGCCGACGTCTCCGAAGGACCGCAGGGCGTCCTTGCAATGTTTAGCAGCGGTTTTGGCGCGCACACAATATCAAACGGCCAGTAATTAAAGCAGGGCAGACACGCCCCTACATAGAAAAGACTCCAATCAGCTCCCTTGATTGCGTAATTAGAACAAGTCTCTATCTTGGTTCGAAGTCCCGCCACCAATAAAATTACTTGATTGCAGTTTGCTGCTACTGGTTTCTCGGCGATTATTTTATTGGCGGGACTTGATAGGGATTCCGAAGTTTTAATTAAAATTTCACTGAATAATAATGAAAATAAAGGCCGAAGCACTCCAAGTTGTTCAATTTCAAATTGATAAATGCGAAATGAATAATTTAATTAAAACGCTCCTTCGAGTTAAAAGGAGTTCCACTTAGGGTCCCTACGGACCAAAACGCAAGAATAAGCGCGAATAAAGATGATAATGAGGGTTTTGTGTGTAGCTTTAAGAAAATATCAAATTTTATTTGTAGCTTGTTTCCTCCTCTGGCCTAATTACTGGTTAGATTCGCTCTGAACTTTTGAATTAAGTATCCCTTATTGGCGTTATGTGTTAACCTTTTATCGCTTAAATTATTAGTACAGAAAAATGGGGATCTTCACCGAATTATTTGGCAACAGGACAAGGTTCCTCCACAACACGTGATGTTGCAAATTATTTAAATAATAAATGTCCATTGAGTCTAGAAAGATCTGGCCTGCAAGAAGTCAACACTTAAACCCTATAGACTTTTTTGTGGGAAAATTGTAATTTACTTATTAAATATCGTTTTAAATTTATAGAAACCCGAATTAGATCGCTTTACACTTTTCACTGTAAAAGTACAAACCTGTACTTTTATATACAGAGTTTCTGCGAGTCTGTGAGATAATTATACAGTTAGACGCCTGTAAACTACGGAAACTGTAGAATCGCTTTTATTTATAACGCTTCTATTTAGTGCAGACCTGTAAAAATCGTATTTAAGAAAATCTAAACGAAAAGTTTTCTACAGATCTGTATTTTACAGGTACCTATAAAACTAAAGCTATTTGTCTACTAATTAATAACAAAAAATGCAAAAATATGTTTCTAATTAGATCACTTTACACTTTTAACTAGACATCCCCTTGGCAAAGCTGTAGCTGTAAAAGTACAAACCTTTTCTTTTACGGGTCTGTGGTATAATTATACAGATGCCTGCAAAGTACAGATCTGTAGAATCGCTTTTATTTATAATTTATAACGCTTATCTTTAGTGCAGACCTGAAAAATGCGTGTTCAAGAGAGTTTAAGGAACGGTATTCTACAGATCTATACTTTTCACACCTATGAAACCAAACCGATTTGCATAATAATTGATAACAAAAAGAAATGCAAAAATATGTTTCTAAATTTTTTGAAATTTTTCGAATTAGTTCACTTTATGCTTTTAGCTATACATACGCTTATTAAAGCTGGAACTTCAAAAGTATAACCCTGTATTTTAAATATACAGCGTACATATACAGATACCTGCGAAATACAGATCTGTAGAACTGTTTTTGTTTAAAATTTTTAACGCTTTTCTTTAGTGCAGACCTGTAAAAAGCTTAATTAAGAAAATTTAAGGAAACGGTTTTATACACATCTGTACTTTGTAGGCATCTGTATAATTATTTATGCAAATCAAGACTTTCTAGGCATCTGTATAATTATTTATACAGATGCCCGCAAAGTAGGAACATATCTGTAGAGCCTCTTTTATTTATAATTTTTAACGCTTTTCTTTAGTGATGTCCTGTAAAAAGCGTAATTACGAAAGTTTAAGGAAATGATTTCCTACAGATCTGTACTTTACAGGCACCAATAAAGCTAAAAATTATAAATAAAAGTGGTTCTACCGATCTACTTTTCAGGAATCTGTATAATTATTCGTGCAGATCTGTACTTTACAGGCACCTATAAAACTAAAAATTGCTAATAAAAACTGTTCTACAGATTTGTACTCTGCAGACATCTGTATAATTATATATACAGATCTATACTTTCAGGCATCTGTATAATTATTTATACAGATGCCTGCAAAGTACGTATCTGTAGAGCTGCTTTTATTTATTTATTTTAACGCTTTTCTTTAGTGATGATCTGTAAAAAGCGTAATTAAGGAAGTTTAAGGAAATGCTTTCCTACAAATCTGTACTTTACAGGCACCGATAAAGCTAAAAATTATAAATAAAAGTGGTTTTACCCATCTACTTTTCAGGAATCTGTATAATTATTCGTACAGATCTGTACTTTACAGGCACCTATAAAACTAAACATTGGAAATAAAAACGGTTCTACAGATATGTAGGTACTTTGCAGGCATCCGTATAATTATATATACAGATCCATACTTTCCAGGCATCTGTATAATTATTTATACAGGTGCCTGCAAAGTACATATTTGTAGAGCCGCTTTTATTTATAATTTTTAACGCGTTTATTTAGTGATGACCTGTAAAAAACGTAATTAAGAAAGTTTAAGGAAATGGTTTCCTACAGATCTGTACTTTACAGGCACCGATAAAGCTAATTTATAATTTTTAGCTTTATAAGTGCTTAATTTCGCTTTTTACAGGTCTGCACTAAAGGAAAGCGTTAAAAATTATAAATAAAAATGGTTCTACCGATCTGTATTTTTCAGGAATCTGTATAATTATTCGTACAGATCTGTACTTTGCAGGCATCTGTATAATTATTTATGCAGATGCCTGCAAAGTACAGATCTGTAGAACCGCTTTTATTTATAATTTTTAACGCTTTCCTTTAGTGCAGACCTGTAAAAAGCGAAATTAAGCACTGATAAAGCTAAAAATTATAAATTAAAAGGTTCTACAGATCTGTACTTTACAGGCATCTGTATAATTATCTATATAGATGCCTGCAAAGTACAGATTTGTAGAACAGCTTTTATTTATAATTTTTAAAGCTTCTCATTAGTGCAAACTTTGCATTATAAAATGGTTTATAGAAAAGGTTTTTTACAGATCTGTATTTTACGGGTACCTGTAAAGTGAATGCATAATAATTGCATAATAATTCATAAAATAAAAAAATGTAAACCAAAAATATATTTGTAAATTTACAAAACTAGTCGAATCAGATCTTTAAATTGGACATATCTGTAATAACGTTGTAGCTGTAAATGTACAGATGTGTACTTATGTGTGTAGCTTCTCTACAAAATTGTGGTTAACTTTGCGGATACCTGTAAAGTACAGATCTGTAGAAAGGGTGTTTTTAAATTTATTTAAGTACAGATCGGTAGGAAAACGTTAAAAAAGGTTAAAAAACAAATTTTCTGCAGGTTTTTACAGGTACCTGGGAAGTTACAGCAGGAAATAATAATTGGAGACGTCTAAGAAATAGAATACAGAAATTCTAGGTTCACAGTAATTGAATACAGCTTGCAATACCTGAAAAATGTCTATTAACATTTTGTTATCCTTTTCTTAAATACTGACCGGTAAAACAGCTTTAAAAGAGGTTTCAATCTTTTCTACAGGTACTTGCAAAGCTGTGGCGTAAAACAATTGATGCCTTTTAAAAAAATTTATCTAGAAATATGTTTCTAAAATAGAAATTTTATGCGGTTTGCACGTAATAAAAAATGTACTTAGATTCTTGAGTCCTTTATATTGAAACAATTGGGGTCTAAAATATAATGCCTAGTTTTTTTTTTTTCGTTTGATTTGATACACTCAACATGGAAGTTATTCCCGTTATTTGCTCTGCTCACATCGTCGAATCCTTTTTCCAGCAACTTTGGGTCTTCAGCTCTCGCTAATCAGGCCGGGCCGATGTTTTGTAACAGAAACCATTCAGTAAACAGACCATTAACTTCTAATGGGCCGAACTAAAATCAGGGAAAATATAAAGAAGATTTATAATTATTAAATAAAGAAATCTTTTGTTCCACTTATAGACAAAAACATCCTTTTATCTTTATGTTGCCAACATCCATAATAATTTCGTGTATAAGTAATAAATCCACGTAATAAAATTAGGAGCTCGTGCAAGATTTATAAAGCTCAGGATGTGAACGGTTTATTTGTATAATGGGGACAGAATAACGCGATATTTTTTTGTTTACGCAGAAATGATTTAAGGGATAACAGCAGGAAAAAATAAGATACAACATTTAGGAACGCTGTTACGCATTCAAGTAATTAAAACACTAGACTTATTACGATTTTATTTGTATACAAGTTTCCTTAAACCGATTATTATACGCTGAACCATCCACCACTCGGCGCAGCGATAAATGAAAGCAAGAAAAATGGCGCCTCATCTAAAAATCACAACATTTTATGCAAATTTTTAGACATGTATCAGGAGATATCAACGGAATTGGTTTATTTTGCTGCAAGTCCTGCGGTGGAACGTGTCCGAGGTAATGCCGGCATCGGCCGACAGATGGCCGTGGTGAGCTAAGCTTAGGCAAACGAGCCCAGAGACGGACCGGGGAAGTTTTGCACCCACACAAATATTTTTCTCCAGCAGTAATAAGGCTAGTAGATAGGCTATGCCGATACGGGGCCAAAACCCCATGTTATTTCTTATGGAGGTTCATCCTGGTCATTTTTGTTCCCTTTTACCCCCTCCACTCCCACCTGCAGAAGACCTGGAGGATGTCTTCGTGGAGGTAGAGGTCAAGGCTACGCATGCGCCAGGTGATTAATGATAGGTGTGACACGGTTAGGATAATATGATAGGTGCGACGGCTAGGTAAACAATGTAGTAATAGGTATGCGTAGATTACAGAATTTTAAGCCAGACATTCGATGGCTAAATAATAATATAGCCAGTGCAGAGCCAGCGCATCTCGAGACGATCGTTCCAGCATGGGTCTCGCAGCAAATGAGCGCAGCGCTAACAACGTCCGTTTAACAAACTAATGTAGAGTTGGCTCAAGGAAAAAATCTACACAACATATAATGCATTGAACATGGGTGCGTGAATGACATAGGGGTATACGCGTGGAAAATCGACATGATAAAATACAGATATATACATTCAATGAAATAATCGTATATAGGATTAAAATATTGAGCATAATAAAGGAGATAAAGCAATTAAGCTGTCAAGCGTCAAAAAAGCCTATGATAATATTATACCTACCTGATGAATAGATTTAAAATAGGTTAGCTAACATGCGTCTTAAGTACGTTAGTATATATTTTCGTTTAATGTATGTAAATAATAATAATTTCAAAGCAGCAGCAAAAATACTGCGGCGACATGTGGTCAGTCTAAACTGCTTATTGTGGAAACGTAAAAACAAAAGATGACGGCGTTAGGACGGCGGGCCTAACGCTTCAGGCCGGCGCGGCGGCATGCATGCATAAAGTTCTATGATGTAGGTAAATAAGATTTAAGTGTGAATAACGTTAAGTAGAAAAACATAGCTTCTTTTTAAAAAAAATTCAGGTGATGTATGACTCAATTAAAAATTAAATAGGAATACTAGCAGTCTAGAATGTAGTAATTACAAAAGATCGTACTTGTAACCTAATATCCTAGTAACGTAGGTCAGCATCAATAACAAACGTAAGCAATCTCTGAATTTATTTCATATCATCGAAAACGCTGATGTAGAATAAAACCTATTTTTAAGTTCTGAATATACAGAGTGGACATTCTTTTCATGTTTCGCGTGTATGTGTATTTACAGGAGATATTTAAAGCTATATTTTAATAGAGTAATTAGAACAGAAATACCTATACCTATCGGCTATCTATAATGCTATATAAACTATATTTAAAAAAACACATTGTGATTAGGCGCCGGACATAACCAATATATATTTAGTAGTTCCTTGCGTATGAAGCTAATATTCTTGGGCTAACTTTATAGATAAAAAATATCCCGCGCAATTAAATTAACAAATAAGCAATAATTTTATATGAATCGCCTATGATTTATGAAGAATTTTAAACATGAATAATATTAGGTACTAAACCTTACGTACTTATTATTGTTAGAACGACGTATTTATTTCGCAAGTAGTTAGCCTTTCAAATACTCTCAAACAAATCAATAGATTTATTAGACAAATAAGCAAGACAAGCATTTTTCAATTCTTTATTCATATGTACATATTTAGCTATCCTGAAGATGAAGGTTGCAGAGAGAGCCCCAAAGCAAATCTGTAAATAACCAAAGAGCATTAGGTAGTAAAAGTTTTAAAATGTATCCAGAAAATATTTTTAAATAAGGAATTAGTCAAAACATGCACACTTTGCATATTTAGCAAAAACGATATTCCGGGAATTTAGTTCGAGTGTAATTAAATTTTGTGTTAATATAAACAATTTAAGTCATTTATCTTAATGCATGTCAATATTAAACAAATCAGCGCCTGTATACTTAAATGCCGACCTATGGGAAATAAGTAATTAGCACGTATTTTTCTTAGAAAAAAAGCGTGACGTATCAAGCAGCTGCAATTGTAGAACAAAGCCCCTCGTATGATGGGTATACGTAATCAAGATGACGTCATAGATAATATAAATAAGCCGTACACGTCTCCGCAGGCGTGATTCTCCTCATAACTACGTACCAGTTATCTCATCGTGTGCTTTTGTGTGTTCATTAATATTAACTGATAAATTAATTTTACAGACATTTTAAAAAAATACTTTTTATAAATCTACATTGGTGTATGCATTGACAATATTTTAAATAATTCAAACGTACTGTGTTACAGCAAATATAACACGTAAGTAAACATATTATTTTGCATGTTTAGATTTATTCTAATAGTTCAATATTTCATGAAGTCGAGCGAATTTAATTACAATTACCAAATACAGCATGAAACTTATTTTAAAATAATTTGAGGGACTATTAAAGAGTTTTTCTTTAAAGACAGTATCAAAGTAAGTCAGGCACTTAAAGACTGCTATATATTGAAGTAAACCATACACATAAACTTAATTACGACTAGCAATTATTTAATCATTTCAAAATTATTCGAGATACTATTATTATTATTATTATTATTATTTATTTTTCATTTAAGACTTTAATATATTTTAGCAATTCATATTTATTTTTAATATTAGCCTTAGAATGCCGGAACTTAAAGTTAATCAATCTATTATTTATTGTACATTTAGGGATATCATAACTTATCAAACAGCCAATATTGGAGAGTTAATAATTTATTAGAATATTTTATAAAGTAAACCATATTAATATTTCTTTATCATTTAAGATTTTCGCATTCTCAACGTTTTCATCTAGACATAGAGGCTATTATTTAATCATTTTTATATTTTGATTATTAAGGTAAATCATTTATTAACACAAAAAATGGCTTGACAGTTTATTAAAGTAATTTAAAACATACACGCATTTATTATTGGTATTTCAAGCAAAAAAGCACCCAAAGCACTTTAATATTAATTGTAACTCGAAAAAATTTTTATCTGGTAGCTCATTCACAGCAGAATGCAATTTCATACAAATAACATTGATTATAAGTAAATATATTTAGAATAGGTATTTATACTCTTATATAGTTTGAATTTCGCGACAAATCCTATTGATTAGCTCTATTTAAAATTAATTTCACATCCTAAATTCCAAAAAAATGTCTAAATTTCGCATCTAAACCAATCATATTTCATAAAGAATCTCTTTTAATTTTCAAATTTCCTGCCAAAAACCAATCACATTATATTTAATAAAAATCTTTCTAGAATATTCCAATTTCGCTATAAAAATTTCTGAACGTACTAGAATTTCTGAACACGCTCTGATCACGTGATCTATTTTCAGGTTATATCTCACCGCTACTCATCGGCTCAACTATAATAAAACCGGGGGAAAGGAAGACTTTTCCTCATTCAACAGTTAGTCTTTGAAGAAGCAACATGTCTGCTAAAGATATTCTAAAATATTTGTGCGTAACCATTGCCGCGCTACTTGGTGTTCTGTCCACTACATATAGTGAAGATATGGCCAAGGACGGTCTTAGGCAATGTACTAAGGCCATCCGAAACATTAAAAAGCAGCTAAAAACTGCTAAGACCGTGGGAGAAAAACAGAACTTGATGTCTTCCATGGCCCAAATTAAAAGTTTTAGAGCTCAAATCAAATTTGAGCAGAAACGTGGAGCAGGGATGGTGCCAAGGAAGGAAACTGCAAAACATAGGGTTCATTGGGATGATACAGATGCGGCGTTCACTAGTCGCATCCGTACTGGAGTCATCACCAATTTAAAACATACCGATTCCAAGCTGTTTCTCAAAGACTGTTTTGATTTGTTTAAACGTCGCATTGCCAATGCTCTGAAAAAGGACGAGACCATTAAGGTTAATGCTGTGTTTGGGGGACAGTTTATCCTCCAGAAAGCAGATAGGGTCATAGAGGAATTTAAGTATTTCAACACCAAAAATGCGCCCATCTACAGAGACACCGATCTGTCAGCATGGTTCCAAGAGCATGTTATTAACCCAATTTTAACACAGCTGGAAGAGTTCCAGGAAAGAGACTCTGGATTTTCGTTGAAGGCCATCATCAATTTAGGCATTAACATAAACAAATTTACACCCCAGCTTGGATCATCGTACATTGATTTACCGGAAAAAATTGCTAAAAAGCAGGCGTGTATCAACATCAAAAATGATGACAACGCATGCTTTGCATGGGCTGTCACTTCTGCTCTTTATCCAGTTGATTGGGGATGCCACCCAGACCGTACTGCCTCCTACCCCCAGTACTCTGAAGTTTTAAACCTAACCGGCATCCAGTTCCCTATGACCTTGAAGCAGATACCACGCTTTGAAAAGCAGAACCAGATATCGATTAATGTTTATCAGCTGCAGAAGAAGAAGAAATCATTTGATGTGCGCCCAGTTTATCTAACTAAAAATAAGCTGGCTAGACATATTAATCTTCTATTGGTCCAAGATCACTATGATGAGGAAGAAGAAGAAGAACATGACATACCCAGCAACCCCCTCCAGTACCACTATGTATGGATTAAGGATCTATCACGTCTTCTTTCACAACAACTATCCAAACATGGACACAAAAAATACTTTTGTGACCGCTGCTTGCACTATTTTACCACCAATGAAAAGTTATTGAAACATACAGAGGACTGCATAAAAATGAACGAGTGCAAAATCCGGCTGCCCACCGAGGACCAGAAAATGGTAGAATTTAAAAATTATAAAAACAAGGAGAAGGCGCCATTCATTATTTATGCGGACCTTGAGTGCGTACTGAAGCCAACAGAGGGAGGGGGCAAATATCAAGAGCATGTGCCATGTAGTGTGGGCTACTATGTCAAGTGTTCATTTGATGACTCATTGTCCTTTTATCGATCGTACCGAGGCGAGGACAGCATGTCTTGGTTCGCGCGTGAAATGAAGGAATTTGCTGAGGATGTGGAAACCGTTTTCTTATGTCCCTTTGACATGACATTGACAGCTGAACAACAAGCTGAATTTGATAAAGCCACGCATTGCCACATCTGTGAACGGGCCTTCAGTCCGGAGGATGTTAAAGTACGGGATCATAATCATTTAATACCCGAAAATAATTATAGGGGTGCAGCCCACAATTCTTGTAACATTAATTACAAGGATAAGGTGAATATTCCCATCGTTTATCATAATTTATCTGGATATGACGTACATTTCGTATTGGAAAATATCGCGAATGACATGCCGGGTCGCGTCGATTTATTACCCATAACCAAAGAAAAATATATTTCATTCACAAAAAATTTAGAACAAAATTTAATTAAATTCCGGTTTATAGATTCATATAGA
This sequence comes from Rhagium mordax, assembly GCA_963680705.1. Classification (NCBI taxonomy): domain Eukaryota; kingdom Metazoa; phylum Arthropoda; class Insecta; order Coleoptera; family Cerambycidae; genus Rhagium; species Rhagium mordax. The sequence continues at coordinate 2,828,834 of OY796656.1, forward strand.
TTTTTAGCTTGTGGGTTAGAAACATTAGCCTCATATCTGACAGACTTTCCAATCTTAAAAAGAGAATTTTCGACATTGACAGACGGACAATTTGAGTTATTGAAAAAGAAGGGTGTATTCCCATACGATTTCATGGACAGCTTTGAAAAATTCAATTTTGATGCTTTACCGGAACAAAATCAATTCTATAATCGTTTGGAAGATAAAGATATAACAGACACACAGTATGAACATGCACAACGGGTTTGGAATGCTTTTGACATTAAAAATTTAGGTGAATATTCAGATCTGTACATGAAAACGGACATCATTCTTTTAGTTGAAATTTTTGAGCAATTTAGGGAAACCAGCCTAAAAAATTATGGGTTAGATCCGGCACATTATTATACCTTGCCGGGGTATACTTGGGACTGCATGCTCAAGTATACCCAGGTAAATCTTGAGCTCATAACCGATATCGATGAGGTCATGTTTATCGAAAGGGGTATTCGTGGTGGACTAAGTCAATGCTCTAAACGCAAAAGCATTGGCAACAACAAATATCTAAAAAATTTTGATCCCAGTAAACCGACTAAATATATATCTTATTTCGACATTAACAATCAATATGGCTGGGCGATGAGTCAGTATTTACCATACGGAGGGTTTAAGTGGGTAGATCCAAACATCGACGTTACAACTGTGTCGGACACATCGAGTGTGGGCTATGTATTGGAGGTAGATCTCGAGTATCCCGAAAATCTCCATGACCTTCATAAAGATCTGCCGTTTTGTCCTGAACATAGAGCTCCTCCCGGCTGTAACAACAATAAACTTTTAGCTACTTTACACAACAAAACGCGGTATGTTATTCATTACATGGCTTTAAAACAAGCATTACAACACGGTCTAAAATTAACAAAAATTCATAGAGTCTTGGCCTTTAAACAGAGTGCCTGGTTGAAGGATTACATCGATTTGAATACTTCGCTACGTCAGGCTGCAAAAAATGAATTTGAGAAAAATTTGTTTAAGCTCATGAATAACGCAGCATTCGGAAAAACGATGGAAAACATCCGCAAGCACTCTAATGTAAAGCTTGTTAACAAATGGGAGGGGCGCTATGGAGCAGAGGCTTTAATTTCTAAGCCCGAGTTCAAGGCGGCAACCATTTTTAATGAGAACTTGGTGGCTGTTGAATTAAACAAGACGGAAATTTACTTTAATAAGCCAATATACGTTGGAATGGCGATTTTGGATCTCGCAAAAACCACCATATATGACTTTCATTATGATTACATGAAACCCGAGTTTGGTGACGACTGCACCGTCCTCTATACTGATACTGACAGCCTTATATATGAAATAGCCGATAAAGATATATATGAAGTCATTCATCGCGATTGTCATTCACGATTCGACACTAGCGATTACCCCAAAGACAATAGGTATAACATCCCACAGGTTAATAAAAAGGTTTTGGGTATGATGAAGGATGAATTTAATGGTGTACCAATCCAAATTTTCGTGGGGCTCAGGGCGAAAATGTATACCGTTAAAAGAGCAGCGAATGATGGCGAGGCTTTACCAAATAATGTCGGGTTAACTAAAAAGATAAAGGGTATTAAGAAATCGGTGATCAAAAATGTCATCACACTCGAAGATTTCATAGAGTGCGTAGATAATTTTAAAAATAAATTTATCACACAAAATCTAATTAAATCAGAAAAACATCAGGTTTATTCCATCACCCAAGACAAAATAGCTCTCAGCCCTCATGACGATAAGAGGCACTTGATCGAGGGGTCATATGACACTTTGCCTTGGGGACATTATTCCATCATGGCTACATGTAATGATCTTTCTTAAACCTCCGAAGAAGAATAAATAACATACATACAACCATTCATCACCATTTTCAGTCTGACCGCCAAACAGTGAACATGTCTAGGGAGTGCGATTGGGGAAGAGCCTGCAACTGTTCAGAGTGCACTCCTAACCTCAAAGATGCCTGCGAAAAATGCGGCGAAAAAGCTTACGGCGTTACCTCCATATACAGACGCGATAGACGAAACATTGGCTATTACGATTTCACAACATGCTGTTATAATTGCTATCAATTAAATGGGGGAATAAAAGAAGCTTCCAGATTTCGGGATATGTGTAACCAGGTGCAAGGATTACCCCTAATTGAGGGAACGGACTCTTTACCTGAAATACTTAAAAAGCATTTTGCTTTACAAATACCATTGATCGAAGATTTTCGTAAGATTACCAAGGAGATGCTGCGTATAGAGATACGTATGATGCTCTATAGTAATAAGATCAAGTACAGCACTGCATTAGCACCGATGATATTATGTAGTGACACGGATCCAACGCAATGGTTTGAGAGTATTGTATTGAATATGGCCGTTCAAGAGCTGCAGCAATATAGAAGCCCTATCACATTATTATCAATGACTGTGAATGTTTTATAATTTATATACTACTTTTTACACATAATTTATATGTATTTTGTATATTCTCTAATCATATTTTTCAATATTTAATTACTTTGTATTATACGACTTTAATAAATTTAGAGGACTCAACCTTTATTAAAAGGATAATAACCTATATATTTTATATTGTAACCTCTGCATATTTATAGCTTAATATTTATTTTTCTTTATTAAAACCAATATTTTATATTGTATTGTGTAACCTCTATAAATTGAGGAACCCTGTATATTTTATTAGCCTAAAGTAAAAATTGAATTATATATATACTTTATATTTATTTATGTTTTATATTACATAAAATTGATATTTTGCAACCTCGCCAAAAAATTTTTAATAAAAAATAATTTATTTACATGTGTGTTTCATTTTGAAAACATTATTACCCATATCATTATAAAATTGTATGTGTGCCTTCTGCTCTTATGATCCGAAACAGAGAGATAGAAAAGGGGAGCCAGATTAATTATAAATCTTAAGTCATTAAATTATAATGGGAAATCTATACAAAATATTTTCATTTTAAAAAACATGCGAAAGAGGAAGATATTTTAAAAGTTTACAATCTTACAAAACATAACCTCAATATCAAACATAAAAAGTTTTTAGAGGATAACGCTAAAAGCGTTCCCCCGTAAACAGTTAGGGATAATAATAATAAACAAAGTCTATAAACCATTCAGGATAATGTTGAACTGATGAAGACCAATGAAATGAAACAGCATAGATGATGACCCTAGGTGGTTTATATGCTGCGAGAGCAAATTTTTTAATAACAGCTATTTTAAACAGCTGTTTACCTGTAAACAGGTAAACAGCTATTTTAAACAGGGTAACAACTATTTTAAACAGGTATCCGTTTACCTGTAAACAGGTTATAAACAGATACAGGGTTTTTCACAACAGATAACCTGTTTTTCAAAACAGGTCTGTACAGTCTGAACGTATTCCGGCCGGAATACGTTCAGACTGTACAGACCTGTTTTGAAAAACAGGTTATCTGTTGTGAAAAACCCTGTATCTGTTTATAACCTGTTTACAGGTAAACGGATACCTGTTTAAAATAGTTGTTACCCTGTTTAAAATAGCTGTTTACCTGTTTACAGGTAAACAGCTGTTTAAAATAGCTGTTATTAAAAAATTTGCTCTCGCAGCATATAAACCACCTAGGGTCATCATCTATGCTGTTTCATTTCATTGGTCTTCATCAGTTCAACATTATCCTGAATGGTTTATAGACTTTGTTTATTATTATTATCCCTAACTGTTTACGGGGGAACGCTTTTAGCGTTATCCTCTAAAAACTTTTTATGTTTGATATTGAGGTTATGTTTTGTAAGATTGTAAACTTTTAAAATATCTTCCTCTTTCGCATGTTTTTTAAAATGAAAATATTTTGTATAGATTTCCCATTATAATTTAATGACTTAAGATTTATAATTAATCTGGCTCCCCTTTTCTATCTCTCTGTTTCGGATCATAAGAGCAGAAGGCACACATACAATTTTATAATGATATGGGTAATAATGTTTTCAAAATGAAACACACATGTAAATAAATTATTTTTTATTAAAAATTTTTTGGCGAGGTTGCAAAATATCAATTTTATGTAATATAAAACATAAATAAATATAAAGTATATATATAATTCAATTTTTACTTTAGGCTAATAAAATATACAGGGTTCCTCAATTTATAGAGGTTACACAATACAATATAAAATATTGGTTTTAATAAAGAAAAATAAATATTAAGCTATAAATATGCAGAGGTTACAATATAAAATATATAGGTTATTATCCTTTTAATAAAGGTTGAGTCCTCTAAATTTATTAAAGTCGTATAATACAAAGTAATTAAATATTGAAAAATATGATTAGAGAATATACAAAATACATATAAATTATGTGTAAAAAGTAGTATATAAATTATAAAACATTCACAGTCATTGATAATAATGTGATAGGGCTTCTATATTGCTGCAGCTCTTGAACGGCCATATTCAATACAATACTCTCAAACCATTGCGTTGGATCCGTGTCACTACATAATATCATCGGTGCTAATGCAGTGCTGTACTTGATCTTATTACTATAGAGCATCATACGTATCTCTATACGCAGCATCTCCTTGGTAATCTTACGAAAATCTTCGATCAATGGTATTTGTAAAGCAAAATGCTTTTTAAGTATTTCAGGTAAAGAGTCCGTTCCCTCAATTAGGGGTAATCCTTGCACCTGGTTACACATATCCCGAAATCTGGAAGCTTCTTTTATTCCCCCATTTAATTGATAGCAATTATAACAGCATGTTGTGAAATCGTAATAGCCAATGTTTCGTCTATCGCGTCTGTATATGGAGGTAACGCCGTAAGCTTTTTCGCCGCATTTTTCGCAGGCATCTTTGAGGTTAGGAGTGCACTCTGAACAGTTGCAGGCTCTTCCCCAATCGCACTCCCTAGACATGTTCACTGTTTGGCGGTCAGACTGAAAATGGTGATGAATGGTTGTATGTATGTTATTTATTCTTCTTCGGAGGTTTAAGAAAGATCATTACATGTAGCCATGATGGAATAATGTCCCCAAGGCAAAGTGTCATATGACCCCTCGATCAAGTGCCTCTTATCGTCATGAGGGCTGAGAGCTATTTTGTCTTGGGTGATGGAATAAACCTGATGTTTTTCTGATTTAATTAGATTTTGTGTGATAAATTTATTTTTAAAATTATCTACGCACTCTATGAAATCTTCGAGTGTGATGACATTTTTGATCACCGATTTCTTAATACCCTTTATCTTTTTAGTTAACCCGACATTATTTGGTAAAGCCTCGCCATCATTCGCTGCTCTTTTAACGGTATACATTTTCGCCCTGAGCCCCACGAAAATTTGGATTGGTACACCATTAAATTCATCCTTCATCATACCCAAAACCTTTTTATTAACCTGTGGGATGTTATACCTATTGTCTTTGGGGTAATCGCTAGTGTCGAATCGTGAATGACAATCGCGATGAATGACTTCATATATATCTTTATCGGCTATTTCATATATAAGGCTGTCAGTATCAGTATAGAGGACGGTGCAGTCGTCACCAAACTCGGGTTTCATGTAATCATAATGAAAGTCATATATGGTGGTTTTTGCGAGATCCAAAATCGCCATTCCAACGTATATTGGCTTATTAAAGTAAATTTCCGTCTTGTTTAATTCAACAGCCACCAAGTTCTCATTAAAAATGGTTGCCGCCTTGAACTCGGGCTTAGAAATTAAAGCCTCTGCTCCATAGCGCCCCTCCCATTTGTTAACAAGCTTTACATTAGAGTGCTTGCGGATGTTTTCCATCGTTTTTCCGAATGCTGCGTTATTCATGAGCTTAAACAAATTTTTCTCAAATTCATTTTTTGCAGCCTGACGTAGCGAAGTATTCAAATCGATGTAATCCTTCAACCAGGCACTCTGTTTAAAGGCCAAGACTCTATGAATTTTTGTTAATTTTAGACCGTGTTGTAATGCTTGTTTTAAAGCCATGTAATGAATAACATACCGCGTTTTGTTGTGTAAAGTAGCTAAAAGTTTATTGTTGTTACAGCCGGGAGGAGCTCTATGTTCAGGACAAAACGGCAGATCTTTATGAAGGTCATGGAGATTTTCGGGATACTCGAGATCTACCTCCAATACATAGCCCACACTCGATGTGTCCGACACAGTTGTAACGTCGATGTTTGGATCTACCCACTTAAACCCTCCGTATGGTAAATACTGACTCATCGCCCAGCCATATTGATTGTTAATGTCGAAATAAGATATATATTTAGTCGGTTTACTGGGATCAAAATTTTTTAGATATTTGTTGTTGCCAATGCTTTTGCGTTTAGAGCATTGACTTAGTCCACCACGAATACCCCTTTCGATAAACATGACCTCATCGATATCGGTTATGAGCTCAAGATTTACCTGGGTATACTTGAGCATGCAGTCCCAAGTATACCCCGGCAAGGTAT
>OY796656.1:4065516-4076878 GCA_963680705.1 Rhagium mordax
ATCCGTACTGGAGTCATCTCCAATTTAAAACATAGAGATTCCAAGGAGTTCCTCAAAGACTGTTTTGTTTTATTTAAACGTCGCATAGCCAATGCTCTGAAAAAGGACGAGTCCATTAAGGTTAATGCTGTGTTTGGGGGGCAGTTTATCCTTCAGAAAGCGGATAGGGTCATAGAGGAATTTAAGTATTTTAATACTAAGAATGCCCCAATCTATCGGAACAGTGATATAGAACAATGGTTCCAAAAGTATGTTATTGACCCTATTTTAACGCAGCTGGAAGAGTTCCAGGAAAGAGACTCTGGATTTTCATTGAAGGCCATCACCAATTTAGGCATTAACATTAATAAATTTACACCCCAGCTTGGTTCATCGTACATTCCGTTACCGAGAAAAATTGCTAAAAAGCGAGCATGCATCAACGTAAAAAATGATGACAACGCATGCTTCGCCTGGGCTATCACCTCCGCTCTTTATCCTGTAGATGTACATTCTGATCGCATATCCTCCTACCCGCATTACTCTGAAGTTTTAAATTTAACCGGTATTCAGTTCCCTATGACCTTGAAGCAGATGCCCCGCTTTGAAAAGCAGAACCTGATATCGGTTAATGTTTATCTGCTACAGAAGAAGAAGAAAGCATTTGATGTGCACCCAGTTTATCTAACTAAAAATAAGCTGGCTAGACACGTTAATCTTCTATTGGTTCAAGATCGCTATGATGAGGAAGAAGAAGAAGCAGATGATATACCCAGCAACCCCCTCCAGTACCACTATGTATGGATTAAGGATCTATCCAGGCTGGTATCCAGGCAGCTAAGCCATCACAATAGCAAAAAATACTTTTGTGACCGCTGTCTACACTATTTTTACACTCAACCCAGCTTGGATAAACACACAGAGGACTGTATTAATATGAACGACTGCAAAATCCGACTGCCCACTGAGGACCAGAAAATGGTAGAATTTAAAAATTTTAAAAACAAAGAAAAGACACCATTCATTATTTATGCAGACCTTGAGTGTGTACTGAAGCCAACAGATGGAGGGGGCAAATATCAAGAGCATGTGCCATGTAGTGTAGGCTACTACGTCAAGTGTTCCTATGATGACTCATTGTCCTTTTATCGATCGTACCGAGGCGAGGATTGTATGTCTTGGTTTGCTCACGAAATGAAGGAATTTGCTGAGGATGTGGAAACCGTTTTCTTATGTCCCTTTGATATGACATTGACAGCTGAACAACAAGCTGAATTTGATAAAGCCACGCATTGCCACATCTGTGAACGGGCCTTCAGTCCGGAAGATGTTAAAGTACGGGATCATAATCATTTAATTCCAGAGAATAATTATAGGGGTGCAGCTCACAATTCTTGTAACATTAATTACAAGGATAAGGTGAATATACCGATTGTCTTTCATAATTTATCAGGATATGACGTACATTTCGTATTGGAGAATATCGCGAATGACATGCCGGGTCACGTTGATTTATTGCCCATAACCAAAGAAAAATATATTTCATTCACAAAAAATTTAGAACAAAATTTAATTAAATTCAGGTTTATAGATTCTTTTCGATTTATGGCGTCTTCGTTAGACACGTTAGCTTCATATTTAGAAGATTATCCTCTTTTAAAAACACAGTTCCCCAAAGTGAGCGAGGAACAGTTTAAATTGCTAACTAAAAAAGGTGTATATCCATACGATTTCATGGACAGCTTTGAAAAATTCAATTTTGGCGCTTTACCGGAACAAAGTCAATTTTATAACCGTTTAGAAGATAAAGATATAACAGATACACAATATGAGCATGCGCAACGGGTTTGGAACGCTTTTAATATCGAAAATTTAGGTGAATATTCAGATCTGTACATGAAAACGGATATCATTCTTTTGGCCGAAATTTTTGAACAATTTAGGGAAACCAGTATAAAAAATTATGGGTTAGATCCGGCACATTATTATACCTTGCCGGGGTATACTTGGGACTGCATGCTCAAGTATACCCGGGTAAATCTCGAGCTCATAACCGATATCGATATGGTCATGTTTATCGAAAGGGGTATTCGTGGCGGGCTAAGCCAATGCTCAAAACGCAAAAGCATTGGCAACAACAAATATCTACAAAATTTTGATCCCAGTAAACCGACTAAATATATATCTTATTTCGACATTAACAATCAGTATGGCTGGGCGATGAGTCAGTATTTACCATACGGGGGGTTTGAGTGGGTAGATCCAAACATTGACATTACAACTGTGTCAGACACATCAAATGTGGGTTATGTATTGGAGGTGGATCTCGAGTATCCCGAAAATCTCCATGATCTTCATAAAGATCTGCCGTTTTGTCCTGAACATAGGGCTCCTCCCAGCTGTAAAAACAATAAACTTTTAGCTACTTTAAACAACAAAACGCGGTATGTTATTCATTACATGGCGTTAAAACAAGCATTACAACACGGTCTAAAGCTAACAAAAATTCATAGAGTCTTGGCCTTTAAACAGAGTGCCTGGTTGAAGGATTACATTGACTTGAATACTTCGCTACGTCAGGCGGCAAAAAATGAATTTGAGAAAAATTTGTTTAAGCTCATGAATAACGCAGCATTCGGAAAAACGATGGAAAACATCCGCAAGCACTCTAATGTAAAGCTTGTTAGCAAATGGGAGGGGCGCTATGGAGCAGAGGCTTTAATTGCTAAGCCCGAGTTCAAGGCGGCAACCATTTTTAACGAGAACTTGGTTGCTGTTGAATTAAACAAGACGGAAATTTATTTTAATAAGCCAATATACGTTGGAATGGCGATTTTGGATCTCGCAAAAACCACCATATACGACTTTCATTATGATTACATGAAACCCGAGTTTGGTGACGACTGCACCGTCCTCTATACTGATACAGACAGCCTTATATATGAAATAGCCAATAAAGATATATATGAAGTCATTCATCGCGATTGTCATTCACGATTCGACACCAGCGATTACTCCAAAGACAATAGGTATAACATCCCTCAGGTCAATAAAAAGGTTTTGGGTATGATGAAGGATGAATTTAACGGTGTACCAATCCAAATTTTCGTGGGGCTTAGGGCGAAAATGTATACTGTTAAACGAGCAGTGAATGATGGTGAGGCTTTATCAAATAATGTCGGGTTAACCAAAAAGATAAAGGGCATTAAGAAATCAGTGATCAAAAATGTCATCACACTCGAAGATTTCATAGAGTGCGTAGATAATTTTAAAAATAAATTCATCACGCAAAATTTAATTAAATCGGAAAAACATCAGGTTTATTCCATCACCCAAGACAAAATAGCCCTCAGCCCGCACGACGATAAAAGGCACTTGATCGAGGGGTCATATGATACTCTGCCTTGGGGACATTATTCCATCATGGCTACATGTAATGATCTTTCTTAAACCTCCGAAGAAGAATAAACAACATACATACAACCATTCATCATCATTTTCAGTCTGACCGCCAAACAGTCAACATGCCTAGGGAGTGCGATTGGGGAAGAGCCTGCAACTGTTCAGAGTGCACACCTAACCTCAAAGATGCCTGTGAAAAATGTGGAGAAAAAGCTTACGGTGTTACCTCCATATACAGACGCGATAGACGAAACATTGGCTATTACGATTTCACAACATGCTGTTATAATTGCTATCAATTAAATGGGGGAATAAAACAAGCATCCAGATTTCGGGATATGTGTAACCAGGTACAAGGATTACCTCTAATTGAGGAAACGGATTCTCTACCTGAAATACTTAAAAAGCATTTTGCTTTACAAATACCATTGATTGAAGATTTTCGTAAGATTACCAAGGAGATGCTACGTATAGAGATACATATGATGCTTTATAGTAATAAGATCAAGCACAGCACTGCATTAGCACCGATGATATTATGTAGTGACACGGATCCAATGCAATGGTTTGAGAGTATTGTATTGAATATGGCCGTTCAAGAGCTGCAGCAATATAGAAGCCCTATCACATTATTATCAATGATTGTGAATGTTTTATAATTTATGTATTACTTTTTACATATAATTTATATGTAATTTGTATATTCTCTAATCATATATTTCAATATTTATTTACTTTGCGTTCTATATCCTCAGTAAATATGTTTATATTTTAATATTTATTTATCTTTATTAAAACCTATATTTTATATTGTATTATGTAGCCTCTATAAATTGAGGACTCTATATATTTTTATTAACATAAATTAAGAATTGTATTATGCTTTATATTTATTCATGTTTTATATTATTTAAAATTGATATTATGTAGTCTCTATAAATTGGGGGCTCTATATATTTTTATTAACTTTAATTATGTATATACTTTATATTTTTATTCATGTTTTATATTATTTAAAATTGATATTATGTAACTTTAGCAAAATTGATCTTAATAAAATAATCAATTTATTTACATGTGTTTCATTTAGAAAACATTATTACCATCCTATCCTCTTCTAAAATTATGTGTCTCCTACTCTTGTGATCTGAAACAGAGAGAGAAAAGGTGGGAGTCAGACTAATTATAAATCTCAAGCTGTTAAATGATAATAGACAAAATCACAATTTAAATTTAAATGTCATAAAAGTTTACAATCTTACAAAACGTAACCTCAATATCAAACATAAAAAGTTTTTAGAGGATAATGCTAAAAGCGTTCCCCCGTAAACAGTTAGGGATAATAATCTGTTCCTCTGTAAACAGTTAGGGATAATAATCTGTTCCTCTGTAAACAGTTAGGGATAATAAACAGAGTCTATAAGCCATTCGGGATAATGTTGAACTGATGAGGACCAATGAAATGAAACAGCATAGATGATGCCCCTAGGTGGTTTATATGCTGCGAGAGCAAATTTTTTAATAACAGTCGTTGTTAAACAGGTAAACAGCTATTTTAAACAGGTAAACAGCTATTTTAAACAGGTAAACAGCTATTTTAAACAGGTAACTGTTTACCTGTAAACAGGTAAACAGCTATTTTAAACAGACCTGTTTAACATATCTGTTTACCTGTATACAGACCTGTTTAAAATAGTTGTTTACCTTTACTATCCATGACATGCTCATGAATGTCCATGAATGCCCATGAAAAATATAAACTGATACGGGATATTACCAAATAGATCTGTATAGTTTGAGGATAATTCAACTTGTCTTCCCCAACCTAACCTTACATTGGCCTGTCCTAGACAAGTTGAATTATCCTCAAACTATACAGATCTATTTGGTAATATCCCGTATCAGTTTATATTTTTCATGGGCATTCATGGACATTCATGAGCATGTCATGGATAGTAAAGGTAAACAACTATTTTAAACAGGTCTGTATACAGGTAAACAGATATGTTAAACAGGTCTGTTTAAAATAGCTGTTTACCTGTTTACAGGTAAACAGTTACCTGTTTAAAATAGCTGTTTACCTGTTTAAAATAGCTGTTTACCTGTTTAAAATAGCTGTTTACCTGTTTAACAACGACTGTTATTAAAAAATTTGCTCTCGCAGCATATAAACCACCTAGGGGCATCATCTATGCTGTTTCATTTCATTGGTCCTCATCAGTTCAACATTATCCCGAATGGCTTATAGACTCTGTTTATTATCCCTAACTGTTTACAGAGGAACAGATTATTATCCCTAACTGTTTACAGAGGAACAGATTATTATCCCTAACTGTTTACGGGGGAACGCTTTTAGCATTATCCTCTAAAAACTTTTTATGTTTGATATTGAGGTTACGTTTTGTAAGATTGTAAACTTTTATGACATTTAAATTTAAATTGTGATTTTGTCTATTATCATTTAACAGCTTGAGATTTATAATTAGTCTGACTCCCACCTTTTCTCTCTCTGTTTCAGATCACAAGAGTAGGAGACACATAATTTTAGAAGAGGATAGGATGGTAATAATGTTTTCTAAATGAAACACATGTAAATAAATTGATTATTTTATTAAGATCAATTTTGCTAAAGTTACATAATATCAATTTTAAATAATATAAAACATGAATAAAAATATAAAGTATATACATAATTAAAGTTAATAAAAATATATAGAGCCCCCAATTTATAGAGACTACATAATATCAATTTTAAATAATATAAAACATGAATAAATATAAAGCATAATACAATTCTTAATTTATGTTAATAAAAATATATAGAGTCCTCAATTTATAGAGGCTACATAATACAATATAAAATATAGGTTTTAATAAAGATAAATAAATATTAAAATATAAACATATTTACTGAGGATATAGAACGCAAAGTAAATAAATATTGAAATATATGATTAGAGAATATACAAATTACATATAAATTATATGTAAAAAGTAATACATAAATTATAAAACATTCACAATCATTGATAATAATGTGATAGGGCTTCTATATTGCTGCAGCTCTTGAACGGCCATATTCAATACAATACTCTCAAACCATTGCATTGGATCCGTGTCACTACATAATATCATCGGTGCTAATGCAGTGCTGTGCTTGATCTTATTACTATAAAGCATCATATGTATCTCTATACGTAGCATCTCCTTGGTAATCTTACGAAAATCTTCAATCAATGGTATTTGTAAAGCAAAATGCTTTTTAAGTATTTCAGGTAGAGAATCCGTTTCCTCAATTAGAGGTAATCCTTGTACCTGGTTACACATATCCCGAAATCTGGATGCTTGTTTTATTCCCCCATTTAATTGATAGCAATTATAACAGCATGTTGTGAAATCGTAATAGCCAATGTTTCGTCTATCGCGTCTGTATATGGAGGTAACACCGTAAGCTTTTTCTCCACATTTTTCACAGGCATCTTTGAGGTTAGGTGTGCACTCTGAACAGTTGCAGGCTCTTCCCCAATCGCACTCCCTAGGCATGTTGACTGTTTGGCGGTCAGACTGAAAATGATGATGAATGGTTGTATGTATGTTGTTTATTCTTCTTCGGAGGTTTAAGAAAGATCATTACATGTAGCCATGATGGAATAATGTCCCCAAGGCAGAGTATCATATGACCCCTCGATCAAGTGCCTTTTATCGTCGTGCGGGCTGAGGGCTATTTTGTCTTGGGTGATGGAATAAACCTGATGTTTTTCCGATTTAATTAAATTTTGCGTGATGAATTTATTTTTAAAATTATCTACGCACTCTATGAAATCTTCGAGTGTGATGACATTTTTGATCACTGATTTCTTAATGCCCTTTATCTTTTTGGTTAACCCGACATTATTTGATAAAGCCTCACCATCATTCACTGCTCGTTTAACAGTATACATTTTCGCCCTAAGCCCCACGAAAATTTGGATTGGTACACCGTTAAATTCATCCTTCATCATACCCAAAACCTTTTTATTGACCTGAGGGATGTTATACCTATTGTCTTTGGAGTAATCGCTGGTGTCGAATCGTGAATGACAATCGCGATGAATGACTTCATATATATCTTTATTGGCTATTTCATATATAAGGCTGTCTGTATCAGTATAGAGGACGGTGCAGTCGTCACCAAACTCGGGTTTCATGTAATCATAATGAAAGTCGTATATGGTGGTTTTTGCGAGATCCAAAATCGCCATTCCAACGTATATTGGCTTATTAAAATAAATTTCCGTCTTGTTTAATTCAACAGCAACCAAGTTCTCGTTAAAAATGGTTGCCGCCTTGAACTCGGGCTTAGCAATTAAAGCCTCTGCTCCATAGCGCCCCTCCCATTTGCTAACAAGCTTTACATTAGAGTGCTTGCGGATGTTTTCCATCGTTTTTCCGAATGCTGCGTTATTCATGAGCTTAAACAAATTTTTCTCAAATTCATTTTTTGCCGCCTGACGTAGCGAAGTATTCAAGTCAATGTAATCCTTCAACCAGGCACTCTGTTTAAAGGCCAAGACTCTATGAATTTTTGTTAGCTTTAGACCGTGTTGTAATGCTTGTTTTAACGCCATGTAATGAATAACATACCGCGTTTTGTTGTTTAAAGTAGCTAAAAGTTTATTGTTTTTACAGCTGGGAGGAGCCCTATGTTCAGGACAAAACGGCAGATCTTTATGAAGATCATGGAGATTTTCGGGATACTCGAGATCCACCTCCAATACATAACCCACATTTGATGTGTCTGACACAGTTGTAATGTCAATGTTTGGATCTACCCACTCAAACCCCCCGTATGGTAAATACTGACTCATCGCCCAGCCATACTGATTGTTAATGTCGAAATAAGATATATATTTAGTCGGTTTACTGGGATCAAAATTTTGTAGATATTTGTTGTTGCCAATGCTTTTGCGTTTTGAGCATTGGCTTAGCCCGCCACGAATACCCCTTTCGATAAACATGACCATATCGATATCGGTTATGAGCTCGAGATTTACCCGGGTATACTTGAGCATGCAGTCCCAAGTATACCCCGGCAAGGTATAATAATGTGCCGGATCTAACCCATAATTTTTTATACTGGTTTCCCTAAATTGTTCAAAAATTTCGGCCAAAAGAATGATATCCGTTTTCATGTACAGATCTGAATATTCACCTAAATTTTCGATATTAAAAGCGTTCCAAACCCGTTGCGCATGCTCATATTGTGTATCTGTTATATCTTTATCTTCTAAACGGTTATAAAATTGACTTTGTTCCGGTAAAGCGCCAAAATTGAATTTTTCAAAGCTGTCCATGAAATCGTATGGATATACACCTTTTTTAGTTAGCAATTTAAACTGTTCCTCGCTCACTTTGGGGAACTGTGTTTTTAAAAGAGGATAATCTTCTAAATATGAAGCTAACGTGTCTAACGAAGACGCCATAAATCGAAAAGAATCTATAAACCTGAATTTAATTAAATTTTGTTCTAAATTTTTTGTGAATGAAATATATTTTTCTTTGGTTATGGGCAATAAATCAACGTGACCCGGCATGTCATTCGCGATATTCTCCAATACGAAATGTACGTCATATCCTGATAAATTATGAAAGACAATCGGTATATTCACCTTATCCTTGTAATTAATGTTACAAGAATTGTGAGCTGCACCCCTATAATTATTCTCTGGAATTAAATGATTATGATCCCGTACTTTAACATCTTCCGGACTGAAGGCCCGTTCACAGATGTGGCAATGCGTGGCTTTATCAAATTCAGCTTGTTGTTCAGCTGTCAATGTCATATCAAAGGGACATAAGAAAACGGTTTCCACATCCTCAGCAAATTCCTTCATTTCGTGAGCAAACCAAGACATACAATCCTCGCCTCGGTACGATCGATAAAAGGACAATGAGTCATCATAGGAACACTTGACGTAGTAGCCTACACTACATGGCACATGCTCTTGATATTTGCCCCCTCCATCTGTTGGCTTCAGTACACACTCAAGGTCTGCATAAATAATGAATGGTGTCTTTTCTTTGTTTTTAAAATTTTTAAATTCTACCATTTTCTGGTCCTCAGTGGGCAGTCGGATTTTGCAGTCGTTCATATTAATACAGTCCTCTGTGTGTTTATCCAAGCTGGGTTGAGTGTAAAAATAGTGTAGACAGCGGTCACAAAAGTATTTTTTGCTATTGTGATGGCTTAGCTGCCTGGATACCAGCCTGGATAGATCCTTAATCCATACATAGTGGTACTGGAGGGGGTTGCTGGGTATATCATCTGCTTCTTCTTCTTCCTCATCATAGCGATCTTGAACCAATAGAAGATTAACGTGTCTAGCCAGCTTATTTTTAGTTAGATAAACTGGGTGCACATCAAATGCTTTCTTCTTCTTCTGTAGCAGATAAACATTAACCGATATCAGGTTCTGCTTTTCAAAGCGGGGCATCTGCTTCAAGGTCATAGGGAACTGAATACCGGTTAAATTTAAAACTTCAGAGTAATGCGGGTAGGAGGATATGCGATCAGAATGTACATCTACAGGATAAAGAGCGGAGGTGATAGCCCAGGCGAAGCATGCGTTGTCATCATTTTTTACGTTGATGCATGCTCGCTTTTTAGCAATTTTTCTCGGTAACGGAATGTACGATGAACCAAGCTGGGGTGTAAATTTATTAATGTTAATGCCTAAATTGGTGATGGCCTTCAATGAAAATCCAGAGTCTCTTTCCTGGAACTCTTCCAGCTGCGTTAAAATAGGGTCAATAACATACTTTTGGAACCATTGTTCTATATCACTGTTCCGATAGATTGGGGCATTCTTAGTATTAAAATACTTAAATTCCTCTATGACCCTATCCGCTTTCTGAAGGATAAACTGCCCCCCGAAACACAGCATTAACCTTAATGGACTCGTCCTTTTTCAGAGCATTGGCTATGCGACGTTTAAATAAAACAAAACAGTCTTTGAGGAACTCCTTGGAATCTCTATGTTTTAAATTGGAGATGACTCCAGTACGGATGCGACTAGTGAATGCTGCATCCGTATCATCCCAATGAACCCGACGGTATGCAGTTTCCTTTCTTGACTCTATCCCTGCCCCACGTTTCTGCTCAAATTTAATTTGCGCTCTAAAACTTTTGATTTGGGCCAGTGATGCTAATAAGCTCTGCTTTTCTCCCATAGTCTTTGCCGTTTTCATTTGTTTCTTTATATTGCGGACAGCCTTAGCGCATTGCCCTAAGACCATCCTGGACTGTATCTTCACTATACGTAGTGGACAGAACGCTAAGCAGAGCAGCTATGCTCACACACAAATATTTAAAAAAATCTTTAGCAGACATGTTGCTTGTTCAATGACAAACTGCTGAATGAGGAGAAGTCTTCCTTTCCCCCTGTTTTATTAAAGTTGAGCCGATGAGTAGCGGTGAGATATAACCTGAAAATAGATCACGTGATCAGAGCGTGTTCAGAAATTCTAGTACGTTCAGAAATTTTTATTGCTAAATTGGAATATTCTAGAACGATTTGTATGAAATCTAATATAATATGATTGGTTTTTTGGCGGGAAATTTGAAAATTAAAAGAGATTCTTTATTATGAAATATGGTTGGTTTTGATGCGAAATTTAAACATTTTTCTTGGAATTTAGGAGGTGAAATTAATTTTAAATAGAGCTAATCAATAGGATTTTCTCAGAAATTCACCACAGAAACAGGTGTTCACTTTAAGAGTATGCATTTTTTTCAATACATTCATAACCCTATTTTTAAACAAGTAAAAAAGCGTCATCTAAAAATTGAGTAACATCTTTGCGTGTTAAATTTATTATTATTCCCGTACGTACTCGACCCTGAAAAACTGAAATTATCTCGTCCCATTTCACCCTATCACTGTGATTTTCTTTCACTGGCGCGGCTCCTCCTCCTCCTCCCCAATACGATTTAAATGTTCAA
>OY796656.1:4077078-4087078 GCA_963680705.1 Rhagium mordax
TAACTAAAAATAAGCTGGCTAGACACGTTAATCTTCTATTGGTTCAAGATCGCTATGATGAGGAAGAAGAAGAAGCAGATGATATACCCAGCAACCCCCTCCAGTACCACTATGTATGGATTAAGGATCTATCCAGGCTGGTATCCAGGCAGCTAAGCCATCACAATAGCAAAAAATACTTTTGTGACCGCTGTCTACACTATTTTTACACTCAACCCAGCTTGGATAAACACACAGAGGACTGTATTAATATGAACGACTGCAAAATCCGACTGCCCACTGAGGACCAGAAAATGGTAGAATTTAAAAATTTTAAAAACAAAGAAAAGACACCATTCATTATTTATGCAGACCTTGAGTGTGTACTGAAGCCAACAGATGGAGGGGGCAAATATCAAGAGCATGTGCCATGTAGTGTAGGCTACTACGTCAAGTGTTCCTATGATGACTCATTGTCCTTTTATCGATCGTACCGAGGCGAGGATTGTATGTCTTGGTTTGCTCACGAAATGAAGGAATTTGCTGAGGATGTGGAAACCGTTTTCTTATGTCCCTTTGATATGACATTGACAGCTGAACAACAAGCTGAATTTGATAAAGCCACGCATTGCCACATCTGTGAACGGGCCTTCAGTCCGGAAGATGTTAAAGTACGGGATCATAATCATTTAATTCCAGAGAATAATTATAGGGGTGCAGCTCACAATTCTTGTAACATTAATTACAAGGATAAGGTGAATATACCGATTGTCTTTCATAATTTATCAGGATATGACGTACATTTCGTATTGGAGAATATCGCGAATGACATGCCGGGTCACGTTGATTTATTGCCCATAACCAAAGAAAAATATATTTCATTCACAAAAAATTTAGAACAAAATTTAATTAAATTCAGGTTTATAGATTCTTTTCGATTTATGGCGTCTTCGTTAGACACGTTAGCTTCATATTTAGAAGATTATCCTCTTTTAAAAACACAGTTCCCCAAAGTGAGCGAGGAACAGTTTAAATTGCTAACTAAAAAAGGTGTATATCCATACGATTTCATGGACAGCTTTGAAAAATTCAATTTTGGCGCTTTACCGGAACAAAGTCAATTTTATAACCGTTTAGAAGATAAAGATATAACAGATACACAATATGAGCATGCGCAACGGGTTTGGAACGCTTTTAATATCGAAAATTTAGGTGAATATTCAGATCTGTACATGAAAACGGATATCATTCTTTTGGCCGAAATTTTTGAACAATTTAGGGAAACCAGTATAAAAAATTATGGGTTAGATCCGGCACATTATTATACCTTGCCGGGGTATACTTGGGACTGCATGCTCAAGTATACCCGGGTAAATCTCGAGCTCATAACCGATATCGATATGGTCATGTTTATCGAAAGGGGTATTCGTGGCGGGCTAAGCCAATGCTCAAAACGCAAAAGCATTGGCAACAACAAATATCTACAAAATTTTGATCCCAGTAAACCGACTAAATATATATCTTATTTCGACATTAACAATCAGTATGGCTGGGCGATGAGTCAGTATTTACCATACGGGGGGTTTGAGTGGGTAGATCCAAACATTGACATTACAACTGTGTCAGACACATCAAATGTGGGTTATGTATTGGAGGTGGATCTCGAGTATCCCGAAAATCTCCATGATCTTCATAAAGATCTGCCGTTTTGTCCTGAACATAGGGCTCCTCCCAGCTGTAAAAACAATAAACTTTTAGCTACTTTAAACAACAAAACGCGGTATGTTATTCATTACATGGCGTTAAAACAAGCATTACAACACGGTCTAAAGCTAACAAAAATTCATAGAGTCTTGGCCTTTAAACAGAGTGCCTGGTTGAAGGATTACATTGACTTGAATACTTCGCTACGTCAGGCGGCAAAAAATGAATTTGAGAAAAATTTGTTTAAGCTCATGAATAACGCAGCATTCGGAAAAACGATGGAAAACATCCGCAAGCACTCTAATGTAAAGCTTGTTAGCAAATGGGAGGGGCGCTATGGAGCAGAGGCTTTAATTGCTAAGCCCGAGTTCAAGGCGGCAACCATTTTTAACGAGAACTTGGTTGCTGTTGAATTAAACAAGACGGAAATTTATTTTAATAAGCCAATATACGTTGGAATGGCGATTTTGGATCTCGCAAAAACCACCATATACGACTTTCATTATGATTACATGAAACCCGAGTTTGGTGACGACTGCACCGTCCTCTATACTGATACAGACAGCCTTATATATGAAATAGCCAATAAAGATATATATGAAGTCATTCATCGCGATTGTCATTCACGATTCGACACCAGCGATTACTCCAAAGACAATAGGTATAACATCCCTCAGGTCAATAAAAAGGTTTTGGGTATGATGAAGGATGAATTTAACGGTGTACCAATCCAAATTTTCGTGGGGCTTAGGGCGAAAATGTATACTGTTAAACGAGCAGTGAATGATGGTGAGGCTTTATCAAATAATGTCGGGTTAACCAAAAAGATAAAGGGCATTAAGAAATCAGTGATCAAAAATGTCATCACACTCGAAGATTTCATAGAGTGCGTAGATAATTTTAAAAATAAATTCATCACGCAAAATTTAATTAAATCGGAAAAACATCAGGTTTATTCCATCACCCAAGACAAAATAGCCCTCAGCCCGCACGACGATAAAAGGCACTTGATCGAGGGGTCATATGATACTCTGCCTTGGGGACATTATTCCATCATGGCTACATGTAATGATCTTTCTTAAACCTCCGAAGAAGAATAAACAACATACATACAACCATTCATCATCATTTTCAGTCTGACCGCCAAACAGTCAACATGCCTAGGGAGTGCGATTGGGGAAGAGCCTGCAACTGTTCAGAGTGCACACCTAACCTCAAAGATGCCTGTGAAAAATGTGGAGAAAAAGCTTACGGTGTTACCTCCATATACAGACGCGATAGACGAAACATTGGCTATTACGATTTCACAACATGCTGTTATAATTGCTATCAATTAAATGGGGGAATAAAACAAGCATCCAGATTTCGGGATATGTGTAACCAGGTACAAGGATTACCTCTAATTGAGGAAACGGATTCTCTACCTGAAATACTTAAAAAGCATTTTGCTTTACAAATACCATTGATTGAAGATTTTCGTAAGATTACCAAGGAGATGCTACGTATAGAGATACATATGATGCTTTATAGTAATAAGATCAAGCACAGCACTGCATTAGCACCGATGATATTATGTAGTGACACGGATCCAATGCAATGGTTTGAGAGTATTGTATTGAATATGGCCGTTCAAGAGCTGCAGCAATATAGAAGCCCTATCACATTATTATCAATGATTGTGAATGTTTTATAATTTATGTATTACTTTTTACATATAATTTATATGTAATTTGTATATTCTCTAATCATATATTTCAATATTTATTTACTTTGCGTTCTATATCCTCAGTAAATATGTTTATATTTTAATATTTATTTATCTTTATTAAAACCTATATTTTATATTGTATTATGTAGCCTCTATAAATTGAGGACTCTATATATTTTTATTAACATAAATTAAGAATTGTATTATGCTTTATATTTATTCATGTTTTATATTATTTAAAATTGATATTATGTAGTCTCTATAAATTGGGGGCTCTATATATTTTTATTAACTTTAATTATGTATATACTTTATATTTTTATTCATGTTTTATATTATTTAAAATTGATATTATGTAACTTTAGCAAAATTGATCTTAATAAAATAATCAATTTATTTACATGTGTTTCATTTAGAAAACATTATTACCATCCTATCCTCTTCTAAAATTATGTGTCTCCTACTCTTGTGATCTGAAACAGAGAGAGAAAAGGTGGGAGTCAGACTAATTATAAATCTCAAGCTGTTAAATGATAATAGACAAAATCACAATTTAAATTTAAATGTCATAAAAGTTTACAATCTTACAAAACGTAACCTCAATATCAAACATAAAAAGTTTTTAGAGGATAATGCTAAAAGCGTTCCCCCGTAAACAGTTAGGGATAATAATCTGTTCCTCTGTAAACAGTTAGGGATAATAATCTGTTCCTCTGTAAACAGTTAGGGATAATAAACAGAGTCTATAAGCCATTCGGGATAATGTTGAACTGATGAGGACCAATGAAATGAAACAGCATAGATGATGCCCCTAGGTGGTTTATATGCTGCGAGAGCAAATTTTTTAATAACAGTCGTTGTTAAACAGGTAAACAGCTATTTTAAACAGGTAAACAGCTATTTTAAACAGGTAAACAGCTATTTTAAACAGGTAACTGTTTACCTGTAAACAGGTAAACAGCTATTTTAAACAGACCTGTTTAACATATCTGTTTACCTGTATACAGACCTGTTTAAAATAGTTGTTTACCTTTACTATCCATGACATGCTCATGAATGTCCATGAATGCCCATGAAAAATATAAACTGATACGGGATATTACCAAATAGATCTGTATAGTTTGAGGATAATTCAACTTGTCTTCCCCAACCTAACCTTACATTGGCCTGTCCTAGACAAGTTGAATTATCCTCAAACTATACAGATCTATTTGGTAATATCCCGTATCAGTTTATATTTTTCATGGGCATTCATGGACATTCATGAGCATGTCATGGATAGTAAAGGTAAACAACTATTTTAAACAGGTCTGTATACAGGTAAACAGATATGTTAAACAGGTCTGTTTAAAATAGCTGTTTACCTGTTTACAGGTAAACAGTTACCTGTTTAAAATAGCTGTTTACCTGTTTAAAATAGCTGTTTACCTGTTTAAAATAGCTGTTTACCTGTTTAACAACGACTGTTATTAAAAAATTTGCTCTCGCAGCATATAAACCACCTAGGGGCATCATCTATGCTGTTTCATTTCATTGGTCCTCATCAGTTCAACATTATCCCGAATGGCTTATAGACTCTGTTTATTATCCCTAACTGTTTACAGAGGAACAGATTATTATCCCTAACTGTTTACAGAGGAACAGATTATTATCCCTAACTGTTTACGGGGGAACGCTTTTAGCATTATCCTCTAAAAACTTTTTATGTTTGATATTGAGGTTACGTTTTGTAAGATTGTAAACTTTTATGACATTTAAATTTAAATTGTGATTTTGTCTATTATCATTTAACAGCTTGAGATTTATAATTAGTCTGACTCCCACCTTTTCTCTCTCTGTTTCAGATCACAAGAGTAGGAGACA
Organism: Rhagium mordax; assembly: GCA_963680705.1. Classification (NCBI taxonomy): domain Eukaryota; kingdom Metazoa; phylum Arthropoda; class Insecta; order Coleoptera; family Cerambycidae; genus Rhagium; species Rhagium mordax. Next base: position 4,082,333 of record OY796656.1, read on the forward strand.
CATAATTTTAGAAGAGGATAGGATGGTAATAATGTTTTCTAAATGAAACACATGTAAATAAATTGATTATTTTATTAAGATCAATTTTGCTAAAGTTACATAATATCAATTTTAAATAATATAAAACATGAATAAAAATATAAAGTATATACATAATTAAAGTTAATAAAAATATATAGAGCCCCCAATTTATAGAGACTACATAATATCAATTTTAAATAATATAAAACATGAATAAATATAAAGCATAATACAATTCTTAATTTATGTTAATAAAAATATATAGAGTCCTCAATTTATAGAGGCTACATAATACAATATAAAATATAGGTTTTAATAAAGATAAATAAATATTAAAATATAAACATATTTACTGAGGATATAGAACGCAAAGTAAATAAATATTGAAATATATGATTAGAGAATATACAAATTACATATAAATTATATGTAAAAAGTAATACATAAATTATAAAACATTCACAATCATTGATAATAATGTGATAGGGCTTCTATATTGCTGCAGCTCTTGAACGGCCATATTCAATACAATACTCTCAAACCATTGCATTGGATCCGTGTCACTACATAATATCATCGGTGCTAATGCAGTGCTGTGCTTGATCTTATTACTATAAAGCATCATATGTATCTCTATACGTAGCATCTCCTTGGTAATCTTACGAAAATCTTCAATCAATGGTATTTGTAAAGCAAAATGCTTTTTAAGTATTTCAGGTAGAGAATCCGTTTCCTCAATTAGAGGTAATCCTTGTACCTGGTTACACATATCCCGAAATCTGGATGCTTGTTTTATTCCCCCATTTAATTGATAGCAATTATAACAGCATGTTGTGAAATCGTAATAGCCAATGTTTCGTCTATCGCGTCTGTATATGGAGGTAACACCGTAAGCTTTTTCTCCACATTTTTCACAGGCATCTTTGAGGTTAGGTGTGCACTCTGAACAGTTGCAGGCTCTTCCCCAATCGCACTCCCTAGGCATGTTGACTGTTTGGCGGTCAGACTGAAAATGATGATGAATGGTTGTATGTATGTTGTTTATTCTTCTTCGGAGGTTTAAGAAAGATCATTACATGTAGCCATGATGGAATAATGTCCCCAAGGCAGAGTATCATATGACCCCTCGATCAAGTGCCTTTTATCGTCGTGCGGGCTGAGGGCTATTTTGTCTTGGGTGATGGAATAAACCTGATGTTTTTCCGATTTAATTAAATTTTGCGTGATGAATTTATTTTTAAAATTATCTACGCACTCTATGAAATCTTCGAGTGTGATGACATTTTTGATCACTGATTTCTTAATGCCCTTTATCTTTTTGGTTAACCCGACATTATTTGATAAAGCCTCACCATCATTCACTGCTCGTTTAACAGTATACATTTTCGCCCTAAGCCCCACGAAAATTTGGATTGGTACACCGTTAAATTCATCCTTCATCATACCCAAAACCTTTTTATTGACCTGAGGGATGTTATACCTATTGTCTTTGGAGTAATCGCTGGTGTCGAATCGTGAATGACAATCGCGATGAATGACTTCATATATATCTTTATTGGCTATTTCATATATAAGGCTGTCTGTATCAGTATAGAGGACGGTGCAGTCGTCACCAAACTCGGGTTTCATGTAATCATAATGAAAGTCGTATATGGTGGTTTTTGCGAGATCCAAAATCGCCATTCCAACGTATATTGGCTTATTAAAATAAATTTCCGTCTTGTTTAATTCAACAGCAACCAAGTTCTCGTTAAAAATGGTTGCCGCCTTGAACTCGGGCTTAGCAATTAAAGCCTCTGCTCCATAGCGCCCCTCCCATTTGCTAACAAGCTTTACATTAGAGTGCTTGCGGATGTTTTCCATCGTTTTTCCGAATGCTGCGTTATTCATGAGCTTAAACAAATTTTTCTCAAATTCATTTTTTGCCGCCTGACGTAGCGAAGTATTCAAGTCAATGTAATCCTTCAACCAGGCACTCTGTTTAAAGGCCAAGACTCTATGAATTTTTGTTAGCTTTAGACCGTGTTGTAATGCTTGTTTTAACGCCATGTAATGAATAACATACCGCGTTTTGTTGTTTAAAGTAGCTAAAAGTTTATTGTTTTTACAGCTGGGAGGAGCCCTATGTTCAGGACAAAACGGCAGATCTTTATGAAGATCATGGAGATTTTCGGGATACTCGAGATCCACCTCCAATACATAACCCACATTTGATGTGTCTGACACAGTTGTAATGTCAATGTTTGGATCTACCCACTCAAACCCCCCGTATGGTAAATACTGACTCATCGCCCAGCCATACTGATTGTTAATGTCGAAATAAGATATATATTTAGTCGGTTTACTGGGATCAAAATTTTGTAGATATTTGTTGTTGCCAATGCTTTTGCGTTTTGAGCATTGGCTTAGCCCGCCACGAATACCCCTTTCGATAAACATGACCATATCGATATCGGTTATGAGCTCGAGATTTACCCGGGTATACTTGAGCATGCAGTCCCAAGTATACCCCGGCAAGGTATAATAATGTGCCGGATCTAACCCATAATTTTTTATACTGGTTTCCCTAAATTGTTCAAAAATTTCGGCCAAAAGAATGATATCCGTTTTCATGTACAGATCTGAATATTCACCTAAATTTTCGATATTAAAAGCGTTCCAAACCCGTTGCGCATGCTCATATTGTGTATCTGTTATATCTTTATCTTCTAAACGGTTATAAAATTGACTTTGTTCCGGTAAAGCGCCAAAATTGAATTTTTCAAAGCTGTCCATGAAATCGTATGGATATACACCTTTTTTAGTTAGCAATTTAAACTGTTCCTCGCTCACTTTGGGGAACTGTGTTTTTAAAAGAGGATAATCTTCTAAATATGAAGCTAACGTGTCTAACGAAGACGCCATAAATCGAAAAGAATCTATAAACCTGAATTTAATTAAATTTTGTTCTAAATTTTTTGTGAATGAAATATATTTTTCTTTGGTTATGGGCAATAAATCAACGTGACCCGGCATGTCATTCGCGATATTCTCCAATACGAAATGTACGTCATATCCTGATAAATTATGAAAGACAATCGGTATATTCACCTTATCCTTGTAATTAATGTTACAAGAATTGTGAGCTGCACCCCTATAATTATTCTCTGGAATTAAATGATTATGATCCCGTACTTTAACATCTTCCGGACTGAAGGCCCGTTCACAGATGTGGCAATGCGTGGCTTTATCAAATTCAGCTTGTTGTTCAGCTGTCAATGTCATATCAAAGGGACATAAGAAAACGGTTTCCACATCCTCAGCAAATTCCTTCATTTCGTGAGCAAACCAAGACATACAATCCTCGCCTCGGTACGATCGATAAAAGGACAATGAGTCATCATAGGAACACTTGACGTAGTAGCCTACACTACATGGCACATGCTCTTGATATTTGCCCCCTCCATCTGTTGGCTTCAGTACACACTCAAGGTCTGCATAAATAATGAATGGTGTCTTTTCTTTGTTTTTAAAATTTTTAAATTCTACCATTTTCTGGTCCTCAGTGGGCAGTCGGATTTTGCAGTCGTTCATATTAATACAGTCCTCTGTGTGTTTATCCAAGCTGGGTTGAGTGTAAAAATAGTGTAGACAGCGGTCACAAAAGTATTTTTTGCTATTGTGATGGCTTAGCTGCCTGGATACCAGCCTGGATAGATCCTTAATCCATACATAGTGGTACTGGAGGGGGTTGCTGGGTATATCATCTGCTTCTTCTTCTTCCTCATCATAGCGATCTTGAACCAATAGAAGATTAACGTGTCTAGCCAGCTTATTTTTAGTTAGATAAACTGGGTGCACATCAAATGCTTTCTTCTTCTTCTGTAGCAGATAAACATTAACCGATATCAGGTTCTGCTTTTCAAAGCGGGGCATCTGCTTCAAGGTCATAGGGAACTGAATACCGGTTAAATTTAAAACTTCAGAGTAATGCGGGTAGGAGGATATGCGATCAGAATGTACATCTACAGGATAAAGAGCGGAGGTGATAGCCCAGGCGAAGCATGCGTTGTCATCATTTTTTACGTTGATGCATGCTCGCTTTTTAGCAATTTTTCTCGGTAACGGAATGTACGATGAACCAAGCTGGGGTGTAAATTTATTAATGTTAATGCCTAAATTGGTGATGGCCTTCAATGAAAATCCAGAGTCTCTTTCCTGGAACTCTTCCAGCTGCGTTAAAATAGGGTCAATAACATACTTTTGGAACCATTGTTCTATATCACTGTTCCGATAGATTGGGGCATTCTTAGTATTAAAATACTTAAATTCCTCTATGACCCTATCCGCTTTCTGAAGGATAAACTGCCCCCCAAACACAGCATTAACCTTAATGGACTCGTCCTTTTTCAGAGCATTGGCTATGCGACGTTTAAATAAAACAAAACAGTCTTTGAGGAACTCCTTGGAATCTCTATGTTTTAAATTGGAGATGACTCCAGTACGGATGCGACTAGTGAATGCTGCATCCGTATCATCCCAATGAACCCGACGGTATGCAGTTTCCTTTCTTGACTCTATCCCTGCCCCACGTTTCTGCTCAAATTTAATTTGCGCTCTAAAACTTTTGATTTGGGCCAGTGATGCTAATAAGCTCTGCTTTTCTCCCATAGTCTTTGCCGTTTTCATTTGTTTCTTTATATTGCGGACAGCCTTAGCGCATTGCCTAAGACCATCCTGGACTGT
>OY796656.1:5289578-5680561 GCA_963680705.1 Rhagium mordax
GATGAATGCGGGCAATATAAAAGAATATTTTACTCTGATCGTAAAAAGACATGCAATACTTTAATATGCTTAGCTGTGGGTACTACGAAATATCAATTATAGCACATTTACCAAGGAATCAAATTAATTAAAGCCTTATATAATTAGCTAACGAAATGAGCCGAAAAAATTCCGATTATTAAGGGATACCATATTGGACAGTGAAAGGGAAAGCGTCAATGTCGAGTCTTATTTACTAAGACATTAGGGCTTTTACCAACATTGTCGACGATTCATAATATTATTTTAATCAATTAAAGATTATAGATTCTACAAAATTTCTACAAATTGCGCTGGATTTTCCTATGATCGAGGAACTTCTGCGTTGTCTGCACATATATAAATAAAATGCTGGATATTTATTTTATTCCACGTTACATATAAAAAGTACGGAATTTTTTTCTTTGCCCAACACTTAAAATAATATTATTGTCAACTGGTATGCATTATGGGATATCTAAACTGTGTACGAGGAAGCTAACCTCCACATATTTTCCTTGGTTACATTCCGGAATTTTCAATGATAAAATAAATCGATCGAGACTCTGGGCTGAGAAAACATAAAAAACCAACACCGGTAATTATATACTTCAAACAAAAATATATTTAATGACTCAAAACCACACATGTTACAAGTCGCCAAAGAATAATCGATTGAGTAAGTTAAATACGTCGACGGTGGATTTTATTTCCAGCGATTCATATTTCGAGGTTCGTTAAACACATGTATCAAATTAACTAAACAAATTCCTCAACGTGTTTCCTACTACAAAGTGTAAGGTGTTAATTATCGAATAAAATTCATCTAGAGTAACGTTAAATTATAGGCTGGCGTAAAGCACGGTGTAGAAAAACAAATTTTGACGCAGCAAGTACGAAAATGTTGGAACCGACAAAAGGAATATTACTGCTCACTCAATAAACGTCATATTTCAATTATCTTTAAAAAAATCTTTATTTAAAATGAAACTACTCGAAGGTTTTTGCGGTCCCTAAATACCTATACAAATTTCTAGTGAGAATCAATTTCCAAAATGACAGATGAAACCATAACTCACTTTTCAAACTTCAAAGTTTTGCTCATATCAAATTGGATAAATTGGCATGAATCTCACAGTGTGATGAAATACACCGAACATCTACATATCAAACGCCCCGCCCCGCACACGTCCTGTTCGAAAAACACACTTAGTGTAAGCAATTACTTCGCTACCTAACGGCTGCTAAAAAACAACACCTACCAAAACAATCATCAATCTAAATATTACTGCGTTAATTGTCCAACTGTCATATTCGTCTAAGGCACCATTCATTTCTCGTTCTACGGCTGCCTCACGAAAATAGCGTCGTATCATCCCAAGCGGGGGAGTAAGGATCACAGAGAGCGCAGGAGTGTCTCTCTCGCCTCTCGAGATGCAAGATCCATCTTGAGATTCAAGAAAGCATGGAGTGGCGAATGTACTTGTACAAACACAAAACACGAGCTTTCTATTCAATGATACTTTTGCATCTATAAGGATAATGCCAGTGCCGCCAGCGGTCTGCTCGGCGTCGCTCTGTCAAGCCTCGGATTAAACAACACTTGTGGAGGCTGGAGAACGGCTTAATATGAAGTATTACTTTTGTTTTTATAAAATTAGCTAAAAATATGCAGTATTACAGGTATTGTTGTTGAGAGTAATATCTAGCAAATTTTAAAATCGTTTCGAGATACCGATTTTCTATTTCTTGAAAATTGTATAACAGAAGATAAGAATGATAATCCAGGTACAACGTCAAACGAGACTGGTGAATCTGATGTTACTTAAATTTACTTCCTCAAGTTATTGTGGGCGATTCCGATACGTTAATGGACAGTGGATATAATGCAGAAGAGGACAAAGAAGAAGAAGAAGAAGAAGAAGAAGAAGAAGAAGAGGACGAAGCAGCAGAAGAAGAAGAAGGAGGAGGAGGATGAGAAGGAGAAGGAAAAGGAGAAGAAGGAGAAGGAAAATAAAAATGAGAAGTAAAAGAAGGAGGAGAAGGAAAAGAAGGAGGAGAAGAAGGATAAGAAGAAGAAGAAGGAGAAAAGGGAGACAAGGGAGAAGAAGGAGAAGAAGGAGAAGAAGGAGAAGAAGGAGAAGAAGGAGAAGAAGGAGAAGAAGGAGAAGAAGGAGAAGAAGGAGAAGAAGGAGAAGAAGGAGAAGAAGGAGAAGAAGGAGAAGAAGGAGAAGAAGGAGAAGAAGGAGAAGAAGGAGAAGAAGGAGAAGAAGGAGTAGAAGGAGAAGAATGAGTAGAAGGAGAAGAAGGAGTATAAGGAGAATAAGGAGAAGAAGCAGAAGAAGAAGAAGAAGGAGAAAACGAATAAGATGAGATTTATATCATTGTATTTATTGTATTAAGAGAAACAATATTTTATATACGTTATTTATTAAAGAAATTGTTTTTTATATAAGAAGTGGCTAAAAAGGTGTTTTTTTACGAGTGTGGAGTTTATAGTACGAGCCGAACGCGAGTGCTATAAACTACAAAATCAACTAGTAAAAAAGCACATTTTAATCACTGTATTTTATTAAGAGAAAAAATATTTTATATACTTTATTTATTATAGAAATGGTTTTCTATATAAGAAGTGGCTAAAAAGGTGTTTTTTTACGAGTGTGGAGTAAGAGCCGAAGGCGAGTGCTATGAACCACAAAATCAACTATTAAAAAAACAACTTTTAGTCACTGTATTGTATTAAGAGAAAAAATATTTTATATACTTTATTTATTAAAGAAATTGTTTTTTATATAAGTGGCTAAAAAGGTGTTTTTGTACAAGTGTGGAGTTTATAATACGAGCCGAAGCGAGTGCTATAAACCACAAAATCAACTAGTAAAAAAGCACCTTTTAGTCACTGTATTGCATTAAGAGAAAAAATATTTTATATACTTTATTTATTAAAGAAACTGTTTTTTATATAAGAAGTGGCTAAAAAGGGTTTTTTTGCGAGTGTGGAGTTTATAAACGAGCCGAAGGCGAGTGCTATAAGCCACAAAACCACAATAGTTAAAAAGCGCCTTTTAGTTACTGTATTGTATTAAGAGAAAAAATATTTTATATACGTTATTTATTAAAGAAATTGTTTTCTATATAAGAAGTGGCTAAAAAGGTGTTTTTTTAATAGTATGGAGTTTATAGTACGAGCCGAAGGCGAGTGATATAAACCACAAAACCACACTAGTAGAAGAGCACCTTTTAGTCACTGTATTGTATTAAGAGAAAGAAAATTTTATACTATATAACTATAAACCACAAAATCAACTAGTAAAAAAGCACCTTTTAGTCACCGTATTGTATTAATAAAACATATTTTATATACTTTATTTATTAAAGAAATTGTTTTTTATACAAGAAGTGGCTAAAAAGATGTTTTTTTACGAGTGTGGAGTTTATAGTACGAGCCGAAGGTGAGTGCTATAAACCACAAAACCACACTAGTAAAAAAGCACCTTTTAGTCCCTGTATTGTGTTAAGAGAAAAAATATTTTATATACGTTTTTTATCAAAGAAATTGTTATTTATATAAGAAGTGGCTAAAAAGGTGTTTTTTTACGAGTGTGGAGTACGAGCCGAAGGCGAGTGGTATAAACCACAAAATCCACTAGTAAAAAAGTACCTTTTAGTCACTGTATTGTATTAAGAGAAAGAATATTTTATATACTTCATTTATTAAAGAAATTGTTTTTTATATAAAAAGTGGCTAAAAAGGTGTTTTTTTACGAGTGTGGAGTTTATAGTACGAGCCGAAGGCGAGTGCTATAAACCACAAAATCAACTAGTAAGAAATCACCTTTTAGTCACTGTATTGTATTAAGAGAAAAAATATTTTATATACGTTATTTATTAAAGAAATTGTTTTTGTATATAAGAAGTGGCTAAAAAGGTGTTTTTTTATGAGTGTGGAGTTTATAGTACGAGCCGAAGGCGAGTGCTATTCACCACAAATACACACTAGTAAGAAAGCACCTTTTAGCCACTATATTGTATTAAGAGAAAAACATTTTATATACGTTATTTATTAAAGAAATTGTTTTTTATATAAGAAGTGGCTAAAAAGGTGTTTTATTTTATGAGTGTGGAGTTTATAGTACGAGCCGAAGGTGAGTGATATAAAGCACAAAACAACACTAGTAAAAAAGCACCTTTTAGTCACTGTATTGTATTAAGAGAAAAAATATTTTATATACTTTATTTATTAAAGAAATTGTTTTTTATATAAGTAGTGGCTAAAAAGGTATTTTTTACGAGTGTGGAGTTTATACTACTACTACTACTAAAAAAAACCTTTTAGTCACGTGTTATATACAAAATTTATTGTATCGCCATTCGAAATTACAGAAATTCAATTTTATAATTTTTTAAAATACGAAAAATTGACAAATCATAATAGTTACCACATCGTGATGACTAAATTCTATTGTTGTTTCCATAGAAACAAATAATAAAATAATAAATAAGATATCAAACCAAGTTTTTATTTCTTACTGTGAAAAAAAATCTTTTCTTTACGCTTGTTTCTTTTTTTCACCCTTGTCAATAATGACATTGTTTTGATTCATTGAAACTGTCAAAAAATGTCGTTTAAGGAAGAAAAATCAATTTTCAACCCTCCTGAAGGGTTGTAACAACCCACAAGGGTAGTGACAGGCCTTCCCCTGCCCAGAGTGGTTTTTCCTCGTTCGAGGTTTGAGGGGGTAGGAAGGGTTAGACTGATGAAACTAATTTTTTCCTGCTCAGCATCCTCAAAAAACAGGGGTATAGAAATTACAAAAAAAAGAAAACAAAAATTTTTAATAATTTCTGTTGAGAAAAATTGATGGTTTAAAACCCAAAGAAGTAGAAAAATATAGAAGATATTACAGATAAATAATTATAGAATATAAAATAGTTTTATTTCTAGTCATTTTATTAAAAAAATATATCACACATTAATTGCATATTTAACTGAAAAGAGTTGTAAAATGAGTGAAAATATGCTTTTAAAAAAATTATTCGGCTCTACTAAATTTTGCTCTCACTTTGTATCCCACTCTGTAAGGAGTGTACGGATATATTTAATTCATAATTGTTTTGTTATAACATCACCTGGTAAATATAACTTACAAAGTTTAGTTAAGTGTTTACTCTGGCGTAAAAATTTATTTTTAATGTTTTGTTTCTAAAAACAACTTTCTCATAAATATGATTTGTAAATCGTCCAGAAATAAAACGGTCTGAGGTGTTGGACAATTTCTTGCTATAAATATACCTAGTTTTTATAATCAATTACACAGGCACACACACAAAAAATGTCTAGATCCAAAGAACGGAACCCACTACCCGAATTTGACAATAAAAAATTGGGGTTGAAATTGCACTTTTCCCTATAATTTAAAATTTGACAAAAAAAATTCTTGACGAGTCAATTTTTGGCGATTAATTTAAATCTTTTCTTCTTATGATATCGAACTCTCTCGTTTCTAAACGACCTTGTTAGAGGCAATCTCTTGGTTCCTCTTGGGTTTCCAGAGATGTCTTTTAAAATTCTAGCAAGAAGGTCGTTCAGAAACAAGAGAGAAAAAAATTATTTAAATTCATCGCCAAAAACTTGATTCAACAAAGTATGTTTTAAAACAAAATTACGCCTTACCGTTCCTTCAAGCTTAAAAGCATGTATATTTTAGGAAAAATAAGATGACATTTTTAATTCAATTTTTCAGCTCAATGCCTATAAATTAATATACTCGTTTGAAGTTTATAAATACACCTTTTTACAGCAGGACAAGAAGCCTTCCACTTCTTTTGAAATTCCAATCCCTCACGTCGTCATTCCCAAACTGCATCGTTATTACTTATTTTTAAATTATTTATGACCATATTTTCAACGTGCGTCTAAAACCATCCTAAATTTCTTTTATGGAGTGACGCTAATCCTCTTGGCGTCGTCCGTAACTTTTGATAATTTTTCACGCAACTTACGACATTCCGCTCCTGCTTAATTAAATTTTGTTTATTATTTCGAGCAAAAATGATAATCCAATAAATTTTAAATACGCCCACACCATACCTCTTAGCTGTGATTTATGAAGATAATTAGCCAAATTGCTGGAAAAACGCGAATCCTCTTTAAATAGTATTAGATCCAATATATTTTTTACGTTGGTTCAAAAATAAGACAAATTATTGGTTGTGGAGATAAAAATTGCTGTTTTGAGCCAATAATATTAGTTATGTTTATTTATAATATGCTATAAATAATTTTTATACTAAATATAAAAGACGTTAGTTAAATAGTTTTATGCCAATGAATTTACTGTCGAATATATACAGATTTGTACCCAACATTACAGTAATTTAAACAAATTTGATACAAAAGAGATGCAATTGTAAGAAATTTTTTTTCTATTTATCCTGGTATTTAATCTAGAAGACCTTTATTTTAGCCCTTCGTTTCTGATGTATAGCTTTCACATCACTATAATCTTGCTTATTTGAAGAGATCTGAAAAAACTACAAAAACGTCAATTGAAGCGGGGAATTAAATTATTTCAACCAAAAAAAACTGAATAACAAACAAAAAAGATGGCGACTTTTAACAAAATTGTTGAAAATGAGCTGCTGTAACTTTTACCTGGAAATTTGAGCGATGGAGGTCACCTGCTAGCCATCAATCCCTTATAAGCAACAAATAAATCATTTGAAAACTATTTTTGTCCAGGGGCGCCAGGAGGTCTCACATGACTGTCAAGGTTGCGCCAAGGTTTCCATATGCGATTCTTTTGCAGTGACGTAAAACTTTTCAAAAATCAGCTATGCAGGTGTGATCACTTGCGCAACGTCTATTAAATTTTAAAAAATTGTCTCCGTATTAACGAACCCTTTTCCACACATATTATCACAATATTTACACAGAAAATTCCGCGATTTAAAATAAATTTCCAAAACTGAAAATATAACTGTTTTTATATTTGTTTGACGTCATTCAGCTAAAGTTAGCTCCGAAAATATATAAATAAATATTGTCCCTCTGAGTTTGTTTCACGTAATATCACAAAAATATTCTATGAGGTGCCACATTCGTCTTGTTGCTTTTGGGAGCGTAATAACAATGACTTCCGCAAAAATAAATAGACACAGGGAGGGACTGGAGCAACGTTGCCAGTTTGAGGCCTACAAATCATTGTTAAATAATATAATAATAATAATAATAATATATGTTTATTCAGTAATGGTAATAACAAAATATACTGTTCAAAAATCACTGTTGACCTCAAAATTTAGTGGATCATCTTTTTTATATTTAAATGTTTTTTTTTGAAATTTTTCAACAATCTCTCGAGGCAGATTTTTTATTTTTAGCTATAATATTTAGATCTAAAATTTATTTTTTACTAAAAAATATCGTTACCTATTTTCAATTAAAATGAATCACAAAGTCACAAGTCACAAATACACATTATAGATTCACCCAATTTAGTTTTAAATATTTACTTTACAAATAAATATTGGATCTCTATATAAAAAATGAAAAATATGTCTTCTGTAATTTTAAAAACAATGTGATTTTTCATAAAAGAAGAGATAGACATAAAATATTTTAAATTTTTCTATTTTTATAATTGAAATAAAACAAATTTTCAATTTTGACAGCTGTCAAATTTCTGTCAACTGAATAATGGCATTTTATTCAGTTGACAGAAATTTGACAGCTGTCAAAACTGAAAAATATATTTACATTTAATAATTATTTCCACAAATGACTTTAGGTACTTAAAAATACATTTATCTACAGATTTTGGTCCCACTGATTATGAAATTAATTTCATAAAATTATTATGTTTGTTGGTAGCTGCCAAATTGCTGTCAAATTTAAAACTATGCAAGTTCGTCTTCCATAATTTTATAAACAATGTGAATATCTATAGAAGGGAAATCATGTGTTTTTTTAAGTTTGCTAGTTTCATAGTTAATAATAAAGTAGTTTTTATCTTTGACAGCTGTCAAAATTTCTGGCAACTTAATGAGAATGCCATTTAATAATTATTTCAACAAATTAAAGTACCAATCAGACGTTTCTCTATAGGCTTTGGAGAAACTGACTACGAAATTGTTCTAAAATAATATTATATTTGTTGGTAGCTGCCAAACCTGCTGTCAAATTTTAGAAAATGCAAGTGTGCTTTTCGTAATTTTGGATATAACGTGAATTTCCATAGAAGAAGTGCTATTAAGTGTTTTGAAAGTTGCTAGTTCCATAATAGATAATAAAATAAAGTTTTTACTTTTGACAGCTGTCAAAAATTTTCAACTTAATGAACATGACATTTTATAATTATTTAAATTAAACAAATAAACGCACTTAACATACATTTTTTCATAACTAACTTGATGTCAAAAAAATATTATGTTGATTGGCATATAATTTGCTGTCAAATTTAAAGATTGACTAGTATCTTTCGTAATTTTGTCGATAGAGTTGATTTCCATAGAAAATGTTGTTGAAAGTTTCTAGTTCAGTAACTGATATAAAAATAAACTTGTAACCTCTGACAGCTGTCAAAATTTCTGTCAACTTGATAAAAATGCCATTTTATTATTATTTCATTCATTTAATCCATTTTGCTATAGGTTTTGGGGGTACTGAATACGAAAGTAATACGAAAAAGATATAGTTGCATATTTTTAAATTTAGCAGCAGTTTTGACAGCTAACAAAAAACATAATATTTGACATCAATTTCGTATTTAGTACCTGCAAAACGTATGGAAAATTGTCTGCTCGGTACTTCAATTTGTTGAAATAATTATTAAATGGCATCTTTATTAGGTTGACAGAAATGTTGACAGCTGTCAAAAGTAAAAAGTGTATTTTAATGTCAATTATTATGGAACTAGCAAACTAAAAAAAACACTTCTTTTTTCTTCGGAAATTCACATTATTTCCAAAACTGTGGAAGACAAACTTGCAAATTCTTAAATTTGACAACAATTTTGACAGTTACAAACAAATATACTATTTTTTTGAAACTAATTTTTTATTCAGTCCCTCCGGAACCTATAGAAAAATGTCTGCTTAGTCCTTTCATTTGTACAAATAATAATTAAATGGCAGTTTTATTACGTTGACAGAAAATTTGACAGCTGTCAAAAGCGAAATCATTATTTTAATTTTAACTATAAAAATAGAAAGACTTAGATTTAAAGAATTTTATATTTCTTTTTCTATAAAAAAACTCACATTGTTTTGAGAATTACAAAAAACATATTTGTAAAATCTTAAATTTGACACTGATTTTGATAGCTGCCAAGAAGAAAAAAATAAATACAAATTCTGTTTTGGCAGTTCATTATCTATGTTTAAAATAAAGATTTAAGACTAAATTGGGCGAATCTATATATTTGTGACCTGTAGACTAATTTTAATTGACAATAGGATATTTTTTAATAAAAAATCAATTTTGGATCTAAATTATAAAAAAATATAACTTAAAATCAAAAATTCGGCTCTAGATATTGATAAAGGATTAAAAACGAATATGAAAAAAAAATAAAATAATCCAATAAATAACGGTATTTTTTCACTAGTAACTAATAATTCGGCTCGAAGGACCATAAGATGTTGTCATTTGTTGTTGGTATATTGTACACTTATTCTGTTGTGTTGCATCTAACTTATTACACTGACTTGTTTTGCAGGTAGGTATATTAAAAAAATAATACAAATATCTCGTTTAATATTCAACGCATTATCCATGTATCTCGGAAAGGAAGAGGATTGTCTATGCTTAAAAATTACCTTTGAAAATTGAAAATTACACATTCGCAAAGAAACTAAATTATTTCCTACTGTAGCTTGCGAGAGAAATTAATCGAGAAATTATGTATATTTAGATATTGCTGTTACGAACAATAAATCGTGATTCAAGGGAATAAATATATCTTGTTATCTTAATAATCAACTATCTTGTGATTTAAATTTGTGCTCAGATAAATCCGGAGATCTGAAATATCATCGTTAAACCGATCATTCGGGCTGCCAAAACAAACGAAAACTCTGGCCATTGAGCAGCGCGCTTCGTGAGCCAACTTTATTTATTAGAATAATTTATCTAAATTTGTCGTCCGCATTAAAATGTGCTTTGCTAGCGTGAACTGCTATCTCGAAAATTATTAAACGCCTCTAATAAAAACATTAAAGGGTCCTTAGTGTCGCATTTTTATGATATGCATGTATTGTGCGTTTTTATTTACGACTATTTTTTACGATTTTAAAAGTTGGACGCTATTATAGAAGAAACAGTCGAATATTCAGCAGTTTTGGCAGATCGCATTGTCGGAGGAAATTCGCGTTTTCGCTCTTGATTGGTGTTGTAAAAATGGTTTATTATTACCTAAATGCGAAGGCAAAGCACTGATATATGAAAGGAATACGAGTGGCCCCAGAACCTAGCCGTGGGGTACACCTATTTTATATTCTATTTCAACATCACTTGTTTATACGCAAATTTTTCGAGCCTCAAAGTACGATTTCTTCAACAATAAATCAAAGACATGCAATAAAAAAAATCGCTAAAGACGAAAATTACTGCTAAAAATATAAATTGTTCTCGTTATTTTCTTCTTTAACAAATTATGCCGATGGTCTTAATTCTCACAAATATGTATCTGGTCAGCCGCTAGGTGTGTCCGTGATAAAAATAATAATACATGCTCGTACTGTAAACAGTTTGAGAAAATAAAAATCTATAATTGCATTTATAGCATTCTATTAATACACCTAGCTACTTCATCTCTTTCTTGCAATATCGGAAGACATGGTCAAAGTCCATCCCGCTACGTTTAGAAATTTTAATTACTGTTGTTGAAAACAACAATTTAAATTTATACAATAATTTTGTCTTTTATAGGTGTAGAATGTAGAGTAATAAAACAGCTGAGCAATTTATTTATTGCTCGCAATTAAATGATCGCCGTGACTTGCAAATACTAATAAATATGGGGCGATAACGTTCAGGTGTAAAAACTAGCACCATTTTTGTTATTTTTAAAACATTTGGATGAAATACTCACTTCTGACAATTTTTAATTAAATAAAAATATATTTCTCCCAGCCGGCAACTAAATAAAAGAAGAAAAGAAATTAAAAAAGTAGACTGCATAAATCCACCTTAAGTGAGCTCAAATGCCTTTTATTTGCTTACATAAATCGCATTCATTGGTTTTATATCACTTAAGCTTTAATTAAAATGGCAACACTGTCGACCGGTCAGACGTAAATGCACCGAAAGCTTGCCCAGCGGCGCTGGATTCCATTTGAACCAGGGATTAAAAAAAATCATAATTCGGCCATTTTCCAACTTACAAAAAAAATCGGATTTATATTCCTAACAAAAATATGACCCCCACTAAGTTTCACCCTGTATAGTTCTTATAAGTAATTTTATGCGAATTCACGGTTTTTAAGTCTTTTGTCTTTTAAAAATATATCACCGTTTTCTGAAATTATGTTTCCTATTAGACTGACAAGAGTAATGGAAACGCTAAACATTTTCACAAAATTAATGATGCCGATCAAAAACCTAACGAATCGCGGATATATATAAATAATATTCTGAGCGCGGCTAATTAAAAATATCATCAGAAGCACTTTCCGCTTTAAATAATGTTGATATTAAAGATGTTTGATAAATTTTACGTTTATTTTAGTATCGATTAAAATAGAACGGATCGCCCTTGTTGCTTCTCGCTCCGTGAACTGTAGTTTAAAAATCACAAGGAAAAGTAGTTGTAACGAAATCTATGAAAGAGGAAATCTGTACCCCACTTTGTTTATTGTCGGCCATTATCTATTTTTGTTTTGATTAAATGTCAAATGGTTACTGCTGTTAAATATATACAGGGTGGATTAACGTACTTAATTGGTTTGACAATTATTTTAATTTATCCTAAACACCTGAGAGTAAAAAACAAAAGCTGCTTATAATTTTTTATTCATTTCTTCGTAGGGATAATAATAATAATAATTTTTGTTGTCCAGTATGATCACCTACAACATTAATCAGCTGCTGCGGATTTTGAGACTCTAGTGACGATGTTATAAAATTTTATCTTATAAACACGGATTATTTTGCTATAAAAATACAGTCGACAAAATATTTCCTCACTAAATTTCTAAATAATCTTATTATGACATTTACAAAACATATAAACCAACCCATATAGAACGCAGTATTTTTCCATCGCCCTATTATAAATAATAAATTATTTTTATTTTCTGTTGCCACAGACGTAAATACAGCTTTTCTGTGACTCCTCAATTTGCTTCATCTTTTCGTTTACACTTAATAACATGATGGTTTATTGAAGTGGGTCAGGAAATTAAAATTAGAGCCTGCAACTGCCAACTGTGTATATATTAAATTAATGTAACATAATCTAAGAATATTCATTTTAGAGGAAATAACTCGCGTCCATAAATTAAACAAACCGAAAACAACTGTTATATTTAACTAGCGACTGTTGTACTTGTTCAACTAGAAATATTACAGCGGATGTGCTTACCGACGCCCAACAGAAAATTTCGATTCATAATAATGTTTATTCAATGCAACTATTTCAGAGTACCCCAGGCGTCATTGAATAGGATGACACGATTTTCTCCAGATATCTAATTCTCAGCCTATCAAAGATATTCCTGTGTTGGAAGTAGAAAGTCTGTGTCAGCGTTCTTGGCTGGTGTACAGCGCGATCTGCGCATTGTTCTTATGTTCGTTCCCACTCATACACAGAACAATCAGTAGTTAAAATACTAGCCAAGACATAAAACGAAATTGGTTGCAATTAGCCATACGGAAGTACTTACAAAAAATGTTCGTTTTCCATTTCTACATCACATTGTTGAAAAATATACAGGGTGTTCCATTTGAAAAAAATTAAAAAAAATCAATTTAAAAAGTTCTTAATTGAAAAATAATTTCTGGCCACCCTGTATAGTTTTAGGATATGAAAATGATTCAAAAACATTAATTAGATGTCTCGTAACTGGTATTCACATAAGTTTTTCTTAAAACCCATAATTGTGTCTTTGGTGATTTTTTTAATATCCTGCAGATTGCATTATTTCAACAAAAAAATTCATTACATCCGAGTGGTTGGGAGATATTCAATGCTAATATAGGAATGAATAGAGCCCAGAAAGAGGCTTCAAAAAATGTACTGATATACATAGCATTCAATTTAAAAAAAGGCACTTGGTCCTGTAATTTCGTCTTGACTCGCCCTGTATGTTCGAAAATATTTTCCAGTTATAGATTTTTTTGTCTAGTTTACTTGGGATTTTTTTTAAAATTTCTAGCTATCGTAGAACTCGAGATATCGAGGTCCGACGCACTTTTGCCCCACTCTGTATATTTAATTTTTCGAAAATTAACCACTTTTTCTACAGATAAATATAACATGTTGGAAACCTAATTTAAACTGCTATCGGATAATGAAATAATTTACAGGGTGTTCCAAAAAAAACACAAGTAATGTCTATATTTCGAAAACCGAGGCATGCATAATTTTCTTTTTATCAATAATGAATTATACTCAAAAAAGTGCTACAAGAATGTGTTACTCGTTTTTCGATTTGCCACTTTGGTAATTGAGATATACAGGGTGAGTCACCAAGGGCGCCTCGGTCGATAACTCCTTTAATATTTATTATACAGAAAAAAGTTTCAAATAAAAGTTGTAGGAGACCAAGAGTACCATATTTTAAAATTATTTCTAATCATACATGGTGTTTGATATTAGAGTGGCATATCAAAAGTATGTTTTTTTATATGGGACACCCTATATATTTTTGCAAATTTTTATTCCTTCTTTCATTACCTTTTCGAATATATCTGGTTTTTGAAATTCCGTTGCGGCGTTGTCGAATTATTCAACTTTTTTCAAAAAAATTGTCACTTGCAGACCTCACTAATGAATTCTGCATGAGCGGTATTTTCACAGATTAAGCAAACTTTTTTTGTTAAGTGTTAAGCAATGCCATGTCCTAGCCTCCAGATATTTTAAAGTTGAAATTACTTGTACAGGGTGTTTATTACGATGATACAAAAATGGCTAACTTTAATCTATCATAACTTCATTTTTTTAAATGGAACACCCCGTATATTTTTACATATTTGGATAGAGTTTTTGTCGCTCTTCAATTTTTATTAACCTACGGTAATACCTAAAACCAACGGTTTCCGGTGAAACTGCATTCTAATAAAAACATTAGGCAATTTCTAGAAATTCGAATAGGAGGCATTGGCACGTGTTTTTTTTTGTTTTTGCAAGAAGAAACTATGAGCATTATTGTTTCAATTAATGTAAGTTTCATCTCTTATAAATGAAAAGAAAGTTGTCTTATTATTCTACATTTAAATTCTTGAACTGTGTGAATTTTCCAAATATCTAGATGGCATCTATCACTGACATTTGTTTGCAACAAATTTGAAACGCTTTCAATTTGTAGACTTTATTGTTTCGTTAATTTCTACTTAAATTAGTATTTAAAATGAATTTTTCTAAGCAAAGCAAAGAATTAATATGATTTACTGTATCGGGGATAGTTATGGTAATTGTTTGCTGACCTCTAGATTGTATGGTCAAAAATATCCAGACCAAAGACATCCGAATTGTCGCGTTTTTACTAAATTAAAAACTAAATTCGATGAAAGCGGAAAAGTTATGTTTAAGAAGCCGAAGTGAATTAAACCAGTAAATGAAGAAAACACATTTTTTGTTGTGCTAAACCTCGTAGAAAATCGTAGAAGTTTTTGACCATACAATCTAGAGGCCAACAAAAAATTTTCAAAAACCAGATATATTCGAAAAGGTAATGAAAGAAGGAATAAAAATTTGCAAAAATATATAGGGTGTTCCATTTAAAAAAACATACTTTTGATATGCCACTCTAATATCAAACACCATGTATGATTAGAAATAATTTTAAAATATGGTACTCTTGGTCTCCTACAACTTTTATTTGAAACTTTCTGTATAATAAATATTAAAGGAGTTATCGACCGAGGCGCCCTTGGTAGAGTTCTTCCAAAAATGCCAAATTTCCAAAAACGCTCTGTAGCTCGATTGTCAAAATATATAGATGATTCATTGTTTGTTTCTTCACCTAGGTCGATTTTTTTCTATCTCTCATATTTTCAGAGAAGCCCCCGAATCCCAATCGAATTTGGTCCACCCTGTACAATGATTTCGTTGTCACCCCGTAAGTATATTGAACCAAAAAAAAAAAACAGTGTAGGTAATATTTTATACACCGTTACTAATATAAAAAAATGTGTCGCTAGAAGTAGAAACTTCTAGCGACACATTTTTTTGTTTCTTAAATATAGTTCTTTTTACCTAAATAAAACGTATGACTCATTTCGTCTGTCCTTTTAATACTACGAACTTTTCATTCCATTCTTAACCGTTTAAAATGTGGCACTGGTACTAAATTATTTACAAAAATCCTCGTTGATATAATTAATTTATCTGTTTTACTAGGACAATTTCCTCAAGCCTTAAAAAATGCAGCAATTATTCCTATTTTTAAAAAGGGTGATCAACTTAACGTCGAGAATTACCGCCCTATATCACTGCTTAGTATATTTTCGAAAATTTTTGAAAAAGTAGTATATAACAGAATTTTAAATTTTTTAAACCAAAATAATATCCTAACGAACTCACAGCATGGATTTAGACCGGGATTCTCGACAGAAACAGGAACGGTAGAACTTATTCAGCATAGAAATAATAAACTGGACGATAACCAACATGTTGTCGCTGTATTATTTGATCTCACACGAGCGTTTGACACTATTGATAAAACCTTTGTATGTGAAAAAATATTTAATATGGGCCTCCGGGAACCCATAAATAAATGGATAAAATCATTCTTATCTGACAGAAAAAGATCGTTAAGATAAATGACATTAAATCAGACACATTCGACATTAATATTGGAACTCCTCAGGGGAGCGTATTAGGACCGTTAATCTTTTTATTATTTATTAACGATTTGCCCAATTATATAACCCAGGGAAAGGTATTTATGTACGCTGATGATACGACCATTGTAGTATCTGATTCAAATCCCGAGGTTTTTAAAAGAAAAATTCATGCAATAGTAGAGGAATTCAGTCAGTGGTGTAACAAAAATCGTCTAATAATAAATTATGCGAAAACTGTTTGTATTGAATTTAAACACCGAAGAAGATTGTCTAATAGTGACTATACATTTTCATTTAACAACCACATTATAAACACTGAAAACTCAGTTTCTTTCTTAGGAATAACTATTGATACTCATTTGGAGTGGAGTCAACAAATTGAAAATATATGTGCCAAACTTAATAAGAGTTTTTATGTCATAAATTCATTAAAAAAATTTTTAAATACTAATACACTTTTGAATGTATATCATTTGTTTACTCTCCTATTTCCTACAATATCATAGTGTGGGGTCAATCTAGTCAAATACGTAGAATATTCATTCTTCAAAAAAGGATACTAAGGCTAATCTTTAATCTTGAACATAGTCAGTCTTGTCGTGAAATATTTAGAGAGTATAAAATTTTGACGGTGACATCTATATATTTGATAAAGCTCTTGACATATATTTACGTAAATAGAAACAAATTTATTCAAAATGGAGATTTCCACACTTATCTTACAAGGGGAAGAAAGCTAATCTCTTTAAGTAAACATAACCACGAGTTTTACAAAAAGTCACCCATTAATGCGAGTTGTCGAATTTATAACTATTTGCCAGACCAAATTAAGAACAGCATATCATTAGCTAGCTTCAAAAATTCGTTTTACTCTGTAAATGAATTTACAATTTTTTTACAAACCAAAGTCGCCTGAAGGTGTTCTAGTTGAACTCTTTTATATTGCCAAAAAAAAAAAAAAAAAAAGAAAATTGTTTGTTACTCTCTCCTTAATGTTATTTTTCTTTTTTTATTTTCTCTTTTTTCCTTTAATCTCGTGTATGTTATTTAAATTTGAATGTTTTACACTTGTACAATGTGCAAATAATGCACTTAATATATAGGTTGATACAAACCTTTATGTTATATATATTATACATTATCTTATTATAATATATAATTTATTACAATCCTGCTGTCAATACGGCACGTAATTTTTGACATATCTCATCTATTATATAAGATAGCTGAAGAGATCAATAAAGATATTTATTTATTTATATTTATTTACTGCGCCCCAACCGCATACCCACTCGCTCCTACTAATTGCCCCGCTCCCACGTCTGGCCAAGAAGCCTAGTACAACCGCAGAGATCCAAAAAAAGGAAAACAAGATCATAGGTTGCGCTGACTGCGCGATGACACTCTGCGCATAGTAACAATGAAAACAATTCCCTTATTCCCTGTTTTTGTTTATACCAATGTCAAGTGTAACGTGCAACATAACGTGTCCCTTTTCGTTCTATCGAGAATTCAGTAGCCAACCGTGCCGGTTGATACCTGTGAAAAGTATTTTATTTTTATTTCAATTTGTTCAAAACCATCCCTATCGTCGCGAGAAATTGTATCATCATAGTCGGTTTGTGCCTTGTGGAGACAGTTTTAAGTTTCAACTTTCAACAAGCGTAGGCTTTGCAAAAAACAATACCTAGTTCGGATACTGTCCACTAGTGCAGTGCAACATGCGAGTATCACAAGCGTCTTTAGAAGTTGTCGGTTTAATTTATTGAAAAACTTTTGTGATAGGTACTTGTGTGAGTGTTATCGTTACGAATAAACTTGTGGTATATAAAAGTTTTCGCGTTTTTAATTACATTGCATAATACTATAGTGTTCTATTGTGTTGGTTTGTCAAAGGAACATTGATGAAACGAACTACGAGAAAGAGCTTCTCAAGGTAAAGGCTATTATTATTTTTTAAAATTTTTCAGTGATGTTTACTCTA
The DNA here is from genome assembly GCA_963680705.1 of Rhagium mordax. Lineage (NCBI taxonomy): Eukaryota > Metazoa > Arthropoda > Insecta > Coleoptera > Cerambycidae > Rhagium > Rhagium mordax. Next base: position 5,307,590 of record OY796656.1, read on the forward strand.
CTTTTGAGCATTTTGATCACTACAAAGTGAACTCTTCAGAAGAGTGAATGAATATGTTTGTAGTTTCTTTGTAAATTATCACACATTTAATTTATTAGCACTTTGTAGTTTGTGGTTATGCAAAAAATATTTTGTCATAAAAAAATTAAGGTTGCCCATGCAAATAAAAACGTAGGCACGAGCAACTTGACGTAATCTTTTTTGAGAGCTCGTTGAGTGTTTTTATTTTACTGGTAAATTCCTAACGAGGAGATAGCGGTGAAAAAAGGTAAAATGTTTCAAAATGGTAAATAATTACTTAAATTTAAGTAATCATGAATAATAAAAATCTGTACTATTTTCTATATATTTGGCACATTCTTTCTTAAAACTAAGATATTTTCAATTCATTAGGTAAACTATTAAATAATTTTAGACCGTTACAAAAAATTTGATTTTGTTCAGATGTTCTAAAATTTTCCAATAACTACGTGTACTATGGTTATGATTTTCAATTACATATCTAATTTCATCTCAAAAGTGACTAGGTAACATATTATGATTTTTAATTTTAAATACAGGGTGTTTCATTTTTAAATGTCGTCCTTTAAGGAGGTGATAGAGCATCGAAAAATAAGTCGACCTGCCCAAAAAACCTATATCAAAAATGCATAGTAACGAAGTTACAGGCCTTCAAAGTTGGAATAAAAAAATCGTTTTTTTGTCATAACTTCTAGACCATACGACCGATTTTAACCAAATTTTGCACAGGCAGTACTGAACTACATACCTACAATCCTATAAGAATAACTCATGTCAAAAATCACCAGTGGCGTAGATACTGGGGTGACGCCCCCTATTTCTCACCCTATTTCCCACGCCACTGGATATTTTTTTTTTGGTCAGGTCGACTTATTTTTCGATGCTCTATCACCTCCTTAAAGGACGACATTTAAAAATGAAACACCCTGTATAAATAACAATGTATTGACACATATTCTTTGACGAACACTTAAAATTTCTAATCTTTTAGGCATATTTAAAATATTCGTATATACAGGGTGTCCCACTTAAGATGTATCCACCCTCCTAGAATCTTTATTTGTGAACCGATATTCGAAATCTTCTTTTTGCTGGATAGGGCTTCGAAAACTGCATTTAAGCTATATCTTGTATTTCTTAAAAAGGTACATCATGACCTACTGAGACGTATTTTTTTTAGCGAAATTTCGAGAAAAATTATTAGCGATTATTTTAGAGAAAAACTAATACTCACCAGAATTAGATTCAGGACCTTTTAAAACCTAAGTGGTGTGAATTTTGTGACATTAGGATAGTTAAAGAAAATTTAGAGGAATTTTTAACAACGGCAATCTTTTTTTTGTAAACAAAGGTACCAATAAAATTATCAGTAATTTAACATTTTTCACAATTCTCTGGTTTATTTGAAGACGTATTAAGAAAAAAACGACAATGGTAACGACTATAAATTGTATCTACAATATTTTTTTCCAGTGAATGGTTTAACTATAAACAGCAAAAAAAAGGTTTCGAAAATCGGTTAACAAATAAAGATTTTAGGTGGGACACCCTGTATATCACAGCATAAAATAACTCTCATGGCTCTATTTTGTAGTTTCTGAAGTATGCTAAACTGACTATTATTCAATGAAAACAAAACAGTGGAACAATATGTAAAATGTGGTAAAATAATAGATTGGAAAATTTTAAATTTTGTATTCTTTGAAAGATTCTTTGATATTCGTGACAATAAACCTATTTTCTTCGCAATTTTTCCTGATGCATATGTAATATGTTTATTAAAATCTAAAATAGAATCCAAAAAAATGCCTAAATATTTCATTTCTATAATCTGTTCTATTTCATCGTTTTCAATTTTCAATCTCTGAAAATTAAGATTGATACTATTATATTTAATAGAGATTACCATAATTTTAGTACTATTTAATTTCAATTTATTATATCCCAACCAATCTACCATATTATTTAAATCGTATTGTAGCGCTTGAATAATCTCCAATTCTGTTTTTCCCGTGCAAAAAATTAAGGTATCATCAGCAAACAATTGAATTTTACATTTTTGACACAGTTTGTAATATCATTAATATATAATATAAAAAGGAACGGCCCCAAAACAGAACCTTGAGGCACACCATTAATTGTCTTCTCTTTCTTAGAAATCTCTCCAATAAATTTTGTCACTTGAAATCTATCATTAAGGTAATTCTCTAACCATTTTAGAAAAATTCCACGAAAATCCATCCTCTTTAATTTTAATAATAAAATTTGTCTATTTATAGTTTCAAATGCTCTTTTTAAATCAAGAATGATTACAGTGATTACACCAATAATTTTATTATCATCAAGATATTTCCAGCTATGATTTAGTGCTTGAATTGCAATTTCACATGAATAATTTTTCCGAAAACCAGCTTGAAATTTAGTTAAAATATTATTGTATTCTATGTGCTCTAAAATTTGATTTTTTACTAAAATTTATAGAACTTTTTCTGCTGCAGGTAATAAATTTATTGGTCTAAAATTCTCACAAATAACAGTTTTTTCAATTTTCCTTATTGGACTAACTGTAGGAATTTTCCAAAAATTTGGAAATATTCTAAAGAGGTATTTACAATTTTCAAAAATCGATCTGCAGTTACATTAAATGACATTTTAAAAACTTTAATATTTACTTCGTCGCTAGTACTTTTATTTGTGGATAAATCTCTCACATCGTGAATTTAATTCTGATAAATTTATTCATCTAAAATAGAAAATTTTTGTTCACATAACTTAATAACTTCAAAACAATTAGAATTATTAGTTCCATTAATAGAACACACTATTTTTTGAATACTTTGCAAAAATAAAGGAGAAAAAAATTAAATAACTATTTTTTACCATTATTGACATCTTTGTCAAATTTTCGACATTTTGACGTCGAATCACTCAAAACTGGCCCGACCAAAATTTTTGCCACTATTTTTTTCGTTGATATGCACGTCGAAAAGAAAATATTCCATTTTGTAGATCCAGTTAGGGTTCACTTTTTTTTTATTATTAATTCACGCACTTTTTCTGCCACTATTTTTTTCCCGGCATGTGGAGTACTTAAAGTAAATTATACCGTCAAAACCAAGCGGTTAAACCTCGGGTTAAACCGACGTTTTTTTTAGATTTTTCCTTCTCCCTTATCTCAAGACGGGTCCAGATTCCGTCTATATATCATATAATAAAAAATGCTCTAAATTACTTAAAAAGCTTATACAGGGTGAATACCAATAACTCATTTTAATTTTAAGAGGGGGTTACTGTTGATATTTATAACACAAATCACCAATAAAAAAATATAAAAAAGAAAGTTGAAAAACTGACCTACGTAAAATTCTGGTAAACTTTTGAGTACCGCTTCGTCGCTCTACTGACCCACTTACGGGGTGAACAACATGCCTTGTATCAAGTCCGATCAAGTCACAGACTCCAAGTTCTAACGTAAAAAACGTGACAAAAAACGTCTAATAAAGTTAAGCCGCCGTTCGACGGTCTTTCATAAATTTGCGGTCGGAGACAAGTTAATTACAGTGACAGCAAAAACTAGTGAATTTATGATTGCAAAAAACAAGGTGAATGCCAGAGGCAAAGACCTATCCTGATTTATTTTCTGTTGAGATAGGTCAGTTACGAAGTTCTGAAAATGTTGACGTATTTTAATTTATTTTCTTTCTCGAAAACTACAGGGTATATATTTTTTATTTTTGGTATATGGCCTTACCATTAAGGGACCTACCATCCCTTAAACTTAAAATGAGTTATAGGTATTCACCCTGTATACTAGGCGGCAGAAGTCCCAACCTTGATTGTTTTTTCAAGCGTCAGTTCCCTAACTAATTGGATCATATCATTGGATATATACAGGGTGTCCCGAATTGTACGGACCAAACTTTACGGCATGATAGAACTTCACAAAATATGAAAAAAAGCTCACGTAAACATGACGCGGGAAACGCTTAGTTTCCGAGTTGCAGGATGTTGAAGTTACAATTCCAAAAATGTTTTATTTTGCATAATTTTGAAACGACCGAAGATAAACAAATGAAATTTTGCACAATCAATCAGATTTTTATGCTACACAAACTGAAGAAATTCCTTCTACTCAAATAATTCAAGGACGGGTAAAAGTAGGGGGGCAAGGTTAAAACGCCACCCCAACTTTTTTGCACTTTTTTATTAATTTATGACAAAAAACGACCCTCTTTCTCCATCTTAGAATCGGACACCTCTGACTAAAATCAAATGATTTTCTTCTACTTGGTCTGAATAAGTTTTTCCCTCGGTTTTTCCTGGAGTTTTTCTTACCATCCAATAATAATTTTGAATAATCGATGCAACAAGGCGGTGGTATAAACATTTTAATAGGAGCCTGAAAGAAAGTGAGGCATGACTATTCCGCGGTTTTAGAGAAGTGCCAAGATAAATGACTAACTATTTATCGAAGGCACAAAATCAGTGCTAACATAACCTCAATAAAGTTTTAATCAATAAGTTTGGGGCAAGCAATTCCTTGATGTATGAGGATGGACAGTACTGGAATTTGGGCGACAGTTATAATAAATAATAATAACAATTGGAATTACGGTGCATAGGATAATACTGGAAAATGTCTATGGTGCAATGGGAAACATCCCATGAAATAGCACAAGTATGTGGAATGAATATACTGCAGTATTGTAATAGTACTGGTGTAATTTTCCAGTTCCAGTGAGCAGCTGGAATCTAGCCAATCTGACATTTGTGCATTAGGCAAACAGCACCTACACATTTTTCGGTAAATTTTATTGCATAAATTATTACTTGCGCTGAAATGATGAATGATAGATTTTTTTCGCTACAAATAATACCTAATAATAATAACGGCAAAAGTAAAGTTATTTTCGTGTAATTTATCGATAGTAGTTACTTCCTGCAAAATAAATATGCACGAATTATATCGCAATAATTTAATACACTCGTATAAATACTTGGCAGTTAAATAAACTAAATGTATTATTTATTTAATCAATTCTGAACAAACCGGCGCGGTATGTAAACAAGAAAAATAAATTACTGACGTGTATATAAGTTTAATTTTAAAAATTGTTGGAATATTCTTCAAAATAAAAATAAATTGAGGAGTGTGTTTTACGTATGAACGCTGCTTGCCCCCCCCCCCCCCCTCTCTTCATTCTTTTACGGCGGTAGTATTTATTTGTTTTTGAAACCAACAAGGCATTTTTCAGATAGCTTGATTGAAAAAAATATTTTGTAAAATCTAACACAAACGTTATACCTAGTTAGTGTCAATGAGTTTTTTCAAAAAAAAATTCTTAGCAATCTACGAACGGTCGGAAAATTTAGGATTAATGGTAGGTATGTAAATGGGGAAAAATCGATTGAACCCCAACAATTAACCGGAAGTAGGGTTGGGGTGGGAAAAGGAGTGTTCCATCTTTCAACTTAACCTCAAAACTATTGAGAAAAACGAAAAAAACAATTTTTTTATTTTTTACTTTTATCTCACACAAAAATGATTTGATTTTAATGAAATTTGGCAAAAATGTACATCCTTGTGTCTCAAATAAGCTGTAATTTTTTTGAAGCGAAATATTTATTTTTTGATTTTATTGCGAAATTAATTTGAAAAAGGCCTAATTTTCAATCAAAAAAGTTGATTAACAAAATTTTGATTTTTAAAAATTTCAGGTAGGAATTTTTTTCGTTGAAACCTCTACTAAGGTGGTTTAAGGCTGAGGAATAAACGAGGGAATAAACCTAAAATTCAAAAAAAAAGATCATCAAAATCAGATTCACAGAATATCAACTTTAAATTGTGGCCAAAATCCTGGTGTTTTGTTACACTACTGAATTTTATACTTTAATTTGGTAATTTGAGGGTAATACTAAATTTTGGTAATACCTGACATCTCAGATACTGTAAACTTTTTTAAATTTATTCGCATTGCACAACAATTAAACCGCATTCCCCTGTCTATAATTATTATTGTAAAATAAATATAAATATTAGTTCATAGGTACTAGCAATATTATAAAATACAACAGCGAATGAAAAATTATTTATATTTTATAAACCTATATATTGGGTTTGTTTAGTGTAACTAACCGAATTGTAGTGTATACAGAATTCTAGTATAGGCAACCAATTATACACATTGTAATGGAATTTATATTACGACTTAATAATTCGCACGTTATTATTCAACAAGTTATTGTAGAAATTAATCAATCTCAACGAAAAATTCTATAAAAGTATACGTTTAATTACCGGTAAGAAATAATTATTTATATCTCTATAAAGCAGTAACTGGCACTATTTTTAGAAATTACTCTGTATGTGCATTATTGATTTAGCTGTAATGGTCATTAAAATGAAATGTCGTAACCATAATGCATCGTAATGAAAAGTACAATGAATACACGTAATTGCTCATAACAGATGTGGGATTTAATATAATGGCAATTAAAAATAATTTTCGTTGTAATTCAATACTTATACATATTGTGCTTATATACTGTTTAAAAAAATTAAAAATATTCCACTACTTAGATAATATTATTAATTACTAATACGTCATTTGGTATTGTTCTCTTTATGTTATTATTAACTAGTATTTATTGATTATTTGAAAAAATTAATTACCTTTAAATTGCTCTTAGAATAACGAAATATTTTATGAATATTTTTAGAATATCATCTAATAAATAATATTAGAATAATTGAAAAACATATTCCATTCATATATTTTTCAATTATTCTAATATTATTTATTAGATGATATTCTAAAAATATTCATAAAATACTACAATATAAAAAAATAAGTTCAATGCAGCACATCTAAGAATATTCTATTATGAATATTCGAAAAAAGCACAGAGGTATATTCTATGGTTAACTGTAAAACAATCCAAAATGTTCTGAAGATAATTTGAAAATTATTCACACAAAGACATATTCTGTGATTAATTTTAAATCAATCAAAAATATCCTGACAATAATTTGAATATTATTCTTAGGATATTCTCATGAGAAAAAACGAGTCCCATTCGGTTATTCTAAGAATATTCTAAAAAGAATATTCTTATTTATAGATTAATTTAAGAATAATGGAATATTCTGCAGAAATATCTAAAAATAATTTAGGGATATGTTTGTGCTATCTGGGTCATTTCGTTTTTATACTGAAATAGGTACTTAAATAATTCTAAAGGGTAAGGAGTTGCGCTCTTAGTATATACCTTTAAGACAGCACGGGATACCAATACCTTATAAATTTTCGGTCCACATTGGAAGTCCTGCAAATCTATGGACTCAGTGAGTAAATCTTATATATGAACATGACCTTGTGGATCCCACATATTATGTAAACCGTACGTTTTTAGTCCCGGTTGTATAGATTCATACTAGTTTCCGTAGCGGGTAAGTAAAAAAGAAGTTTCTTGAATTTCTAGTAATATAACCGGAAAATTTTAATTTTTAAAATCACTTTTTGAGACAACAAAAAATGAGAGACACGAAAGCGAATAAGTTTGTCTAGTATTTAGAAACGCTTAATTTTTGTATCAGGATTCTAATCTTTTCAAGGACAATTTCCGCGGAATTTCATTCTATATAGGAAAATTACATTTTCACGCAAGCTATAAATAAAAAACAATAATCCGTCTAGAAATAAATCAACGAAATTACTTTATCAAAACCGTATAATGTACCTAACTAAAAAAAATAATATTATATCTTATCACAAAATAAACTAATGGGAAAGCATTTTCATAAGGGTACTCCATTTCACAAAAACGTACCGCTATTATCGTAAAGTAAACGAAGGGGATTATATTATTCTGATTATTTTGTAAGGAAAATGAAACCGACTCGTCGCACATAAATTTTGAATAATTTATTTATATTTTTTGTTTTATATATGCAAATGAGTCGAAAACCGGAAAAATCGGCAAAAGTGCATTTTTGATGCATTTCGAGTGCATCGCTACACTATTTTTTAAATATTTCCAGCTCTATTGGTCGTAGAAAAATTTAAAAAAAAATCTAAAATGCTCGTAAATGAATAGCCTATCAAACTGTTGGGGTGTAGTTACATTAAAAGTGCATCCTAACCTCAAAAAATCCAAGTTTCTCAGTCTTCTGATCTTTACGAAAATTGGAGAAAATATGTATCGTCGTGACGCCTCATAATTGTTCAGGTTTAAATACTGCTTCGTTTTATTATTAAAAAATTCTCCAGTTGGACAAAACGCTGATTACGTTAAGGCAGAGAGTAAATTCAAAACAATTTTACCCTGGGGTCAGCAATTCTAAAAATCTAACTTCTTCTAACTTCTTGTGGTTTTCTTCTGGGCGGCCAAAAGTTGCCAGGCATTTTTTTTTTTGAAAGTAAATAATAATTATTATTTCATCGTTTCTTTTTGTATTATTCTGCCATTTAACTAGATTTTTTGACTTTTTAATTCCCATATATAACAGTTTTAGGTACAATTGAGATTGTTGGTACTAGTTTAGCATACCGAAGAAAATAAGACTCTTCTTCACTTTCAAAACATTAAACACATTAACACAAGAAACAACGTATGAGAATTTGCAATTTCAAATCGAATTGGTTTCAACAAGGTACAATAATTTGTTATTATTGGGCACCGAAGAGAAAAGTGTACAAAATAATCTGTGGGTACATACAATTGCTTTCGAGAATCTGTTGGGCAATGACGGATTAAACGAGTTTCTAGTTTATAGACTTATCATTTATTAATCGCCTATCATTTTCTGAACGTGAGCAGGTTAGAAAAGTTGTTGGAGAACTTCTCGACGGTGGCATAATTCGCGAATCATTATTTCTTTTTCAGTAAGGAAAGGTTTGGCAAAGGGAAAATCTTGATTAAGAATCTAGGGCAATGGTTGCCCTGTTACTATGATTGAATTCGAATTTCTTCGAGGTACTCTATCCTTGCATCATCGAAATAAAAGATCTTCATAAATAATTGTAAACCACATGGCTGTATAACTAGGCAACCATATATACGCTCAATGGTATTTCATATGCTGAAGAAACAAAATATGGTACCTACCTGGTTGCCTATTTTTGGTCATATTTATTAAGGTTTTGTACAACGTACAATTTGGTTAAAATATATTCATATTATGGTCAATTTATCGATTCGTAACAGTACGTCTTTTATTTGGAGGATTCTTAAATCCCTTGGAGTTTTCCCCATTTTGGATTTTGGTACTGGCACTTTCTATCAACACTTCGTTTGACAACCTTGCCCTTTCCACAATATTTTAAATCAATAAAACAAAGTAAATGAAAGTGATTTATTCTCTTATGTATGATTTTCACTTATAAGTAAATCACATTATTACATATGATGTCCCTCTAAACAGAAAGAAAACTATGTTCATAGAATAAAACAAAAACAAAATTTACAATTTAAGTTGTTTTAATAATTCACTAATACAAAAACATTTTCATTAATTTGTTATTTATTATAATAATAAAATTTAATCACATTTTTCTTGTTGTTATGAAGACTTTTTTTGGCTTGGGCCTCATACATATATGCAAAGAACTACTTGCTAGCCAAAGTAACAGGAATACTAAAGTAAACACAGACTTCCCCCCTGTTTATGGAACAGATCCCATGCAGATCTAATAAAAAAATATTTAATAAATTAGGAATTACCGACAATACAAAGTAACAAAAAAAAAGAGATCTGTTTCATAAACAATTGAAATGTCTGTTATATGGAACAGTCTACAAAAAATATAATAAAAATAAATAATACACTTTTCTGTTATATGTTATATGACTTATGAAGTACAGGCTGATCGTGGTGGATATTCTGTTTCTTAAACTGCGCTTTTTAAAGCTATGATATTAATTTGACTGAAAGAAAACAAAATAATACCACGAAAAGCGACTGGATATACAAATTTAATACATTTTATGTAAAATTGCACCTTATCAATAAAAAAAATAAATAACATTTGACTCACTAGAGAAACTAAAAAGAAATCAGTATTTTTGGGACACATCTTCAAAATAAATAATAATTAATCCTAATAAATACAAAAAATAAAGTTTCTACAGGAATATTTTTGTCTTTTGCTGTACAAAAATTGGTTTACAGTTATATGCACATATTATGATCCCAAGCACCTTATCATCACAATAATGCTTATGTTCCACTATATATACGGTTCTGTCTACCATATAATATTTTTTGTAATATAATTAATTATATAATTTAACATTTGCTAGATAATCCATTTGCTTCGGCGTGCACACTCAAAAACAATCGTGAAATTGCTAAAAAAGGACGACTAGAGCACTTTTTAAATAAATTAATTTCTAAGCTAATGAAATAAGAAATTTTCATGTTTTATTTGACTTAGTATTTTCCCGCTAAAACGATAGCAGCCTCTGACCGATCATACTTGGAAAACCGTCAGTTCCTTTGGCACCTGTTTTTACCTGCTAAAATGAGTAAAATATTTTTCCTACGAGCGTGCGGAAAATACTACTTTTCCGCACGCATTTTAGTTTCAAAAGTTGCACTTTTCCGCACTAGTGCGGAAAAGTACATTTTTCCGCACTAGTGCGGAAAAGCGCAACTTTCGAAACTAACATGCGTGCGGAAAAGTAATTATATTTTTATTTGCATTTTTGGGTAAGTTATAATTACATTTTGAAAATGTGATCACGCTCTTAGGAAAAATATTGTTCCGCACTTGTTAGGAAAATAACTATTTCGTACGACCATTTTAAAGTTAAAGACTTTTGCACATTTATTTTGGCGTTTCATTCAAGAGCTGTGATAGTTATTCATACAAATATTGGGAAAATTCAAGGCGTGAGAGTTTTATTCGTATTCTTGATATTTTTGCTTAAAGCGACAAATTCCAAATTCAAGGGGACAACAGTAAAAAATTGGTAATTTAAGAGCAGGAATTAATCGAGTTTTATTCGGCAAAGAGAGCTAGTCAACATCAGCAAATTTTATGACGAGGAAACGCAATATAACAAACAAATTAATTTTTAATAAAGGTAGTATTATCAAATTTTTAAGTTAATTCTTACAATTTTGTGTCTTTACGTTACAATTGACGGCGGTGAACACTAGTGTCATAAAGTACTACTTTACTTACTAAAAGTGTGTTAAAGTCTGTTTTATTCAACGGTCGTACGAAAATCAAAATTTTTGTAAATACATTTTTTGCTTCAATTGCTTGTGTAAAATGCGTTGGGAGTCAAAATTTCAACATATTATGGTAAGTATTTCGAAATAATAGCACAAAAAATCAATAGAAACGAAAATGAGACTAGGTGAGTTTTGTTTAAAAAAAATTCAAGCTAAGTTGCTCGTTTACTCTCATCATCAAAATGTGAATACGTACAAGTTTTGCTTAATTTCTTTATTCCCCTTTCACCCCCCTTAAACTAGCTTTACCAGTCCTATTTGATCATACGTATTACTTTGTTCAATTACTGAATTTTAGCAATTTAGAAATGAATTGCTCTTTAGGTCGTAGTAAAACAAAATTTAACTAGTTTAAGAATCTTTCAACTAGAATATATGTTGGAAAGAAATTTTTTAGCAAGTAAGAACAGATACCTCGGTAGTTAACAGCGGGAGCTCAATTGCTTCGACCAAAACTTAATTTAGTTTTTCTCGAGGTATGGTAAATATTAGCATTTACTTATTCAGGTTTTAAATAGTTATTTTCCTAACAAGTGCGGAAAGTGGTACTTTTCCGCACGCGACTGCCGTTGACCGGACGACGCGAAGCGGAGTTCGGTCAAGCAGTCGAGTGCGGAAAAGACAGTTTCCGCATGTGTTAGGAACAATATTTTTCCTAGGAGCGTGATCACATTTTCAAAATGTAAAACTTACCCAAAAATGCAAATAAAATTATAATTACTTTTCCGCACGCATTTTAGTTTCGAAAGTTGCACTTTTCCGCACTAGTGCGGAAACTAAAATGCGTGCGGAAAAGTGGTATTTTCCGCACGCTCGTAGGAGAATTTCTTTTATGCCCCCACTATTTAGTATGGAATCAAACATTTCGTCTTACATATTGATAGGCAGTTGTACATCAGGACATAGAAATATATAATTCTTGGGAAAGGAAACTACGCACAACCCTTAAAATACGCATTATTGACTTCATTGAATGAATTTTAAAGGAGAATAATTTGAAGATACAAAAATATGGATTTATCCAGATCTCTTCATTGGATTCCTAGTCTGAACAAAATCCGAGAACTTTGTACAATTTTTAGCAGGATTGAATGATTTCGAATCAAATAGAAAAGTCGATTTGTTTTAAATCTGACAAGTAGACAATAATTTGATTTCTTCACTATTATTTTTCTTTAAAATGTTAAGTGGACGCAACATTAGCTGAAGCAGGAGCTGTTTTGAATGATATCTCCAGTAATATGAATTTATTTTACTATGATTTGTATATATTTGCATATCCTGACATGTAACGTATTTCATATTGAATAATACCAATATAGGAAGAATTAGTTTAAAACTTAAAAAAAATAATTGTAAATTGGCCGCAATAAAAAATAGGAATTTGAAAAAAATTTCGCAGTTTCTTCACGAAATTAGTTTAAAATAAAACCAAGATCCTCAAACTTATACACCCTTAAAGGTCATTATAATATACAATAAAATATATAAAAAATATAAAACTTGCAGTCAAATAAAAAATATAATAAAAATAAACATAAACCTTTTTATTTATTTTATAAGCTAACGAAACGAAGTGTTTACCCAACTTTTTTAAAGGTTGATAATTTCACATTAAAATTACATATTCTGTTCACATAAAAGCAGGCATGCAGACTAAACAAATTTTACAATTTATATTTTGCGGGATAAATGACTGTAAAAATAAAAACCGTATCGTTATTACATAATAACATTAAAAATAGAATCCCATTAGTTCTTCTAATGAATTTGGTAACGAATTTAAATGGTCATTGTTTCTGGTCAAAGCGTATACGATTTGGGATCTAACAGTAAATTGGCTAATTGGCTTAAAAATATTCGTAACATGTCATGAATTGTCAAGTTTTCCGCAATCTTTCAACAGATAAAAAATACTAGGATTCTTATAGCAACACTGAATTAATTTCCAAAACATTGAACCACTCGCTGCATCATCTGGAACTGATTAATATCATAAAAGCAAAGTTATTTCATTCATATTGTTAAAAGTGACTATAAATACCTCTTTGGTCATTCGAAAGACAAACGAAAAAACAATTCTAACTTTTTTTTAGGAAACACAAGAGACATTTCCGATATGGAAGGCCCGAGTCTCGTATTGCCTAGCATAAGTTTGGGACCAACTAGAGGACAGATATTAATAGCTGGAGTTCAAATCAAATAATATACACCTATATGTTTTTGTAACTTTAAGAACTCCATGCCACAATTAGTCTGTTTTATCTGTTTTTTGATTCATAGGAAAATTCCTTGGTGTCAAGCTCGCTGAGTATGGTGAATATAATTTTGGACATTACTTCAGTGTTGTTTGAATCATTTATTGTTACTGTCAAGACTATCAAAAGCTAAATTAAAAATTCCGGCCTTGTTGCCAACTTTTTTGTCAATGGGTCAAAATTTAGTTAGTAACCTGCCTTTGTGAACAAAATGGTGTAACCTTAAATCCCGTTTCCGAGGAACTGATTATTTTTGAGTTGCACACAAACACAGACAGAAGTGATGATTAGTTGGAGCTAGATTGACGACGGTTTGACTAACAGATGAACACTTTTTTAGCATAAAAGGAAAAGTCCTTTATTCAAGTCTTCCATCTTCCATTTTATTTTGCACATAATATCCCATTTTGTATTTTTCTTCTTGAATAAACAATATTTAAAAACAGAACAATGTTCTACTGTCAATTGTTTAACTTCTGTTGCTGGAATATCATAGTAGCAGGTGCGGTACAATGCCAAATACATTTTGATTTAGTAATATCATTTATTCCTTTTTTAAACGTACGGTGCAACCTCTCGAAATTCAGATCGGATTAAGTATAAAAAATACATGTGTCACTCACCGGCTCCAACTACTAACAAAAAAAAAAACCTGGAATAAAACGTTTTTGGCCGTATGTCAAAGTGGAAATTTACAGGAAAATTTGTATATAAAAATAAATATAAATACCCGCGTAACCCGCTTCTTCTCCTAATGCTTCGTCAGTACTAGATGCATTACTTTATTTAGAAATAAAAATGACTATATGTGACAATTCTATATATATGTACTTGTATTGTTATAATACTTTTAGTAAAGCAAGCATTATTTGTCTGTTATACGGATACGTCACTAATTTCCACTGGAAAAAATTAGTATGTTTCGTTAGCCTAAAACTGGCGGTCACCTGTAGGAACTAGACATTGGAATTGCGTACAAAAAAATTAACGATTTCGATATGAATTTAAAAATGTTGCACAGCACTTACAAAACTATGTACACAGTACACAATATTTTTACCTATATTTGGCACCGCATTTTCAGGATATCCCCCCCATCTTGTCCTAGGATTACGATTTTAGTCTTTCCTCAATTATAATACACATGTAAACCACATTAAAAAAGTGTCAAATTCACTGATAAATATATATTTTATAAAAGGCTAAACGTCCTTAGAGTCGTTGGTGAATCACTGAGTCGTGCAAAAAAACACTGCAAGTATTTTTTTGGACCATCCAGTACAACATATAATTTAATGAGTTATGGAATCTGTTTTAAAATTATCAATTCACAAATTTAATGTCAACTAAGTGGGGACGTGTGGTCAGACACCCGGGGGCGGTTTCGGACGGCTTGGGTCCGTCCTCCGAGTTCTGGACGTTGCCGGCACTACGACCACAGGTAACGTGGGGGCTGGGGGCTGCTGATGATGCTGCGTCTTTTTGCCGGTAAATATTTTAACAGTCCTTTGTAAAAAATCAGTCTTTTGGCCAGTGGCGTGGGGGTGGGAACTTGTGGACAGCGGCTTGGACGTCGAGGACATCGAATGGCACCGGACTACCAAAGGCGCCGAGCCCGCCGACCAGTCGCTGCCGCTAGACGAGCTCGACGACGACGCCAGGACACCCGCCGAACTTGACCGATAAGGGGGCGGCGACTCACTCTCCAATACTGTGCGATTTGGGGGTGGCCGGATGCACTTCTGGTAGATTTCGGATTCCTACAAAAACAAACATCATTAGCGTTCGGTTATTAGACAATAAAATATAAGAAATATTTCAGTTGGGTTCTCTCCCCCCCCCCCCCCCCCTTGAATATTTTGATCTTTTGACTGTCTTGTAATGCCAAAACCAACTGGTCAAAACGTTAAATAATCAACGCGGAAGTGAACCCGAAAACACTTTAGGCCTGCAGAAATAGAAAAAACGGTGTAACTAATTCGTTTCAGATAGCCACAGGTAAAAACAGGCGTATTTAGTTATAAGGAATATACCTCTGCGATACCTCCCAAATCAAATAAACAGAACATTGTTTAAACGTCACTTTTATGTGAAAAAATCATGAAATTTGGAGTTTTTTAAAAATTACAGTAAGACTGCAGTAGATTAATTTTTTTGAATGTTTCTGTTTACTAGGTATTCCAAACCGGTTAATTTAAGCCCCGGTTGATTTCATTTAATTGATTATTTATTTAAATAATTGCCGAAAACCAACGAAATTTTCGAATATTTCAAGCATTTTTTACTCTGAAAGGAAAAATGCTACACTATTGAAACTTTGGTGGAATATGTGTCTCATTACCCTCAACTTACAAAAAAAATTTCGTTTCAAAATGTTTATTAGTTTTCGAGAAATTTTATTTGTTTATTAAAAAGGTCCCAAATGTTTAATGAAAAACTGATCTATTAACGTTATCAAAAATAATTCAACCACAGCTCATTTTTTTCGTCAAGACGTCAATTTTACTAATCTGTTATGGGCGTATCGATTTTCAATAATTTTTACCGTCAAAATGGCGTTAACAACATTGCTACTTTTCGGAGCAGCTTTTTTTGCAAATAACTTTACAACAAATGAACGTATCTGCACAAATCTTTCATATTTGAGTTGCTGGTATTTTTCTACAAATTTATTAAAAAAAATTGTTGCTCTGGGACATGTAGGAGCCGAGATAATTTTTTAAATTGTTTAATGCGCCAAACGTTTATTTATTAATATTTATGGCCAAAATTGAAACTGGTTGTTTAATAAGATCTTGAATTTTGTGAATTCTTCAAGTCCTATTGCAAACGGGCCCTTTTTGAGGTCAACATATAATTTTTAATAATTAGTGATTTTAGAGCGTCTTCAATTTGTTTGGCTCAAGGGACAGGTGAATTTTTGATCAAACGAGTTTCAAATTGGGGTAGCGAGAAAAATTCGTCATATCTCCGTTATTTTCCGGCCAATTTCGACGTTTTTTTTTTTAATTTGGGTAGCTCACGAAAATAATAACAATGGGCACATTTGCAATATCCAAATAATAAACAAATAATTGTTATAAACAATTTTTTTTTAAATTTTTTCTTTTTTGGGCTTATGAAACTTATAATGTGCTAATGTATTAAATATAAATTTATAAAGATTATATAATGGTAACAAATGCTGTAACATCGTATATTGTTTGATGGAGAAATAGTTTGTGCATACATTGTTACCATTATATAATCTTTATAAATTTATATTTAATACATTAGCACATTATAAGTTGCAAAGCCCAAAAAAGAAAAAATTAAAAAAAAATTGTTTATAACAATTATTTGTTTATTATTTGGATATTGCAAATATGCCGATTGTTATTATTTTCGTGAGCTACCCCAAATTAAAAAAAAAAAAACGTCGAAATTGGCCGGAAAATAACGGAGATATGACGAATTTTTCTCGCTACCCCAATTTGAAACTCGTTTGATCAAAAATTCACCTGTCCCTTGAGCCAAACAAATTGAAGACGCTCTAAAATCACTAATTATTAAAAATTATATTTTGACCTCAAAAAGGGCCCGTTTTCAATAGGACTTGATGAATTCACAAAATTCAAGATCTTATTAACAACCAGTTTCAATTTTGGCCATAAATATTAATAAATAAACGTTTGGCGCTTTAAACAATTTAAAAAATTATCTCGGCTCCTACATGTCCCAGAGCAACAATTTTTTTTATAAATTTGTAGAAAAATACCAGCAACTCAAATATGAAAGATTTGTGCAGATACGTTCATTTGTTGTAAAGTTATTTGCAAAAAACGCTGCTCCGAAAAGTAGCAATGTTGTTAACGCCATTTTAACGGTTAAAATTATTGAAAATCGATACGCCCATAACAGATTCGTAAAATTGACGTCTTGACGAAAAAAATGAGCTGTGGTTGAATTATTTTTGATAACGTTAATAGGTCAATTTTTCATTAAACATTTGGGACCTTTTTAATAAACAAATAGAATTTCTCGAAAACTAATAAACATTTTGACACGAAATTTTTTTTGTAAGTTGAGGGTAATGAGACACATATTCCACCAAAGTTTCAATAGTCTAGCATTTTTCCTTTCAGAGTAAAAAATGCTTGAAATTTTCGAAAATTTCAATGGTTTTCGGCAATTATTTAAATAAATAATCAATGAAATGAAATCAACCGGGGCTTAAATTAACCGGTTTGGAATTACCTAGTAAACAGAAACATTAAAAAAAAATTAATCTACTGCAGTCTTACTGCAATTTTTAAAAAACTCCAAATTTCATGATTTTTTCACATAAAAGTGACTTTTAAACAATGTTCTGTTTATTTGATTTGGGAGGTATCGCAGAGGTATATTCCTTATAACTAAATACACCTGTTTTTACCTACGGCTATCTGAAACGAATTAGTTACAGATTCCCGTTCACATCGTCTAATTCTACAGGCCTACTTCTACAAAAATTCTTATCAGATAGCTTTTTTTGTTGTTGTAATCTTTTTACTGTATATTTTCTTCCTTCTTCCACCTCATCTTCAGTGTCTTTTTTTGAGTTCTTCATCGTCACTAGTTCCTTCAAAGTAATTCTATCTCTTTTTCAGCATCATCAATGTCTTCTGCTTTTGCAAAAATGTTCAGTTCTTTATTGATTAGTTTTTAAAATACATATTATTATTTCGGCTAATATTTAATTTAAATTGCCAATAGCGAAATTAACGCAGAAATAGCAGTGACTAATATTATCGACCGATCTGAACGTGAGCAAATATTAAAAATCGTCCTACACAGGAAAACAAATTATTCTTGATAGATCAAAGGAAGAGAACGCCTTTTGGACTACGACACAAAATTAATGATTGCTCAGATCTATTAACCAACCAGCCACGAGACTGACAGCTTCAGATAATGTTTTTCTATTTTTAAATCAATATTTGAGTGGTGGTATTTTTTGTTTTGGGACATTTCGTTTATCGGATTAAATTTTATACTAGGAGTGTTTACGCGAGTGAAAAATTAAAACGGAAAAACACCTCCTGTATCTATAGTTTAATCGGGGGCCAATAAATCAAATTTTAAGCAGGGTGCAATTTGTTAACAATTTCGTCACGGTAAACATAAATATTTTCCAGTCGGACGGGTTTTACGAGGTTAATTAACACCATCCACTAAACAACTGCTTCATTTCAAAATTAAGCTGCTAGACAGCGTGATAGACGGATCCAATAAAATTGTTAAGATATAGGACACACTTTCAGACTTCTTAATTATTTTACGATTGCGTCTAGAGCGAAAATTACTCTAATAAAAACGCTATTATTCATCTTAATTAAATTTTATATGACACGGTAGAGTTACGGAACTTGTTTAGGCTAGTTTTTTTAGTTACAGCAGGTTTTCTGCTACGAATAACCCTTTCAGATGCAAGGATTATTTGGGGTTAGCATTTTTACGTAAGTGAAAGTAAATAATGGAAAAAGAGAGCAGAAGCTTAAGCCAGCGAGGAGTGGAGCGATTTATTAAATTTATTACATTTTTTCTATTTTAATTAATGACTAAAAATTTGGTAATAATAAAGGTTAATGAACTTGGACCTAGATGTTTTTTTAAATCAAATATGTTCCCGAGTATGTTCCATTGCTAGGAAATCTTCCTTTCTTACGGCGCAAACAAAAATATGTTCCCATTTAAAATTCGCTCACAAAATTTAATTTTTTCCCATGAATTTAAAAAAATTCAAAATCTGCTGGGAAAACACGCTTTTTTCATTAAAAGTCAAATCCAACGCCTACTTTCTATAAGATTCAAAAACAAAATACAGCAAGAGCCTATTTATGTTTTTCAGTTTTTCACATTTTTGACGTCATTTCTTGAACAAATGCAACTTATGGTGAATAAGAAAAAAATATACAGGGTGTTCTATTTAAAATAAAGAAGTTGATGCCACTTCCGGTTAGACCGGAAGCAACAATCATGTCAGATTCTGGCTTTTATGACGTATTATCCACGTTCCAAATTTCAGAAGTCTATCTTTCTTAATAATCGAGTTATTCCGTAGGTAATACTTTCATCGGTGGGTGTCCGAAAACTAATGGGCCAAAAAGCAACTGGAAATACCAGACATTAAAATAAGACAAGGGTCAAGAGAGGTGCTCGAAGACGCCCTCTACGATCCCCCATCAAAAACCGCGAGAAAATCACTTCACAAATGACCATTTTAGCGAAAAGCCTGTCATTGATCCACTTTCCAATTTCAAAATCGATTTCAGAAGCAAAGGTCCGATCGAAAATCTAAAAACAGTTTCGGAAGCCTGAAGTCGCCCCGAGTCCGAAAATGTCATCGGTTCCTCCCTGAGATCGAAAATTAAAAAAATAATAAATTTGGGGCATATAACGACAGTGTAAACCGCGGTTGGATCGGCAGGGTAAACCGTGGTAGGACGGCGCTTAAAATTTCGGTGATGTCGCGTCTCGGTCGTTTGAAAAATTCACAGCTCCGCCGCGGATGGATATTAAGCAACGAAATTTTCAGGGATTCGAGAGGAAGGTTGGTTTTAGCTCCTCTGAAAGTCCTGTCGAAAAAAATCTTCGGGAAAGGGAGCAAGGGCCTCCGGAAAAATACGGTTTTACGGCAAAATCAACCTTCTTAAAAATTTCATATCTCTGCTAATATCAGAGATAGGCGAAAAAAAAGTTCCTAATTTTTCCTTCTTCTTGCCCGCTGTCTGGGTGCAGATCCTCCAGTTTCAAAGGGAAAGGCTGTGGCGCGTTACTAAGGGGTGCATGTCGGGAAAATCGCTAAAATCCGACAAAATCGCCCATTTCCAAAAAATCGTATCTTTCTTAGGAAACAAAAGAGAAAAACGATTACGCCTTGGGGTTTTCGAAATTTCATCTAATTATCAAAAAAAAAATACTTGAAAGTTGGGTTAAAATTTGGAAATTTCCTCAAACGGCCATTATCCCAGTATCTCTTTTTAAGTCACATTGCATGAGCAGCAAATCGGTTGGTCATTTATTTCGCATGTAAACCCGGCCCTATGCATTTACTTGGCTGCCGGTTACTGTATAAGTCGAGGTATATATAAAAAAATAGTGGGAGAATTAGGGAAACAAAAATATGTGGCAAATGCGAGGGCAAATGTCTAGAGTCTAATTTTTCAGCATTATTTACTGAAAAAAAAATGAAATTTTTGTCGCAATGATTGTGTTCAATAAGTGCGCTGTTTTCAAAAACCCTGTATTTGCGTACAGGGCGGTTTATACAAGATGCTTGACTAATTTATTACCTCCAGTTTCCAATTTTTTTTTTTGAAGAATGCAAAAAAATTAAGTAAATAGGTGTATTTTTTGGATTTTATATTGGCCTTGGGTCATTTCCATTAGTCAGCTACGTAAAAGAGTATATACAGCTTTTAAAAGGAAATTTGTCCCAATTTACTCGTGCCTTATCTAATCCTGCCGATGCCCTAGATGAGGTTCGAACTCCGCAACAAACTGTACGTCACCCATTCCGCTTCGTTTATTCCCATGAAACTCCCCTAATTAAAATTTGTGTTTACCTGTTCTGCATCCCTAATATGCAATCTGGAGGAGGTGAAGGGGTGTTCCTCGCCGTCTGGCATCGCTATACTATGTGGCAGGTTGATGGCAATGTCTGTGTGTACTGCGTGCAGTCTAACTTGGCGGTCTCTCGACGCCGCCAACTCTCGAGCCGCTCTGCCTCCTCGCAGCCGGTCCATGCCGCCCATCCCCGCCGCGGCACCGGCACTCACAACCGACAGCATCTGCAAAAAAGAGAGAAACAGTTAGTCTATATGTTGCACAGCAAACTATTTGACTATACGTGAAAGTGTTTTAGTGTTGTTTTTGGAAAAACAGATGATTCATAAACTACTGACAGTTATCTTAAAATTGGCCAATAGAGAGTCGATGGGGAAATATTTACTATTTTTGGTCATAAGTTTTATCTCGGTCGAAGTCAATACAAAGGTTGTAAACAAATCAAATCAATGATCAATGGATGTCTGGAAGGTTCAAACGGTCAGAAGCTGGACAACATCTTCTTTCACTATTAATTGATCACGTGATAAAAACATTCTTTATTTTACTAAACCATGAAAGAAACAATTCCGATCGGTATTGCAGCAAATAAAACCATCTTGACGCAAGAATCCAGACATCAGACATTATTTACTGTACATAAAGTTTGCTTTTTGCAACGTAATTATGATAAAGCAAATTGATTTTTAGATTATTTTTACAGGTGTGGTTTTACATGCCGCTTTTCGTCGTGGATGGTGAAACCTAAAGGTTAATTAATGGTCACGAAACCAAAAACACGTCTTACAGAAGACATTTATATTTTTAAGGATACAAGTTTTCACGATGGTTCTTCTGAAAAAAAAAGAACACTTGCGTTTGTTCAATTTGCTGTTTAAAAGTATTTTTCCTACGAGCGTGCGGAAAAAAACACTTTTCCGCACGCATTTTAGTTTCTAAAATTGCACTTTTCCGCACTAGTGCGGAAAAGTACATTTTTTCGCACTAGTGCGGAAAAGCACAACTTTCGAAATTTAAATGCGTGCGGAAAAGTAATTATATTTTTATTTGCATTTTTAGGTAAGTTTACGTTTTGAAAATGTGATCACGCTCCTAGGAAAAATATTGCTCCTAACACATGCGGAAACTGTCTTTTCCGCGCTCGACTGCTTGACCGAACTCTGCTTGAATTTTTCAAACCAAATCGTCTAAACCGAGGTGTAAATGTTGCGTCTGGATTCTGAGAACGGAAACATCCCGAAAAATAGTGATTTTTGACAATTCGGAAAATGCGTGACTGCTCCAAGTTTCCACCTCAAACTTCCTAGACGTTGCGTCGCGCTTCCGAGAACAGCATAGCAACAATATCTGCAAGCGATGTGCACCGATAAGATGATTGGTGGAGCAAGTAGGAAGACAATAAAGGCATGAAAAAATCATTAATATTAATATCAGCGCCGCGGTAATAAATTATTTCCTAAAATTTTGAATTTGCATAAACATTTTGTGCATAATGCGAAATTATGATATCCATTAGGTTACGTAACGAGATCGTTTAAGACCAACCAGACAAGGCTCTAGGAAGTGATTACGTGTCGTCTGTAGTTTTAAATAACCCACTATTCCTACGCGTCGTCTTGTCGTAGACAAAATAATCGGTGATTCATAAAAAATAGTTAGCTGATATAAACACATAGCAAATTTATCGCACGTATAATTGTATAAATTCATATAGCCTTGTCTGCGCCATAAATCACGACAAACAGGAGTTAGCGCGTTGGACTTTCACCATGTTGGTAAAACCGAAAGAAAGCAGAAGAAAGGCAGCGCTGAGGACTTTAAGGGTGGAAGGCAATGGCAGTTGAGAAATTGATTGATTTGGTATTCGAGTTCCAAATTTCAGCAGCAAACTTTTTTTGGTTGGGTAGAAATGAAGGCTGGTAAAGTTCTGTTTTCTCTTAAGAAGTTTCTTTCCAACTCATGCCTCTTTTTTGGCCCATAACCATGTATTTCTATCTCTTACTCCATCTTTGATTCAACTCCTCCAGAATTCCATATTTTTGACTTTGTCAAAACCAGTGGGTTTGACCAACATTGAGTTAAGTTGAGTTTCAGTCAGTACAGTCACGTGACCAACCAGATCATCTGATTTAAAATTCTAAATCTTTGAATGCAGCCTTCGATTCATAAATGTGTAGATTGAATAGATCTAGCAAGGCTTCCATTGCTGCTGTGCCTTTTGCCAGGTTAGATCTTAGGCACCTGAAAACAAACCAAATGCTACCCAACATTCAGATATCTGCACAGCAAAACGAAAAAGGGGTTTATTCAGTTTTGCTTTACCTAATGAGCATAGTTAATTAACTGCGACAAAGAGAAAATCATGGTCATATCTTCATTGTTTTGTTTTAGGCCTGTAGAATTAGACGATGTGAACGGGAATCTGTAACTAATTCGTTTCAGATAGCCGTAGGTAAAAACAGGTGTATTTAGTTATAAGGAATATACCTCTGCGATACCTCCCAAATCAAATAAACAGAACATTGTTTAAACGTCACTTTTATGTGAAAAAATCATGAAATTTGGAGTTTTTTAAAAATTACAGTAAGACTGCAGTAGATTAATTTTTTTGAATGTTTCTGTTTACTAGGTATTCCAAACCGGTTAATTTAAGACCCGGTTGATTTCATTTCATTGATTATTTATTTAAATAATTGCCGAAAACCATCGAAATTTTCGAAAATTTCAAGCATTTTTTACTCTGAAAGGAAAAATGCTAGACTCTTGAAACTTTGGTGGAATATGTGTCTCATTACCCTCAACTTACAAAAAAAATTTCGTTTCAAAATGTTTATTAGTTTTCGAGAAATTCTATTTGTTTATTAAAAACGTCCCAAATGTTTAATGAAAAATTGACCTATTAAAGTTATCAAAAATAATTCAACCACAGCTCATTTTTTTCGTCAAGACGTCAATTTTACGAATCTGTTATGGGCGTATCGATTTTCAATAATTTTGACCGTCAAAATGGCGTTAACAACATTGCTACTTTTCGGAGCAGCGTTTTTTGCAAATAACTTTACAACAAATGAACGTATCTGCACAAATCTTTCATATTTGAGTTGCTGGTATTTTTCTAAAAATTTATAAAAAAAAAATTGTTGCTCTGGGACATGTAGGAGCCGAGATAATTTTTTAAATTGTTTAATGCGCCAAACGTTTATTTATTAATATTTATGGCCAAAATTGAAACTGGTTGTTAATAAGATCTTGAATTTATTTTTTTTTTCCCGTTTTCTGGCCTTGCATCGCTGTGCTTTGGCCAATCTTGAATTTTGTGAATTCATCAAGTCCTATTGGAAACGGGCCCTTTTTAAGGTCAAAATATAATTTTTAATAATTAGTGATTTTAGAGCGTCTTCAATTTGCTTGGCTCAAGGGACAGGTGAATTTTTGAACAAACGAGTTTCAAATTGGCTTAGCAAGAAAAATTCGTCATATCTCCGTTATTTTCCGGCCAATTTCGACGTTTTTTTTTTAATTTGGGGTAGCTCACGAAAATAATAACAATGGGCACATTTGCAATATCCAAATAATAAACAAATAATTGTTATAAACAATTTTTTTTTAAATTTTTTCTTTTTTGGGCTTATGCAACTTATAATGTGCTAATGTATTAAATATAAATTTATAAAGATTATATAATGGTAACAATGTATGCACAAACTATTTCTCCATCAAACAATATACGATGTTACAGCATTGTTACCATTATATAATCTTTATAAATTTATATTTAATACATTAGCACATATTATAAGTTGCATACCTAAGCCCAAAAAAAGAAAAAATAAAAAAAAAAATTGTTTATAACAATTATTTGTTTATTATTTTGGATATTGTAAATGTGCCCATTGTTATTATTTTCGTGAGTTACCCCAAATAAAAAAAAAAAAAACGTCGAATTTGGCCGGAAAATAACGGAGATATGACGAATTTTTCTCGCTACCCCAATTTGAAACTCGTTTGATCAAAAATTCCCCTGTCCCTTGAACCAAACAAATTGAAGACGCTCTAAAATCACTAATTATTAAAAATTATATTTTGACCTCAAAAATGGCCCGTTTTCAATAGGACTTGATGAATTCACAAAATTCAAGATGTTATTAACAACCAGTTTCAATTTTGGCCATAAATATTAATAAATAAACGTTTGGCGCATTAACCAATTTAAAAAATTATCTCGGTTCCTACATGTCCCAGAGCAACAATTTTTTTTTATAAATTTGTAGAAAAATACCAGCAACTCAAATATGAAAGATTTGTGCAGATACGTTCATTTGTTGTAAAGTTATTTGCAAAAAACGCTGCTCCGAAAAGTAGCAATGTTGTTAACGCCATTTTAACGGTCAAAATTATTGAAAATCGATACGCCCATAGCAGATTCGTAAAATTGACGTCTTGACGAAAAAAATGAGCTGTGGTTGAATTATTTTTGATAACGTTAATAGGTCAATTTTTCATTAAACATTTGGGACTTTTTTAATAAACAAATAGAATTTCTCGAAAACTAATAAACATTTTGAAACGAAATTTTTTTTGTAAGTTGAGGGTAATGAGACACATATTCCACCAAAGTTTCAAGAGTCTAGCATTTTTCCTTTCAGAGTAAAAAATGCTTGAAATTTTCGAAAATTTCGATGGTTTTCGGCAATTATTTAAATAAATAATCAATGAAATGAAATCAACCGGGGCTTAAATTAACCGGTTTGGAATACCTAGTAAACAGAAACATTCAAAAAAATTAATCTACTGCAGTCTTACTGTAATTTTTAAAAAACTCCAAATTTCATGATTTTTTCACATAAAAGTGACGTTTAAACAATGTTCTGTTTATTTGATTTGGGAGGTATCGCAGAGGTATATTCCTTATAACTAAATACACCTGTTTTTACCTACGGCTATCTGAAAAGAATTAGTTACACCGTTTTTTCTATTTCTGCAGGCCTATTTCGAAATGCTGTGGATTTGATTCACTGATTCCTGGTCTCTCTTTAATGCAGCGATTCTAGCTTGCTTAGTACCCAATACCCATATAATATGCCGTGCATGCATGTTTGAGATCTGCAATTGAATAAAATCGCGAGCAGAGAGGAAACGCTATTTGTTTTCACAAGCAGTAGGGAATTTTTTCATTAGTATAATTAAATGTAAATGTAAACACTCGAGCAAATAAATTGCTTGTTATGTTAGAGGATTAGGATAACGCTGTGTAACACTAAACACATCTATCACTTAGTGTCTCTCAACAAATCACGAATATGCTCCATAATATCGGAATGCAACTGGAAAAATAAATAATGTTCTAAATAAATATCATCATCACTTGAAACCGAACACAAATCACTGGATTCTAAAAATATGGAAAACACGAGTCTGCTTGTAAAAACATTTTAAACTTACTAATGGAGTTAATTTCAGAATTGTTTATGTTGTCACATTGGCCCCCTTTCGGCAATTCATCCGATATGGCCCTTAACTTATAAGCTAAATGTGTTCTAAGTGTGTCTGGGAACCTTGGGGAAATCGTCTAGCTAGATACTATTTTATTTTAATTAACTAAAGCACTAATTTATAGCAGTCAGACATCTATTACTCCAACTTCATTTTCAAGGTGCCGTCATAATCGCGTTAGGAAATACGCTTTTGGGGTTAGACGATAAGATAAAATAATAATCAGGCAGACTTTACAAATAATTCAAAGCAACTCGTCTGCTAGCCAAAGTTTCATAACCTCTACAATTATTTCTGTGCGTTTTACTCGCAAAAGAGTAATAAGACACGAGATAAGGGTCAGGCCAATTATTTTACTAGCTAAATTAATCTACTAAATATTGCGACACCGAGGCTAGACATCGTAAGTAAAACTGATAATGGCAGATGTTCAATATTTATTTAAAAGTCTAGATTACTTTTCATGGTGCATCGAATTTTTTTGACCCTAAAATTGGACTCGGAAATTATTTAAGATAAATCTTAGTTATTGACAGTAGAAGTTGTTAAAATCATTTTTATTGATAATTTAACTTACTACGAAAAAGATATGTATAGTTTGTTACTTTATCTTGCTTAGATTTCCAGATATTTGAGAAAAAGGTAAAAACTCGCGTTTTTCGTTTGTGTGAACAAATAATTTTTTTTTGCTGCTTTAAAGTCTTGAAATCTTTATATGGAAGTTAACTCCATAAATGAGTCTGATCCAATAACCCGGATTGCATACGGTTCCGAGAGGAATTATGAGCAATCACCAGTGTCGAATTTCAACAGCAGTTTTAGACAATATGTTTAATGAATCATAAAATTCTTGGCTAATGCAAGCGGAAAATGAATTTATTATATGTGTAAATCATACAACCTTGGTTGGCTATAATAAATCATGACAGATGGTCACCAGTTGCACTACGAAATATTTTTTTCATCTTTCCTCGCACTGTATGTTGGCGTTACTTTTGAAAATCCGGCGATATGCACGCAACACCAGGCTTTTACAAACTAACGTAGAAAAAAATAAATATTTTTAATTTTTAGTGCTATCACCTTTTGTATATTTCCACTATAATAACGGTAAAAATTTTGTTTATTTGTCTCTAAATTAGTACATACAATGATAAAATAATTGTTATCTTAAATGTCGATCAAGTTGATACCCAAGTATTTTGTTTTTTTTTCTTTATTAATCTCCGGCGATTGTACGAAGTATCAGTGATCGCCATAAAATTGGTTGATCGGCAGTTGTCACAGAGGGTCGTAGTCCGTTACTTTAAGTACAGGCTCACCAGGTTTGTGTTGAATTATTTTTATTCTATATAATATTAGCATATTTTAAATACATGTATATGAAAAAATAACAGGTCCCACGATGGGTCCTTGTGGTATCCGCATTTAATTTATTAATCAATACTTGAAGTTTCACAATTTCAACTTGGTTTATCCTTAATAATCCCTGCACAATAGCAACAATTTTGCCCTAATACTGACATAAACAGATATTTTTGAAAATATTTTGAAAACGCTTTCGCCAATTCCATGGAGGGAAATTAGTCAAAATAATTGATAAAAAGTGATCTAATCGGGAAGTTGAATTTTTTTTTGTTTTCTTTATATACATGCAAATGAGTCGAAAAATGAAAAAAATGGCAAAATCGGGCTGGGGCTTTGCGAAAAAAGTGCATAAAAATGCATTTTTGATGCGTTTTGAGTGCATCGCTACATTATTTTTTAAATATCTCCGGCTCTATTGGTCGTAGAAAAAAAAACCAAATACTCGTAAATAGCCTATCAAACTGTTGGGGTATAGATTCGTTAAAAGTAGGTACAGGGTGATCATTTTAAGTGCCTCACTCGATTTTCCTGCTTTATTCTTCACCTAGGAAAAAAATTCGAAAACCATACTTGTGTACTTTTTTCCGAGGAATCCGATTCCGAAAAGATAAAAACAATTGAATGTCAAACCTCAAAAAATCCAAGTTGCTCAGTTTATTTTTTTTTTATTAATAATGCAATAAGTGGGGTAAAACTCTTCTGATCTTTACGAAAATATGTATTTTCATGCTGTAAATACGTAATTAAATTAGAATTTTTTGAGGTTAGAATACACTTTTAGTGTAACTATACCAGCTCAGCAGTTTGATAGGCTATTCATTTACGAGTATTTTAGTTTTTATTTAAATTTTTCCACGCCCAATATAGGCCGGAGATATTTAAAAAATGGTAAGTATAGCGATATACTCGAAATGCATCAAAAATGCACTTTTATGCGATTTTCTCACGAAGCCCCAGCCCGATATTGCTGATTTTTTCGGCTTTCGACTCATTTGCTTGTATAAAACAAAAAACAACAAAAAAATTCAACTCCTCGATTACATCACTTTAAAATTCTAATTTCCCTTCACTACTAGGCACTATTTTTTTATTTCCAAAATCGAAATTGATTTCTATACAAAAATGATTAGTGTTTTGGAAATCTTAGCATTTTCAAAAAATTTTCCGCACACTAAAGAGTAGAGACCTAGAACTTACACGCCCCAACTCACTAGAACGTCAACAGATCTGCCGAAGACCTTCTCACTCTATTTTCCCTGTGCGCACCTCAAATGTTCAAGTAAAACTGCCATGTCGCAACGGTGGGCCTTCCAAAAAAAAATGACCCATATATCTAGTAATTCCTTAATGACAAGTCGAAGTAACGTTACATTTTTTTAAGGCTAATTATGAGGTACCATGCATAAAGCAGAACCTAGTAAAAAATCCAAATTAACTATTATGTATTCAGAAATTTTTTACACCCTAGTCAGATAATCTCACGTTGCTTTATTATTTATGTCACGCACACGCTGCTTCATCTAGATTAGGGTCAGTTGTTTTGAGTTTCGGTGGACGGGCAAAAGAAACCTACAATTTTTCTTTGTTTGTCGTGCCACCTTACATCATCATCATAAATTTGAGATAACTGTATACATTACTATGTCGGATATCTTGAGTCTTGTTAACTTTGCTCTCCGTAGCAATTCGTATGCTTTTATTGCCTTTGTGTAAAGTGATATGGATGATACACATCTACATAAGCCCTCTTAACTGATTACTAAGTATTTGACTCAGGCCAGAGTTTTTTAACTGAGGATATATTATGTACAGTAGCGGCAAAGGTTCATGCAAATTTGGTTCCTCCTTTCACAGGAAATTTTTCTTAGGATACTTTTTGCAAAGTAGACAAAGCAAACTTTGACAACTGAAATCTCTGAAAATCGTCGAGGGAAATAACTTACAGATTCTTAACTTAAAATAGACCATAAATGTTAAAATAGTTCCTTGATTAATTGGGCAGCGTTGGAAGATGACTTTCGCCATTGCCTTCATTAAGAACCAAGAAGTGAAGGCACCATTTTTGATCCAAAAAAATTTGGAGTGCTATATATAGAAACTCCGTATCAAATATTGTTTGCGTATACTAATGGTGTTTATATTATGCAAGCATATAAGTTTTGCCGTAAACGACAAAGTATAGCGTTTCAAGGCCGATGAGGAAAAGAATGCCCGTCTATCGAGTGGAAAGCAAATAAAACGACTCTAAGGCACGAGGAAGAAATCCTTCAGATTATACTAATAAGAATTCATAGAAAGAAAAATAGTCATCTCGCCGCCGAAGGTCTTTTGAAATGTAATCTTCAAGGTTCTCATAGTTGTTAAAATGCAGCTTTCAACACCTTTAAATGTTACGATATTAAATCCGGAACGAAACGAGATAAATAAATAACGCGACTATAATCCCCAACGTGTACCGGCGACAGTACTCCAGGATATTAGTGAATATTGCGATGATTGAGTGTCGGAATGCCGTGGTGGGTTGCAGGCTCTCTACTAGCCTGTTAGATAATCATGATTGCACGATTAAAAGGAACTAAAAGTAATTTCTATGAAATAACCTTCATGGCTGCACCCACCACATAATGGCTGCATTGACAACCTTCACTTGTTTCACGGCATGCCTGACTGCCACATAATCTAACAGTTTTAAATTACAATGTCAAAGTAGCTATGCGGAAACGGCGAAGATGGCTATAGATATTACGACGAGCTTCTTGGCCTTCTATAATGCTGTGGCGGCACGCTTGGTTACTTTTCACACTCCTACAATAAATCATTATTTTTTTTTATTTTATTATCCTTTACAGACCAGCTCACTTGATAACGGTTCTTATTTTGTTTTATTGTTATTGCATTATGATTAAAACGAACAACTGTTTATGTTTCCTGCGGTTCTCCTCTACCAAATAAGAATAAACAAAACAACTGGATTTTTTAATAGGTCGATGCGCCTTCTGTTGGGTTAGAGGAAAATGCTAAGGGCGTCCAAATATGTAAGGCACCCACGTTTCCATTCGGTTACCTTTTTGTAATGAAAATTGTTTGATTTTACTTATTTAAAAATGTTCAAGCCGTAAGGTTCCATTTACTTAACTATATTTAAGAAGTGTTTTGGGAAATCAAAGTATCAAAAAAATCTTTAATTATCCACTAAGTATTCGTTTTTCTAGAATAACCAAAAGCTCTTTTAACAATTATCCTTGTATGGTAGGAGGTTTATATTAAATTATGAATCTGTAAATTTGCTGTCAATTTATTTTTCTCAACAATTTCTAGATTTCAGTTGCCAAAGTTCGCTTTGCCTAGAATAAGGGATTTCCGAGGGGATGTCATGGGTTTTTCGTCAATAGCTAAAAGTTAACTCTTTTAACAATGGTAGAAAGAAGTCTATATTAAATTATGAATCTGTAAGTTTACTGACAGTTTATTTCTCTCTATGATTTTTAGGGATTTCAGTCGCCAAAATTCGCTTTGCCTAGAATAAAGCTGCTTGTTCGTTTTTCTTGAATAAACAGAAGCTCTTTTAACAATAAAATTATCCTTGTATGGTAGAAGAAAGTTTATATTAAATTATGAATCTGTAAGTTTGCTGCGAATTTATTTCTCTCAACGATTTCTAGGGATTTCAGTTGCCAAAGTTCGCTTTACCTAGAATAAGGGATTTCATGGGTTTTTCGTCAATAGGTAAAAGTTAACTCTTTTAACAATGGTAGAAAGAAGTCTATATTAAATTATGAATCTGTAAGTTTATTGAGAGTCAAAGTCCGAAAGTTTACTAAGAGTTTATTTCTATTGACGATTTCTAGGGATTTCAGTCGTCTAAGTTCGCTTTGCCTAGAATAAAGCTGATTGTATTTTTTTGAATAATCAAAAGCTAGCTCTTTTAAGAACTATCCTGGTTTGGTAGAAGGAAGTTTATATTAAGTCATGAATCTGTAAGTTTGCTGTGAATTTATTTCTCTCAACGATTTATGACTTCAGTTGCCAAAGTTCGCTTTGCCTAGAATAAGGGTCTTTATTGGTTCTTCGTCAATAGCTAAAAGTTAACTCTTTTAATAATTATCCTTGTTTGATAGATGGAAGTCTATATTAAATTATGAATCTATATGTTTGCTGTAAGCCTATTTCCCTCAACGATTTCTATGAATTTCAGTCGTTAAAGTTCACTTTGCCTAGATAAGGGATTCTATTTGTTTTGCTTCAGTAGCCAAAAACCAATTCATTTAATATTTATATTCGACAGAAGGGAGTCTTTATTAAATTATTAGTCTGAAAGTTTACCAAGAGTTCATTTTTATTGACGATTTTTAGGGATTTCATTCGTTAAAGTTCTTCTTGCCTAGAATAAGGCTCCTTGTTCATTTCTCTTGAATAAACAAAAGCTAACATTTTTAACAATTATCCTTGTATGGTAGAAGGAAGTTTATATTAATTATGAATCTGTAAGTTTACTGAGAGTTTATTTCTCAATGATTTCTAGGGATATCAGTTGTCAAAGTTCACTTTGCCTAGAATAAGGGATTCTATTGGTTTTCCTTCAATAGCCTTAACATTTATCTTTGTTCGGTAGAAGGGCGTCTTTATTAAATTATGAGTCCGTAAGTTTACTAAGAGTTTATTTTTATTGACGATTTCTAGGGATTTCGGTCGTCAAAGTTGGCTTTGACTAGAATAAGGCACCTTATTCGTTTTTCTTGAAGCATTAAAAGTTAACTCTTAACAATTATCCTTGTATGGTAGAAGGAAGACTATATTAAATTATGAATCTGTAAGTTTTCTGAGAGTTTATTTCTCTCAATGTTTTTTAGATTTCGGTCGCTAAAATTCACATTGCCTAGAATAAGACTTCTTGTTCTTCTTCTTGAATAAACAAAAACTAACCCTTTTAGCAATTATCCTTGTATGGTAGAGGAAGTCTATATTAAATTATGAATCTGTAAGTTTACAGAGAGTTTATTTCTCTCAATGATTTATAAGGATATCAGTTGTCAAAGTTTGGTTTGCAGAGATTTGATTGATTTCCCCTTAATAGCCAAAAACTAACCTCAACATTTATCTTTGTTTGGTAGATGAGAGTCTATATTAAATTATGACCCTGAAAGTTTATTAGGAGTTTATTTTTATTGACGATTTCTAGGGATTTAAGTCGTCAAAGTTCGCTTTGCCTAGAATAAAGTTGCTTGTCCGTTTTCCTTCAATAAACAAAACTCTTTTAACAATTATCGTTGTATGGTAGAAGGAAGTTTATATTAAATTATGAACTTGTAGGTCTACTGTGAATCCATTTTTCTCAACGATTTATAGAGGTTTCAGTTGTCAAGGTTCGCTTTGTTTAGAATAAGGGATTTTATGGGTTTTTCTCAATAGCTAAAAATTTACTCTTTTAATAATTATCCTTGATTGGTAGAAGGAAATCTATATTATATTAAGAATCTGTAAGTTTACTGATAGTTTATTTATCTTAATGATTTCCAGGAATTTCAGTCGTCAAAGTTCACTTGGCCTAGATAAGGGATTCTATTGGTTTTTCTTCAATAGCCAAAAACTAATTCTTTCAATATTTATCTTTGCCCGGTAGAAGGGAGTCTATTCAGTTAATAGTCCGTAAGTTTACTAAGAGTTTATTCTTATTGACGATTTTTAGAGATTTCAGTCGTCAAAGTTCTAGTTGCCTTGAATAAGGCAACTTAATCGTTTTTTCTTAAATAAACAAAAGCTACCTCTTTTAACAATTATCCTTGTATGGTAGAAGGAAGTTTATATTATATTATGAATCTGTAAGTTTGCTGTGAATCTATTTCTCTCAACAATTCAATAATTCTAGGGATTTCAGTTGCCAAAGTCCGCTTTGCCCAGAATAAGGGATTTAATTGGTTTTTTGTGAATAGCTAAAAAGTTAACTCTTTTTAACAATTATCCTTGTTTGGTTGAAAGAAGTCTATATTAAATTATAAATCTGTAAGTTTACTGAGAGTTTATTTCTCTCAATGATTTCTAGGGATTTCTAGGGATGTCAAGGGATGTCAAAGTTCGGTTTGCCTAGAGTAAGAGATTCTATTGGTTATCCCACAATAGTCAAAAACTAACTCTTTCAATATTTACCTTTGTTTGGCTGAAGGGAGTCTAGATTAAATTATGAATCTGTAAGTTTGCTGTGATTGTTCCTCTCAACGATTTCTAGGCATTTTAGTCGCTAAAGTTCGCTTTGCTTAGAATAATGGATTTTATTGGTTTTTCGCCAATACCTAGTTAAAAGTTCTCTTTAAACAATTATCCTTGTATGGTAGAAGGAAGTTTATATTAAATTATGAATCTGTAAGATTGTTGTGAATTTATTTCTCTCGACGATTTCTAGGAATTTCAGCCACCAAAATTAGCTTTGTCTAGAATAAACGTTTTTTACTGCGCCTGTACTAAAGAGGAAAGTTAGTCAACTAATTGATCATTTACGTAACCTTTAAAATACCTTTATCCTGAAACAGATCAAGGGTTGGTCGTTAGTCATGCAGAAACCGATCCGATCGCATAAATTTCGCGATGCAAATCCGCCAATGTTTTTCTGGGAACCCAAAAAAGGCCGATGCATCTGTGCAACGGGGCCCATTAATATTATAAAGCCATCGGGACCAGGTGTGCACTGTCTATCAAGTATGGCCCTGGGGTAGCACCATCAAGTCTGGCTGTGACCGGTGCAGCAACAGTGTATGGTGTGATAGTGTCGCCCAGACGTAGAATGATAAGTAAAGGTGTTTATGCAGGTGGCTGCGCCGCAGGTGTGGGGCCAACGACCGTTACCATGGTGTGGGTGCCGACGGAAGGACGTACGATGTCCAAATTCTTTTGTTGTTTGAGCGGCTTTTTATTGTTGGATCGTTTCGCCAGGGCTGACCCCAGCCGAAGAAACTAGCTCTCTTCAGGAGGTATTAGCAGTTAATCAATTGTTTGTCTTAGACCTCGCCAGAGACCCGGAAATAAAATTTAGGGTTAGTATTTACAGACGCAGCAAATTGTATTGAAATTTATCTACGACACCTGCCGACTTGAGATCATGCAACAGTATCGGTAGCGCTGCCAGTATTTATAAACAATATCAAAATAACCACCTAGCAATATTTTTGTAACATTTGATGTCATCGTTAAAAATTATTACATTGTCACCGACTGTTTACCACCAGCGACTTTTCTGTAATAGTAACAAGAGCGTGTGATGACTCAGACGACCGATCTATCAACACGTTGGTCTGCCTACTGTTTACATTGTATTTTTGTTCAGTCTGGTCTATCTATTTCTGAATCTGTAATGGCCAGTCTGTATCCGTGTTCGCTTATTTTATACCACGCCACGTGTACTTCCCATTACACTGAATTAAGTAACATCTCAGAGCGACTACGATCTTATTCGTATCGACGTTATTAACTGCACTAACGCAGTCCTCGCACCCTGGTAGGCTCTCGGCATGTTTATTTTAAATTGAACGATATTGAACAGCTATAATAGAAGCATTGTTGTTAATTTGGTTATGCAACGTTTTTTGCACGGCCTACAAATTGGATTTGCAGCATTAGAATCCGCTTCTACGCTTGGGAGGCAGACAATAATCGCTCTAACCTTACAATGTCGTGTTTTTTAAATCTGTTCATAATACATAATCGTGAAGCTTTCCGAATCGGCAATATGTTTAAATTTAAAGAAGAGGCAGAGTAAATATATTAACTACTCGATTCTGTGATCGTTAACCATCTAAAGGGCTTAAAGGAATGCCTAGACCCTATAGGTAAGAATCGACTCAAGAAATAGAATCAGCCACCAGAGTTCACTACAAAAAAAAGGTAACGAGGAAGGTCTAGAGGCGGTAGGTTCCATCTGGTAAGACCGGAAGAGGCTTGCAAAATTTTCATCTGAAGGAATGAAAACTTTCGTGGTTTCCAATCCAATGTGATCTGGACCGTTCTGTTAAACTCTTCTGTGATACAGGAGTTTCAAACGAGAAGGTAATGGTTGACCAAAGACACATAGCCTTTAACTGGCTGAAAATGTAAGAGAAATCATGAGCAATGCCTCTAAAATCTTTGGTTCAGGTAACTGAGGTCAATTAGCAGATGCCTTACTGTTTTGACCCTTTTCCATGTCTTTGCTTGCGTTCAAGAACAATTTTGATGACCTTCGATGGAATCCTATTTTACTTCTGCAGATTTACTGCCGAAAAACAGAAAATTCATCATTTAAAAAAATCGGTCTTTCTATCTGGCTTATCTTCAGGCCAGAATCGCAGCAAAATCAACAACCCCATCCTTTTGCGAACTGCTTCCTCTTCTATTAAAGGGTCCTACGTTTTCATTCGCATGGGCAACTAGTCGGTTGTTCTCGAAGGCTCCTTATATAGGTGGATAGGCAACAGAAGCATCGTAGACCACAAATAAAAACATTCTCATTCAGCGCAGCGATAAAAATTCCATTAGCGTTTTCCGAGATTCTCAAGGCCGCGGACATGAGCACTACCAAGAACAAGGAACCATAACAAACAACTTTTAATACAATCTAGAAACTTCTCAGGATCATAAATATTAAGTACAAGTACTCAACTGGCATCGTTGAATTTGTTTATGCCTTAGTCTTTTCAACAGGATTGGCAAGTGCTGGACAATATATTTTCAATTAATAAGCTCCTGGTTTGCCGATTACTGCTGGTTCTATTGCTGATGAGGATTATTCTGAACTAACCACGTATTAGCACTTCGCAACAAAGGCCATAAATCCAGTCGTCGCATAATCAAAATGCACTTACCATTTCACCATATTATTTACATAATAACTTCCTCCTGCATTTCCATCAGAACAAATCCAATATTATACAAATAACAGCACCGATTCAAGATAATGTCAGTTAGTCATTTCTCATGGTCATAATGATAGGTAAAGGGGGAACATTACCCTGATTATCGGAGCCTACCTAACTCGGTCCGGCGATTCTAATAAAAAGCCGCAATGCCGTAATTACACTGATTATTCGAAATGTGTGTGTACAATGACACGGCTGGCGTTAGATAATAATGGCAGTTTGTCGAGTTGTACGCACACATGTTAATTACCTTTGAGTGAATAACCCGCGGTTGGTGGTGGGTCGGGACACAATCGCACGAGGTTTGCAGACCGACGTAAAGGGCATAATCAAGTGGCTTTGTCCCGATGCAGTCACGTGCGTGGATCGATCGATTTGCCCTCAAAAAGCCTCGCGAATTGGAAGATGGGTGTCATATCCAATTGGCGTATGGGGTTGGTTTGGTAGCATCAAAGTTTATGGCTGGACGTTTGTTTTGAGTTACCATCTATGTTCATGCTATACGTTACGCTACCCCCCTTTAAAAATGCCACATAATATCTAACGACGTGATAAGTCAAAATGAGAATGGTGGCAAAATGTGATTGGTTAGGAGTTGTAACAAGACGATAGTTACAGAAATAATCCTAGATTAAGAAAAATGTATTTCGAGAATGGTCAAGCTTCCCAGTGAGGGAAGAGAAATTTTGCTGAGTCCATGTCAAGAAGGGGAAAAACTGATTGTTCAGTTTGAAAGACCTAATGGATCGGAAGTTCAACGAAATTGGATCGGGTAAGATGGAATAAGACCCAATACTCGACAAGAAACAAGATATGACATCTCATGAATGAATTCTTTTAAAGTAAATAGTTGTTAATGTTAATTTATCTAAAAGGATCCAAAAGCCACGAGTTTGATTTCTCTATTGTATAAATCTGAATCGAGAAGATTCATTGTAAATCATTAGTAAAGGCCTCTGGGTTTGTTTCCTTTCCTTTGAAGACATTACAATAGAAAAAGCACCTCGAACTGTGAGCACACAGATATTTTTAGAAAAATAAATAATTCGAAACAATGAATGAATTAATCAAGTAGATTATGGAAAATTTATAACTTATTCAGATGTTTTACATTCGCTTATACCGATTACGTTTATTGAGCACCTGGTACGACATGTATCGTTCCCAACATAATTTTGACGTAACCATTAGCAAATATGCGCCATGATTGACTATTTCTACCATATTTTGACAAATATGTTATCATGTCAGCGAATTTGGTGTCCTTCAGGAATGCATGGGTCAGTCTCCAGAGCTGCTTATGTATACAAATAATATCTTCTGCGTCTACTTCTGACCTTAAAAGCGTTCTTGAATTATTCCCATTGAATCGAAAATATAAACCATTTCCATCGTTTGAAATATTGCACTAAGGTCTTCGATTCACGTACGAAACTGAGGTCGGTATTTCCGAATTCAATTTGTCCGAGAACCAGGTACCTCGACGGCTTTAGCCCCCATTTGTCCAGTTCACCTTAATTATTAATGGCTTCTGGAAATTACAAAATAAACAACATATCCGGTGTATGCAAAGTCGGTAACTGGCTGGGGCTTACCAGAGTGGCCAAAAGCGACGGCTACAGAACATGGACATGTAGAAAGTCAAGCTGCAACAACCGGGCCAATTAGTCGGCACAGTGGCGGATCCGGACAAACGGAAAATCAAGATCAAGATTTCTGATATGAGGTAAAAATTGACTTATTCATTTTTTATGTTTCATTTTTAGTCCATCATGAATTATGATTTTTCTCCATGGATGGGAAATAGTTGCCTGATTCTGTGCAGGCTACCGGATTGGTTCTTCATGTCTAAGGCATATTTTCAAAAAAACATTCCACCAATCTTC
This sequence comes from Rhagium mordax, assembly GCA_963680705.1. Classification (NCBI taxonomy): domain Eukaryota; kingdom Metazoa; phylum Arthropoda; class Insecta; order Coleoptera; family Cerambycidae; genus Rhagium; species Rhagium mordax. The sequence goes on from OY796656.1 coordinate 5,346,327, forward strand.
AACATTACCAGTTATTGTTGTTTTCAATGGGACACAATTTTAAATCGTCCGCGATGAGTAAGTTGCAATTTAAAGAACATGTAGCGGACATTGATAAAAACGACGAACAAAAGCGGGTCTACGTTAGATCCTTGTGGAACCTCCGAAGCTGCAACAGGCATCTCAACCTTAGAGCTGTTTAAACCGTTTAGATTAGAGGTAAAGAGAGAGAGGGATGTTTAAAGAACAAGAAAGGATACGTTTAACAAGGTTTTTTTATTACAATACTTACCGGTAACATAATTCTGTTTCAAATAATTGAAATCGCAAGAGAATTCATCTAAATTTAGTAACTAATATTAATATATCATAAACAAACTTATTATTTATGTACAGTAGCCCTAATTACATAACGGCCATTTCATTTTAAATCACCCAAGGCATCAGGAGAAAAATTTTTTTTTCGAAAAATCAAATAAATCCAACTTTTGACCCAATAGAAAAATACGTGTAAAAAACACCCTGACAAAATTTTCGTACGAATTAAAAATTTTTCTCTAAATGCCTTGGGTGGTCTGAAAAGGAATGGGCCCAGAAACAAACTATTTAGTGTGGACAATTCTCGCCCTCGCCGACGAAAAATAAACCGTAGGACACAACCGGCGCAGCATAATTAATTAGATTCGATTCGCCCGATCACAATTGTAATTACGCGATCCTGCACCAACCCCAATAATTCCTCCGCGGTCCGTTACTGAACGTGAATATCGCGAAGTACTAAGTACAACCGTTGCCCGGGGGGGTGGGCGGTTCCTGGCCGACTGCACAGACAGACACTTACACCTGCAAGCAGGGGGCGAGTATGCCCAGACTGCTGCCAGACGTAGCCAAGGCCGGCGCGCCCCTCTCCACCCTTTCAATGTGACCCCTAACCAGCCCCAGACTACCAGCCAGCGATGACGTCCGCCGTTGGTGACGCGTAATGCTCGCTCGCTCTCCTCCGCGCCAGGACCGGCCGCAGCCGGGATTACGAGCTTCGTCTGCTGGCAGGGCGTTATAATGTATGACGGCCAGACGCGCGAGAATAATACAGTTCCATTGTGTCTGTTGAATAAATTTAGTAAAATTGCGAACAATAGTGTAAAAAATGTAAATCGGCGGTCGCCAAATGCATTAATAATTAAGGAAGTTGTAGGCAAATATGTGCTCGGGGCTCGTTTTTGTTGGACTTCCTACTTTGTTTTATTTAAATAGATAGTGGAATTACGCATTAAATGAAATAATTAGCGTATTACCAGCGCCGGGCGTACTGGATTTTGAGTAAAAAATGTACTACTTTTTATATTTTGTTGGCTACGTTTTTTGGAAAACAATCAAGAAGAGTGGGGGAAGCTAGCGAGCCTCTTTTAACGTGCAAAGTTAAAGCTTAAGTTTAGCAGACGCTATCTTGCTTAGAAGAGGAAATGTAAAATTTATGTAAATATACAGATATAGACGGACGCTGTACAGCTCACTGAATATGTAATACTAAGGGTTATTTATGTAGCCTGAAGCAACGCTGTGTATTCCCGATTAGGGCTGATCAACGCATTGATGTATACAGGGCGACCCACGATTTCGTTTGCAAACTCCGTCATTTGAGAAGATACAAAAATGAACTAAGAAAGATATTGTGAAACTCTTAAAAAACCAGCCCCAATTTTTCTTTTTCAAATTTCACCTCCCTAAATTTTTCACCGCTGAGTCCCCAAAAACGGCTTCTTGGGGTACCTATAATTTTTGGGGGTGCAATTAGAAAAGGTTGGGGGTGGTTTCTTAACGATTGTAAGAAGCAAGACGGTTTTAGGTCTCTTGGATGTCTTTCAATCTTTTTTTAGTTCATTTTTCTATCTTCTCAAATAACGGAGATATGGCTTGCAAACAAAATTGTGGAACACCCTGTATATCTCTAAATGATTAAATCATCGTCAGGCGTCTACAGGAAAATATTCAAGGTCATATAACGTAAAAAATATACACCGAAAATTCATAATTTCTAGTATATACAGGGTGTTTGCTATCGAAAATCGTGCACCTATTGCAAAGGCTAATGCACATATCGTGTGCAACAAAAAATTCTATTAACAGTTAAAGTGAAATAGTTTTCCCTAAAAAATATCACCAAATGTAAATGTGGCAACGGTGCACTCATTGTTTACGCCAAAATCGACCTAGTTTCTGGCACACCTCAATGCGCTGAGCAAGTATTTAGTATAAAGGACGACTAGACATTAAACTAATAGCAAATGCCTTTATACAGTTTTATCGGAAAACGCCTAGTTTTTATAATACGGGGTGATAGGTATTAACTTACATTTTTAAACAAAGTAGGCTGAGGAATGTATTTTTTTTGTTACTTAAAACTATCGATAACTAGACAATATTTTAAAAGCATTGTAAATTCTATTGCGTAAAAAAATCGACCGCTTAACACTGTTTTTTAATTAAATAATTTGAGGTTAGGTGTCTCAAAATTATCATTTCATTTCCATTCCACATTCAAAATGATAAAATGGAGATATTTTTATTAAATATTTCTAGTGGCCTTGATTTTTGACGATTTACCTAACTTTTTTTGATACAATTATTATTATTATTATTATTATTATTATTATTATTTTTAGTCAAATAAATCTTACGTTAACAAACGGCACTTTTTCTTGACCTTTAGGTCTATTCTTATGCATACATTACGGTCTAATTTTTATTTGAAGGATAATGGACTGGAATTAAGTGCTACTGTTTTACAGCCTAGGCAGTTAAAATATATTCTACACCACTAAAAAAACTATTTAAAGCCTTGCAGTAAAGTAACGCTTTAGTAAAGAAAGTACCTATCCTACCTAACTGTCCAATTTAAAATGGAACATCCTGTATATTTTTAAATTTTCCATTTTGAAACAAATGCCACCTTGTGACATATGGCTGAAATCAGAATTTCATGACGAATTAGAAAATGCAAACATACAGGGCCGTTCCATTTCCGGCGTCCTTGCGTTAAATATTTGCTTATTACATTCTTGGCTACCAAAATAACTAAATCCGTTGTTTGGATCTATTCCGTCTTGGTCCGGCCCTGCCCTCTGTTTTTGCAGGTAAATATTTGCCAATGTCGCACTCGTTTGCGCGCCAACGACAGTTCTATGTTTGTAGCGTGGTCTCGACAGGACTCATTAATTTAATTAACATTGTTACGGTTGGAGTAACCGACAGACTGATGCGTGTCTTTCGTATTCCGAAAAAAAAAATAACCGAACATATTTCCAATTAATAACAGACACATTTCTGGAATGCCGCAGACCAGAACGGGAAGCGATTTCGTTAACATGGGCCTCGTGTTGGGCGTAGTGACGTAATAGGCCATTGAATAAATTTGTGGAAGGTGTCTAATTTTGTATGTCGTGCATTTGGAGTTTAATAGACCAAATAGGGATACGTTCAAAAGAAAAATCATGCAATAATAGGAAAATCATCAAAACTCATTCAGTCAAGGATCTGAATCAGTGGTCAGAGAAACCGATGAAAGGGGCGCGGACGGACTAAATTTAGACAGGGAGAGCACAATTAGCTCAGAACGCTGCAAAACAGAAGGGAAAAAATGTGACTTGGTCACTTGCTCCGCCCGAACACCCCTTGGCCGTCAAGCAAGAAGACGCCCGCCCTCGTTGCCAGTAATGGACACTTCAGACTTCCTGCCAGTTAAAAATGCATCATGCACTCAACCTCCTACCCTGTCATTATTCGAGTAATATAATACTGTAATTTTTGGGTAGGTGAACATTTCTGTAGACACCAACTGAAACATCGCAAGCGGAACGCAGATGGAAATGAAGCTTTTCGAATAAAAATAAAAAGCGCACCTACCAGGAAATTAACTTAGCGGCAGAAGATGCAACCTCATTCAAAGATAAATTTATTAAAGACTAGACGACGACCGAGACACGTAACACCACAATTTATTGTGTCTGACTAAAATTAGAAGTACTATAAAAAATTTACAGCCTTTAATTTGGCTCTAACCCGTTAAAACATACATACAGTGTAATTGATAGCGTGGAAACGGTTTTTTAATTACCTACTACGTTATTTGTAGCTAAAGCAAATAAATGAATAATTGGTGTATGCGTATTTATTAAAATAAGGACTTTATATTTTTAGATAGGAGGGTTGGAGCGAGGTTGAACTTGGCCTGTCCTTGTCCAATAATAAAAAATGTATGTATTGCATTTTTATTACTGTACATGCAAAAAATTCCCGGATGATGTTCTGACTCACTGCATCTAGACAGTGACGTTGGGAAACCCGAAAATAAAGAACACAAAGCGACACGTGCCTTTAAAGGCATATTTTCGAGAATCTAACGCTATTAGCATACATTTTAAAGGATACCTCAAAGAGTAGGAAGAACGAGTTTATAACCTACATACAATAAGAATAATTAATTCGATGTCTACTCTGGCCACAAGGTTACATAACAAATTATGGTGCAGTCGATTTAAAAAGTTGGTATTTCTAGCGTATCAATGTCAGTCTGGCTTCACCATTAATAAAAAGTCTTGTCTGGGTGTCTGGAAGATTAAAGACCAAAGCCATCTATAACGACTAATTCATCTAAAATAAAACAGTAATTCTGCTACTTTCTATTACTACATATTTTCGAGTCGTAATTCAGGTTTTAGAATCTACGAGTTTAAGGAATCGGTAATGGCATTTTGATGCAAAATACGCGCTGATAATGTCAAGCTAATAACACGATATTAGTGGGTGTTCTTTGTTTACAAAATACCTGCAAAATATAAACCCAGTCCAGTCAGCCTCACTGTGATTTTGCTAAGGGATCAAGCTCATTTTTAAGGAACTGTCAACACCAGTAAAACTCGCCAACAGTATTAGTTTTGTCTTGTGTTGGTCATTTCGTGGTGGCCAAATAAGTCTTTGCACAATATTCCTAAGAAATGAATTGGACAGCAAGAAGTATCGATCTTAATCCCATCGGACATTTATGGAATTTAATGGGTAGAAGGGTTCGAACTATTGCCGCAAGACTTGAGAGACTTAGACTCAAATTGACCATTTATGTGAAATTTCAACTTATTAATTTCGCTCAAGGTACCCTGGGGATAAAAAATTTTTGGGTTGCCATGGTAACGAAACCAAAAGCAAACTTCTGATTGGCTAAAAATGCGACCTGTGCAATTTTCAATATAATTTAAGAATTGGTTATTTTCTCTTTTTGTCATGAATTTTTTTTCCAAAACGCGATAGAATTCATAAAAAATAGATGGATTTGGATGAACTTTGTTTTAAATATGAATAACCTTCACGAGGATATAATATGGTCATTATAACGGTAATTTTTAGATTACATCGTAATTTTAATCCATAATTAGGTATTGTGAAAATAGTGAAGAATGCAAAAAAATTCCGGACTTAAATTTGTCATTTTGCCATATATTTTTTGTTTGTCAATTTTTTCACTACTTAATAAAGAAAATAAAGAAGATTTGAACATTGTATAAGTAATGATCCCAATATGCGAAAATGGCTTAAGTATACTCAATCAAATTACGATTTTTTTAGCAAAAATTTAATTTTCGCGGTATTTTTTTATTCAATGATTTTTATTTCTTCTACCTGATTAATTTTCTTCTCTAAATCAATCTTTATCCCTAATCTGCGAATAAACTGCTTACATGTGAATCATTGAAAAAGAAACAAAATTCGGTGAAAATTCTAATATTGCAATAAAAAAATCATAGTTTGAACAAATGCCATTTTCTCATATTGAGACCATTACAGAATGTTGCTTAAATCTTCTTCAATTAGTAAAAAAAATAGCACTACAATTTTGATGACCATAATTTGTAGTTTTTTTTGACGTAAATTTGTCGTGAAAAGACAAAATTTGTCGCACTAAAAAAAGACCGAAGGCAATGCCAACTTGATAGTCAAGTTAGCATTACCACATTCCGAAACTGGTTAAAATGGTGGAAAAAAGCGCTCTGAGTATCAAAACATTTTGTCGTGAGCAAATAATACGAGAAAAACCATAAATTCGGAGAAAAATGTATTAATTAATCTATTTCGGCAAAATAAAAATTCCCGACATATTGTTTTGTAGCACAACAAATTCCTAGGCTACTTCCGACAAATTTTCAAAAAAGAACCTGTTCAAATAAAGAATCCTTTGATGATTCTCGCGGGTCGTTCGAAGAAAAATTTATTTATTTTTCTATTTCTGCAAAATAAAAATTCGGGACAAATTGTTTTGTAGCACAACAAATTCCGAGTCCACTTAAGACAAATTCTGGAAAAAGATTCAGTTCGAAAAACGTATTCCTCTCGGTATTCCTTGATGATTTCTTGGGGAGTTAATACTGAGTTCTGAGAAAAATCTATTAATTTTTACATTTCATGCGAAATAAAAATTCGCGACCAATTGTTTTGTGACATGAGAAATTTCGAATTCACTTACGAGAAATTCTTGAAAAAGAATCAGTTTAAAAAACATATTCGTTGATGATTTTTTGGGGTGGTAATGCTTGGTTTGGAAAAAAAGTAGTAATTTTTATATTTCTGCGAAATAAAAATTCGCCACAAATTGTTTTGTAGGACGGAAAAAGATTCAATGCAAAAAACGTATTCCTTAATAATTTTTAGGGGAGGTAATGCTGAGTTCTAAGAAAAATGTATTAATTTTTACATTTCTGCGAAATAAAAATTCGCGACAAATTGTTTTGTGACATGAGAAATTTCGGGCCGACTTACGACAAATTCTTGAAAGAGAATCGTTTAAAAAACGTATTCCTTGATGATTTTTAGGGGTGGTAATGCTAGGTTCGGAGAGAACTGTATTAATTTTAATATTTCTGAGAAATAAATATTCGCGACAAATTGTTTTGTGACATGAAAAATTTCGAGCTGACTTACGACAAATTCTTGAAAGAAAATCGTTTAAAAAATGTATTCCTTGATGATTTCTAGGGGGGTAATGCTAGGTTCGGAGAGAACTGTATTAATTTTAATATTTCTGAGAAATAAAAATTCGCAACAAATTGTTTCATGGCATGAGAAATTTCGAGTTCACTTATGACAAATTTTTGAAAAAATATTAGTTTAAACGAGAGTTTAAAACACGTATTCCTTGATGATTTTTAGGGGTGGTAATGCTAGGGTCGGAGAAAAATATATTAATTTTTATATCTCGGAGAAATAAAAATTCGCGACAAATTGTTTTGTGGCAAGACGAATTTCTGCCATTTTAGCCCATTTCGAAATGTGGTTATGCCAACTTGACTATCAAGTTGGCATTACTATTGGTTTAAAAAAAGTGCGATAAATTTACGACAAAAAAGCGACAAATAATCCATATGGTAGCTCTACAAAATTTCAAAATCGTAGTTCTACTAACTTGATGGTTGACTTGGGCCCGCATTTTTTGCATTTTTTCCTATTTTCGCAGTAGAGAAAATACCTAAATTGTACGTTAAAAATTAAAAAAAAACTAAATAAATCGGAGCCAAAAGAAAAAGTAAGCGTCCTTTTAAATTATAATGAAAAAAAAATCAATAAAAAAACTTCGTACGAATTAAAAATTTTCCATCGAATGCCTTGGAATTTGAAATGAAAAACCCCACAATCAACAATCAACCCACAATTTTTTTGACAACCTGAGTAAAAGGTATTTTTCCCACGCACCACAAGAGTTATATTTTGATCATAAAGGCTTAAACAACAACTAGACAGAATGGCTATTTCATTATAAATGTTAATATAAAACCCCATCTACCTATGCGTTTTAAAGGAGAAGAGGTGGCTAAAATTGGCAATAAGTATTAGTAAAGTCTAAACTGACATCCACCATATAGCGACAGCAAAACCTTATACTAACACAGTGTGTCCCAGATTCAATGCTCACACTGTTCGAAAAGGATTAAGGCATGAAGCTGGCTAAATTAAGAAAGTTTTATAGCACAAAGCTGGCTAAGGAAAGAATAATTACTGACATCTACTATAGTTCAATTACTTACTGAAAAAAAGAAGTTCACGTATCGAGGGATCAATAAAAAACAGGATCAAGAGCACCCATGAATTTCGTAGCGCAATGTCTTCGACCAAAAGCTCAAGCTCTAACTATTACTAAGTAATACAACTAGAAATAGCATATCCGTTTCTCTCGAGGTTTCTTCTAAATTCCCGAAAAAAAAATTCAGATTGGATCATAGCTCCGAGGTTAATTAATTTATTGGATTCTACCCAGTAACACTAAAATTTCGAAATTATCCAATTTTTGATAAGACTTTTGGCATCAAGCAACCAAGAATCTATTAGGTTAGGTAGGTACTGTACTTGATTTCACCTATTTTCCTATTTTTATTTAGACTTCTTTCTCTTGTTAATTGCAAATGTGGTCAAACACAAAGCAAACATTACGATTAGATTAAAAGACCTGATGATGCAGTTTTTCATGGAGTTGGATCTTGGACGTTGACCTCCTCCACACGCAGATTGCATGTCACGAACTAGAAAATGTCAAAAAGTCGATTAAGACACATGTTCGGGATGATAAGAAGTGCGTTTGATGTAAGCGGCGTGGGCCCGCCGAGTAATGGCCTATAAATAATATAAGTCGCAAGTATGTAGATTCGTTTACCAGCTAGACAAAACATTACGATAACGTGGTATGGGAAAACAATAATTAATTCATTATTTATTATGAAAATGTACGATTAATCATGCATTTAACCATTAAACAAACAGGAAACATTTTTTTACAGTGCCCGATAACGCATTAATTACGTCTCTCTGGAATTTTCGGTCTGCTGCGTCTGATTTATGCTCAGCTTAAAAAGTGTTACAAGGAATGTAAGTTTTGTTTTTGTAAACATTTGAAATTGTTGCAAAATCATTTCATAACATTTTAATACAATGTAGCTAACACGAAACAACGATAAACCGACAGGAGCATTTTTTTAACGTAATGTTTAGTCTGCAGAAAATATAGTTTACGAAAGAAACTAGGTTACTACATAGATCATTAACAATAAGACGTGGCTGTATCATCAAAATGCCGTGGCACAAATTTGGTAAAGGACGAGGATGGCGTTAGAAGTGAACTGAATTCGGGTCTGTTGAGGGGCCTATTTGAGTTAATTTGAGGAATTTGTGGTATCACGGAAGTTATTGCTTAGTCCAAAGGTCCAAAGGGGTAAATTACTGGTTTAGCTTCACAGGTCGGCAAGCAGATTGCTTCTGGTGGTGAGAATGTAACAAGATTATTCCTGGAATTTGAGCGATCCTTTAAGTCATTTCAGATTTTTAATACGACTGGGAGTAGTAGTAATTCTAAACCAAGTAAAAGTACGAAATTACTGTAAAATTTCAGCAAATTTTGATTTCTTCAAATTAATGATGTTTTGTAGAAGAAACGAGGAAAAAATTAATGTCGATTTCATTAGTTTTACTACTACTTTAATTAGGCACCATCTCCATTAAATTGACCATAAGTTTCATGTCAATTTTATGAACCGTTCGTCCAATTTGGATGATCTTGTTTTGGACTGGATACAATAGTAATTCAGAATAGTTTCTTTAGATTAGACGATTTAAGAGAACGGTTTACAACAGAGAAAAATCCAAATACAACTTCGGGAAATTCATAATGCTCAAATAAGTAGGTACCAATATCGTAAGAAAAGTCATATAGAACAAAATACCAACGAGGAGACTCATAAGATTCACCTCAAACGTTGAACTTGATTGCATTTGCTAGGGACTGGTGCCTTGAGGTTTGTGTTGCTGTATTTCTGGGACGTTGCACAGGGGGAAAAAAAAACCGCTGTAAACCTTAGAATTTATTGGATCATCTTTTTGTTAATGTTCTTTTTGAAATTCTTCATCAATCTCTCGAGCCAGATTTTTCGCAGATTTTTGACTTTAAGATATAATTTTTTATAACTTATACTCGAACTTATATCTTAAAATTTGTTTTTTACTATTGTTATTTTCAATTAAAATGAGTCTACAGGTCACAAATACATATAGATTCGCCCAATTTAGTTGTAAATATTTACTTTACAAATATATCATATTATCTGCCAAAATTGAATTTTCATTTCTTTTTTATTGTTGCAAGCTGTCAAAATTATTGTCAAATAAATTTAAAAATTGAGAAGTATGTCTTTCGTAATTTTGAAAACAATGTGATTTTTCATAGAAGACACGATAAATGAGGAGATATAAAGTATTTTAAATTTTGCTATTTTTATAAATGAAATTAAAATAACGTTTTCACTTTTGACAGCTGTCAAATTTTCTGTCAACTGAATAAAAATGTCTTCCACAAATGACTTTAGTAGATACTTAAAAAGACATTTTTCTATAGGTTTTAGAGGTACTGAATACGAAATTAATTTCGTAAAATTATTATGTTTGTTGATCGCTGCCAAAAATTGCTGTCAAATTTAAAACTATGCAAATTTCTCTTCCATAAGTTTATAAACAATGTGAATTTCCATAGAAGGGAGAGCAAAGTGTTTTTTAAATTTGCTAGTTCCATAAATGATATTAAAATACAGTTTTTACTTTTGGCAGCTGTCAGCTGTCAAAATTTCTGGAAACTTAATGAAAATGCCATTTAATAATTATTTCAAAACATATCAAAGTACCAAGCAGATATTCCTATATAGGCTTTGGAGGACCTGAATACGAAATTAATGAAAAAAAAAAATAAAATTTTTGGTAGCTGCCAAAACTGCTGTAAAATTTTAAACTATTCAAGTGTGCCTTTCGTAATTTTGAAAATAACGTTAATTTCTATAGAAAAATAGCTATTAAGCGTTTTGAAATTGATAGTTCCATAATAGATAATAAAATTAAGTTTCATTTTTGACAGCTGTCAAACATTTTCAACTTATTGAAAATGACATTTAAACAAAAAAGTAAACGTACGTAAAAAAATTTCAATTCTTGAAGTTTTGGAGATACTGAATACGAAATTGATGTTAGAAAATATTATGTTGGTTGACAGATGCTTTAATTGCTGTCAAATTTAAAAATTTACAAGTAGGTACCTCGTAGGTACCTATATCTTTCGTAATTTTAAAAGTAATGTTGATCTCCATAGAAGAAGATACCTACATAAAATGTTTGAAAACTTTTTAGTTCAGTACCTAATTGATATTAAAATAAAGTTGTACCTAATCTTGGACCGAGCCTTGGACAGCTGTCAAAATTTCAACTTAATAAAAATGCCATTTTATTATTATTTCCGAGATTAATTCAATAAATTAAAGTATTTAACAAACATTTTTCTATAGGTTTTGGAGGCACTGAATACAAAAGTAAAACGGAAAAAATGTAGATACTTGCCAAGAACTTGCATATTTTTTAAATTTAGCAGCAGTATTGACAGCTACCAAAAAACAATATTATTTTGACATCAATTTCGTATTTAGTATCTGCCTCGGTATCTGCAAAACATATAGAAAATTGTCTGCCCGGTAATTCAATTTTTGAAATAATTATTAAATAAAATTCTTTATTAGGTTGACAGAAATGTTGACAGCTGCCAAATGTAAAAAAATGTATTTTAATATTTTTAATATCAATTATGGAACTAGCAAATTAAAAAAATAGGTACTTAAATTCTTTCTTCAATGGAAATTCATTGTTTCCAAAATTAGGGAAAACAAACTTGCATATTTTAAAATTTGACAGCGATTTTGACAGTTTCCAACAAATATAATATTTTTTTAAACTAATTTTGCATTCAATACCTCCTCTGAACCTACCTATAGAAAATTGTTTACTTAGTACTTTCATTTGTTCAAATAATTATTACACGGCATTTTCCGAGGCATGTTCATAGAAAAGACAGATAATTTGACAGCTACCAAAAGCGAAACCATTATTTTAATTTTAATTATAAAAATAGCTCGAAAAATAGTAAGATTTAGATTTAAACAATTTTATATCTCTGCTTCTATAAAAATTCACATTGTTTTCAAAATTACAAAAAACATACTTGAAACATTTTAAATTTGACAACGATTTTGGCAGCTGTCAAGAATGAAAAAACTCGGAAAAAAATAAAAGAAAATTTTATTTTGGCAGATCTATTAGAAATTTATTTTTTAAGTAAAGATTTAAAACCAAATGGGACGAACCTTTATACAAGGTGTCCCTAAACTACGTTCGAAAAATTAGGGAGGTGAAGTTGGCACCCCAAACGAGTTTTTTTTAATATCTCAGGAACTCTTTGAGCTACCAACATCAAATTTGGCATGCTACCTGACGTAAGTTAGGGTTATGAATCTGCATTATCAACAATAAAAAATATTAACCAGGGACGTACTAAACTGGAGGGGGCTCCTATATTTTTCCAACCAATTTTTTTGCATTCTTGATATCGGAAATAATGTTTCCTGAAGAATTTTACGTAAGAAAGATCCCCTTGTTGAGGAGCCATAAGACGCACCAATTTCGAGAAAAATGCAATTCCGAACGTAGTACCCTGTATATTGTAAACTTCAAGGTGAACTGTGGACTGATTTTAATTGAAAAAAAAAAGGATATCTTTTATTAAAAAATCTATTTTAGATCTAAATTATGAAAAATTATAACTTAAAACAAAAATTCGGCTCGAGAGATTGATGAAGAATTTAAAAATGAACCGATCCAATAATATATTCGAGAATAAATTCTGAGGTCTACAGTGATTTTTTAGGTATTTTTTTCCCACACCTCGATGTGCGCTGGTTGGCATTATTGAAGTTTTGTCTAAAAGTTATTTGTAGCATCGTTTTTGATTCTGGCACTGCATTTTTTTAAATAATTTTAATTTAAAAAAATATTATTTTTATTTAAAAAAATAACCTTTACGTCAAAGAAACAGTTACAGGTTGTTTTTTTTTTAACAAAATATAAATTATATATATTTTTTTAAATCCAAATATTTTTTTCCGGCAGCAAGCATTTTTAGAGTAGGTAATAGTCGAGTTTAGTAGTTATTATTTGTCATTGTCCATTACATCAGAAATAAGAAACTTGATTTTTCTAACGATTTGCATTCAGTTTTTTCAGTTGGTATTCATTATTAAAAAATGTTAGCAAAAGACAAAAATCGAGTAGTTTTGCAAAGAATCAGTATAGACTAATCGGATAAAATGTCCCCAAAAATGCTTCTCTAACAAATTGCATTATTTCGTTGGTAAGTTTATAACGAATAATTTTCTTTTCGATTTGCCTTCATTTTACTTTTCAACACTACATACAATAAGTAGATATTACTTTTCCTAACTGAAATGAATGCGAACCAATAAAAGTTTTCGATATCGAATTAGAAAAAATTGTAATTTGTGCATTAAATTTGGAAAACGTTTATTTTCAAGAACACGTGAACGTAAACGGAAAAATCTGATTTTCCTAGTGAAATTTTGTCCATTTCACTTCGACTAGTTTAGCCCTGTCATTAAATGGTTTTTTTCTCCTAGTACAAGCTTCTTCTATGACCTAACCGTTAAACATAAGCATACCTACTAATAAATATAAACGATTGTTTGCTAAGCAGTTTTCCCTATTCCCTATTCAACAACAACCCCTTTTCCCATCGTAAAAGCCAACCCTTTTCACCCTTTAATGGATAGTGGAAACGTATTTAGGGTCCTTTTATTTCACACCACTATAGTTGCACAATGTACATAGCATCTCTTAAATAACTACTAGTAGTAGTTATGACTGAGCTCTATTTATCAAACTAGTTTCCTAAACGGACAAAACTTTGGTGACCCAATAGGGCTCGAGGTTCTAGTTTATGGATTTAAAAACGGTCTCCATACACATTACACACGTTGTTCGGTAATAAATATCGGTAGTGGATCAATAAATTACACCGGTCGACAAAAGTATTGTAAGATTTTTTTGGCAGCTTTTTATAAAACACACACCTCAATTCAAACAATCTGTTGCTATTAATAAAAGCACAGAACCACGAAATATCGGTTGATGTTTTAAATAAACTTTAAATGTTCACCAAACCGGTATGGTAATTGACAATAGGAAGATAAACTCCCGTCTAGACAAAATAATCTATTAATGGTTCTACTATTACTTTCGAAAAGATGGCAACACATTATACATCTTCGAGCCGGTGAACACAATGTTATCGGTAAACTGATATGTAACAAGTTTAATTGTAAAGTGGGGCTATTTCCATTGCATAAATCCATTTAAAGTACGTAAGAACACATACATAGAGGTATGTAAATATCGAGTAGACCTTTACTAGGCACCAACTAAATAGTAAATATTTCCTAACTAACTCGCTTTAAATTGTTATTCAGGCGAATGATATTAAAGACAAAGTTTTAAACTAAACCAAAAAAATATGAATGAAGTTATTGTAAACTACGGTCGGATTTTGACATAATTAGCTAAGCAACACGAAATATTTGGCGCCCAACGTGCTGAAGCACTTTCCTGATCTTTTGCAAACTAAAAATACGTGCGAATGTTTGTTAATGATTTAGAATTAGACGAAAACACATAAAATAATTTCGGACACGGCATTGGATTGGGCACCAAATATCAGTTTCGCAACACTGTCTGGGGCCACTATTCTATGATTGCAATAAGCCAAAAACACTAAAACTTACGTTGAATGTAAATAGAAGACTACCTTGACAAATATAAAAACAAATCACACATTACATAAATTATCACAGTTCACAGCCTTAATTCCGGTTAGATAGGAAACTCGTAACTAAAAAAAATCGTGTACCTTTTTATTAATAGTCAATTTTTGTCGCATGACAAAAATGCACTTCTTCACGGCCCGTTTTATAATGTTTTCACTTGTTATGACAGCGCGAACTTTTCTTACCGTCATGAGGCGTACTTTTTCAACATAGCAGGCCAAGCGCTAAACTAAAACTACCGACTAGCAGTGTCAAGTGTAGTGCCGCGGACGTCTAGACAGTTGAATATCGCTCTCCCCGCCACACCACTCTCTGATAACACCGGCGACCCTGACTGATGCACACACGCAGTCAGTCAGTCCATATGGCCCACTTACGACGGCGGGTGCATTGTTGCTCGCTGCGATCACAGATCGAGGGATATATTAGGGTTGAAGATAAGCCCTTTGCTTTATGCAGTACGTCTAGGCATCTATCCCAGCGGCGGATACAGCGACATGTGAGAAGCCCCGTATCCTTCTGCTTCCTTGAAATTTAATCAGAGGTCTAGGTACACTTTATTATAGAAGCACCAAACATTACGTGGGGAAAATGAAATAGCCCTTAAGTTGCTTAAGCGGAAATACCGGGTGTTGTGGAAAAAACTTGCCCCCACTGCGCTTTAGTTGCCATTTGACAGAGATTTTCTCAAATTTAATATTAATATCTACAACTATCTGACACTAATTTTATTGTAGCTATTAGGTGAATAATTATCTGACGCCCCCAGAAAATCCCCGAATACAGTTACAAGCCTTAACACTTGCAATATCCAAGCTATTTTAGAAACAACAAAGATATTGACAAGATACTCGTCGAGATCTCGGCTCTGGTTTGACGGAACCGGTCCTTCTCTCTACGATAGAGTGAACTAGATATGTCCAAATAAATGTAACTAGTGTCTGTTATATAGGGCCAAAATGAGTCTTTTTGGACGTACATTACTGCTGCAAAGTTTCATTTGGATAGCTCAAAATTTGTGGAAATGGCGGGGGTTTATCATGATCCGTGGTCACCCGGTATATAGGTAGTTATACTCCGTCTCCAGGTGCACTTTGTCGTCCATGGTATGGATATCAAAATTACTACACTTGTATTATCTTTTTCTTTCGCTAATAGTTCGTCCCTTGGCTTAATCTGAAAAAAGATTGCAGTGTCAAAAGCTTTTATCCAAATTATAACTTATGAGCTAGTAATAGAATCTTCCACTATATAGTTCATAAGTTATAATTTGGATAAAAGCTGTTGACACTGCAATCTTTTTTTCAGATTAAGCCAAGAGACGAACTATTAGGGACAGAAACAGATATTCAAGCGTGTAGTAGTTTTAACATCCATACCATGGACGACCTGGAGACGGAGTATAACTACCTATATATGACAGTCACTAGTTACATTTATTTGGACATATCTAGTTCACTCTATCTTAGAGCGAACGACCGGTTTCGTCAAACCGGAGCCGAGATCTCGACGAGTATCTTGTTAATATATTTGTTATTTCTAAAATAGCTTGGATATTGCAAGTGTTAAGACTGGTAACTGTTTTCCAGAATACAGTTAGTAGACTCCGGATTTTGCGTGCGCGTGATGAATGCCCAAGGATTGGACGTCGCCCTCATATGATGTTTGCACTACGCTAAGTAGTGAGTAATATTATAATTATTCACCTAATAGGTACAATAATTAGTCTCAGATAGTTGTAGGCATTAATATTAATATTTGAGAAAATCTCTGTCAATTGGTAACTAAATTATAGTGGATGATTCTATTACTAGCTCATAAGTTATAATTTAGATAAAAGCTTTTGACACTGTAACCTTTTTTCAGATTAAGCCAAGGGACGAACTATTAAGGAAAGAAACAGCTATTCAAGCGTGTAGAAGTTTTGACATCCATACCATAGACAACAAAGTACACCTGGAGACGGAGTATAACTACCTATATATAAAAGACACTAGTTACATTTATTTGGACATATCTAGTTCACTCTATCGTAGAGAGAACGACCGGTTTCGTTAAATCAGAGCCAATATCTTGACGAGTATCTTGTCAATATCTTTGTTATTTCTAAAATAGCTTAGTTATTACAAGTGTTAAGGCTTGTAACTGTATTCGGGGATTTTCTGGGTGCGTCAAAGCCCAGAACAGCAGTTAGTAGGCTCTGGTTTTCGCGTGCGAGTGATGGATGCCCAAGGATTGGACGTCGCCCTCATATGATGTTTGCACTACGCCAAGTGGTGAGTAATATTATAATTATTCACCTAATGGGTACAATAATTCGTCGCAGATAGTTGTAGGTATTTATTAACTTAATTCCCAATCCCAACAAGCCATATACGTATCTTCTTCATTCTTGTTTGTTGGGCCTTAATGTTATGAAATTACGAAAATATAAATTAAGATTGTGTACTGTGTAGCCTCAATTGGACACCAAACACCTTAACACTTGATGCGTTTCAAGCTGGCATCATTGAGAATAGATTGAAAAAGGTTGAATCAGCTTCCAATGATGCCAATTTGATTGACGAAACGCGCATCGATTAGTAAATATTTGGGGTTTGGTGTCCCAAGTAGGAATTACTTTAGAAGCAGTATCATATTAAAGGTTCTAACCTTCTTTGGGATAAATTATTATTATTTTAATCACGTTTGTTTGTTCTTCTTTCCCTTAAATAATCCCTAGTACCAATATAACATTTTTGACGAACCTCGCAGTTTGCGAATCTATCCATATTTTGACTGCAATATGAATTAGTATTATAATGAACTAGTACATTCTGGAACATATAGTTTGTCATTTGTTTAATAGTTTCTCTCAATTGTTTCAGGGTGTGTATGAGGGAGTTTAAGTTTAAATGGTACCTACTTATGGGGACGAACCGCTTTAGGGAAAGGAGATAAAGGTATGTATTATTATATTATTCAATTATTCTTACTAATTTGTATTTTTCTATATGTAGGTAGGTTCCGAACGAGATAGGACATGGTGAAAACATCGTAAGGTAAATATACATAACCACTGTTTATATCCGATTTATTTTGATCGTGAGAAGGACCTCTATGTTTTTACTAATGATACAGATGCAAAATATTCGCAATGTGATTTGGTCAAAACGCCATGTCGTCCTTCCCAGATCAAAATACTCTCTAATAGTGCAGGTTTATTTATTACCGTTCTTCCATCAAATCGACCAAGATTAACAGTAATCAAAAAATGTTTCTCATGTTGCAAAAAAATGTACCGATCAGTAATTAACTCACCAGATTATCTAGTAAAAGATTTACTTGCTGAGTGAATTATCAATTCGTTTGAATGGAAGAATGATCGAAAGCATTGTTAATAAAAAAATAGTGTTATTATTAAACGTCTAACTATTATTTCTTTTGTTTCAGGGTGAGTGATAGGGTTTATATTGGACCCCCATAGAATGTATCGTAAAAGGGAAAGGGGGTTCAAAAGGAAAACGTTTAAAAAATGGTATGCCTTAACCACCATGCATATATTTAACATTGTTATCTATTATGAATTTATATAACTATTGATACTGCTTACTTATCCGCAGGAGAGCCATCATCAACGAAGATATACCAACGTGTGCGTCCCTTAGCACTAGCCTGGACGGTAAGTCTTATTTTGCAGTTTTATCGTTAGATGACTAACTATTTTCTGCTTTGTTTCATGGTGAGCCTTGGAGAGCGACAGTGAAATGTGAAACAAGAAGAGGAGTTAATAATGTCACCAAACGACAAGAAATGATTCTATGGATTCTTTTAAAACATCAAAACGAAATAATTTATGCTTTGGTACTAGATGGTAGATATGGTTAACCTCTTTGGAGCGTTGTTATACTAACGAGATGGAATATGGTCAAGTGGTAAGATTATCTGTCATGATCTAATAATCGGAAATAATTCTGACATACTAGGAATAATTTACATAAATTGAAAAAAACAGAAGGAACATTTCAGAAGCTAAGCAAATGATTGAAGAATTTTCCTTCAAAATTACGAAATATTTATCTAGATATATATTCTAGGTTTTTTCTTGACCGTTGATATCAATACAAGTATTATTTTTCTTGGGTATATCGGTCATATATATAAACAAATTTATTTATTTTTTTCTAACGTTTCGGTTTATTTATAACCATCATCAGAGAATTATTATTTTGTGTTTGCTAGATCTTAAATTAAACTACCTACATTTTTTAATGTGATGTATTGAGTGTTGCCTTTAAGACACTCAATACATCACATTAAAAAATGTAGGTAGTTTAATTTAAGATCTAGCAAACACAAAATAATAATTCTCTGATGATGGTTATAAATAAACCGAAACGTTAGAAAAAAATAAATAAATTTGTTTATATATATGACCGATATACCCAAGAAAACTAATACTTGTAGAAATATTTATCTGAATTGGTCAATTTTTTTAAGTAACTGGGGTCTGGAAAAATCGTGTTATAAATAAATCTTTAATTTAACTATCTTAGTACTATGTTGCGATGAAGTTATGTTAAAAAAAACACCGTTTTTTTTCAATGCCAATGGCCGAGCCAATAACAAAAATATAAAAATAAAAATACACACCACCTTAGTCGGCCTACACATACTCTTTTAAAAATGTCGGAGATTGCTGCTGAACCGCAAAACTATTTTTGTATTTTGTAAATAGAAAAATCGATGTAATTTATTGAAAGGTGGAGTTAAGGTATTAATAAATAATACTTACTTAATATCTTACAAAGTAACAACATCGCCCAGTTTGCGAATATCCTTCCTAAAGGACACGAAAACGAAAGACAAGCAAAATCGGGCAAAAATAAATAAATCCGCTGCTTTGGCGGAATGCGAACACAACTATTCAGGTCACGGTTAATTCAAAACTATAAAATTCTAGGGACCCGAAATAATTTTAAAATTGGTTTATTTTAGAAATGATATAAATAAAAAGAGTATAAACAAACGCATAGACGCAGACGTTGAGAACCTGAATTCAGTCAATTTTAAGAATGCTGAACGGATCTGATCCAATTATTTTATTTTCTAATTTTATAAATAATTACTGAATCTACGATCAGTTAAGCGGCAAGGATGAGATCCTTTATTATTCTCGCTATTGATTCTTCCATTTTTATAACCTCTCTCTTATCGGTCATTGAAGACAATACCTAGATTGTCTTATGTATTTTAAAGAAATTATTATGGATCTTTATAAATAGAATCCAGAGTCCATTAAGGATATTTATGTTATTTCTATCACCAAACAATCTCCATGAAAGTATCAATCGAAGGACCTCTAAACGATATGTAGAGTAGATCCTTATACTACTGGAAGTGTTCGAAATGCTTTACCAGCATGCCATCTCAATTCCTCAGTTGTTTAATTTAAAAGGAAAGGAAGAAGATCATTTTTAGATCAAAAACCGTTTTTGGAAAACTAGGAATATTTCTTGGATGATTTTCAAGGAATCCAAGTTTAAAAGACCAACTAGGTTAGGCGGCGCCTTGCCTAACCTATGTCCGCGAGGCTGACCCTCTATATCAGTTGTTTTATCTCGAGGTTTCTAGTTGAAAGACGGTTTTTTAAATTTCGGGAAAGAAGTAGAGTCCGACATGGAGTCGAGGGGTCGGGGAGTTGGGAAAAATTCAGGATTTTAGGATTAAAATTTGAAAAGAAAACAAAAAAAAAATTCAGAGCCCCTGCGGGGCTCTATTTATGAGTAGGTTCTATGAATAGGTTGTAGGCGATAGCCAGCCCCTACGGATGAATTAAGTGATTAAAGTATTGGCCCCGCCGGGTTCTTCCCCGATGGGGTAAGCGATTCGGCGCGAAATCGAGAAAAAATTTGACAGCTGCCAAAGTGACGTTTTCTTGAAAATTTTCTTTTGTGACAGCTATCAAAATGACGTTTTCTCGAAAAAATTTTTTTGTCAACTGTCAAAATGACGTTTTCGTAAAAAAATCAATGAAAAAAATGTTTTCTGTGAATATGCTAGCATATTAATTGGAGATGAGCATTTAATAAGTAAAATATATTCCTTTAGGCCAGAATCATTTGATGACAAAGTTGTTGAGAAATTAATGCATTTTGAAAATCCTTTGTATTTTTTGTTTGGAAGTAAATTTTGAGCTAGAAATTGAGATTATTTACCTTTAACCATTAGAGTCCTGGCGCAGTTTAGCATAGCTCTTCACCATACATAACGTTATCGATCCCTGTGACATTGTCATCTGCCGCAGCTGACATTTGAACTCGTGAAGGCAGTGGTAAGCGGTGTTCTCTCACAATTAACGGTCTATTTATCACCTACCTCTAACAAGAACGTCATGAGGCTGAGTTAATATGGAACTATTTAAATTTCTACATTCTCTGCGGGAATTTAATGTATTTTTTATGCGAATTGCTGCGCTATTATAGGAATGTATATACTGTTTACTGAAATAATTGAAATGTCTGCATAAATTATTAATTTGCATTAATTTTAAGTAGTAAATGTTTCCACAACGAGATATATTTTTTTGTTATTTATAAGATGTTTTTTAAGGAAAATAACGTTATGCTTAATGAGTTTATGTTAAGTTAGTTGTAAACATTCGGACGTAAAATCCAGTTGAAATTGTGGGTGACGGTGTGAACCGTAAAGTGCAAACTGTAAACACATTTAGCATATTTTTTCGTTTAAATATAATAATATGAAACGTCATACAAATTTTCCATTTACACGCAAAAATTCACACCCTAGTTTTAGAGTTCGTTTTTGAACTTCCAAAGAAAATATATAAAAATTAGTAAATATTCTAAATGAACAAAATATGCTTCGGTTGCCAAACAACTAAAAAATTGCTTTTGTGCTTGTAATTTTCAATATAAAAGTTTAAAATTGTCCTGCCAATAATAAAAACGTACTTTTAAGCATTTTTTCCCAATTCAACATATTAAGTACTTAAAAAACCGTAAACTTACAATTCTAACAAATATTTCATACAACCGGTTTACTTACTATTGAGGGGTAATTCGACGCAAGCCGACATGAAACAAAGACGAGGATAAAACATGGAACATAATGTGTATTGCGCTAGGGGAAGTCCGAGGCCTGGGATTGAGTTTAGGCGGGAACTATTTTCTATTATTCTATTATGTTTGTGTCATAGTCTCCTTCAGTTCGGATGCAATTGAAGGGTAGATTGTGGAATATTTTAAGCTAGACGTACTTACAACTGTATGGATTTCGGGGCAAGTTTGCCACGTAGCAGCTATTTTGTAAATTAATACAAACGTTGCATGGTTTTTATAAAAAAAAATCTGCAAGGAACAAATTAAATTAGCCTCATTTTTAAAGTTTATAAACTTTTTTCTCTTTCCAGCCCGCTGTAAAAATTATAGGTGCAACGTATGGACAGTAATGTTAATAAAAGTGGTCCAAAAGTTCTATTTTACATTGATTTCTGGCGTCAGAAATGGTAGTTGTTATTTGAAAAAATAAAGTTTTTGACATTTTTTTGGTTGCCACTTTAAAAAATCGCAGTAGGCGTCTGAAACATAAAACAGTGTCATTGACGATGCAAAATATCGGAAAAACCTTTAGGTATTGAATTTAAAAAAACCCATTTATTTTTTTCCAATACTTAGTTCAGGAGCTACGATTTTCTTAATGATTTATTTAAAAAAATGTGATTGATTTATTTTAAAAAATGTGACCTACGTCAAAAACTATGACAGATAATTGTTGATAACTAGGACGTTCTGAACCCACAATTTAATGTAGAATATAGTATATCCGGTATTTCCGGAAGTGTCACCATTTTGGAAATATTTTATTTAGTCTCGCAGTAAACGATTATGGCCGGCTGCCAAATTTCATATTAATATGATTTCGAGAAGTCAAAACGAACGGGCTACGAGATTCACCCTGTATAATGTAAATATTATTGAAAATACGTTCTGCTTTCCTTTCCAACTTATTCATATTCCATTAGTTCGGTAAAATACTAATCTTCGGTGAATAACGGAAAATTTGCTTTAGGAAAATTATGCACAAAATCGGTATATTAGGGACAGAATAGGCCCTAATATTGACCCTTGAGGAACGCCACGATTGACTTGTGTCGACATGACTTTTTTATTTCATTATATTTATTTTCTATAATTTCAGCATAAAATTTCCCATTTACTTCATATGTTTAAACAAATGGCTGGAAGAAATTCTTTAAATAAAAGTTTGAAATTGTATAATCTCATGTTAATCAATATCACTAATAACTAATTAATACGTAAGCAACAGGAGTAGGTAGATAATTATTGCAAAAAAATGCAGTGAAACAAAAATGCCCACTTTTACCTAGTCTCTGTAAATTGTTAGAAATTTTTTGGTAAAACTAACAGGAAAGGAGATAACAAAAGTTTTAAGTACTTTTGTTTTAAGATTTTCACTATATTAAAATGAAATTCTTCCTGAAATTGTTATAAAGTAAAATTTGTAAATTGACTAAAAATTGTGTTGTAAAAATTAGTTTTCCTCATGAAAATAATAAATCACTCTGAACAATCATTTTCTATAGGCATAACGTTCAAAATTAGTCAAACTTAAGTTATAACAATTGTTTGCCTCTGGTGCTACTTAATTAAATAAAAATTATTGTTTTAGAACTGTAACAGATGAAAAAAAAATTATCGCGAGTGACGCGAGCGAGTAACACAGAAAAATGCAGAAGAATATTGTTTTTTCAAAATGTTTATGGAATAAAGAGTGTTTTATGAATTATTAAAAACAATAGATTTTTTACCAACCTAAAACAAAATTCCAAATAAAATACGGGTCAACAGATACTCTCAAAAATCATTAATAAACTGAAAAACGTAAAAAATAATTAAACATTTCTTTAGGCCTTTTTGGAATCATGTTCAAAAGAAAAATTCTAAATTCTATCTAAATTCAACTAAACGTTAATATGACGTTTATTCCACAATTGTTATCAACGCAATGGTTCATTTATACGTTAAAAAACATAAATTTATTCACATAAATTTACGGGTAAATAAATACACGTTATAAAAACGTAAAATTCTAATTCACTAAGTTGGTGGCCAAAGTTATCTAAAAGTGAAGATTAACGTAATATTTTTTCATGTCGCTGAAATGTTTTTAAGTCACAATATTTTCAACGGTTTGGTTTATATTGGCGGTATATTAACGTGAAATTTACGTATTGTAAAGACGTTATTTCAAATAAGTAATAAGTGCATATGTTACTAAAACGTAACAATTATGATATACACGAAGAAAGTAAACATTAGAAAAACATATCCAAATTGATATACTTATATTGATGTTTCATCTCTAAACATGCTATTATTAAATTCATTGGGCTTCCTTTAATACATTATGAATATTGGATTAAAAATTATAAAATTCAAAACGTCTAAAAACAAAATTATTAAAAAAAATTTTTTTAACTCACCACAAAATTCATTCATAATTTATAAATAATGCATAATCAAGCAAAGAAAGAGAGTTGTAAAATTAGAAAGACGTCTTAATTTAACTGAAAAATTGCTTCTGGGATATTCGTCAACGTTTTATCCACTTGATTTCTACGTGATTTTTATATGTTGCCTAAATGTTGAAAGTTACGATACCATAAAAAAATTTAGAGGACTGAAGTCGGGTCAACCAGTTGCCCATAGACGCTTTACAGCATACTTGCGAGGAATATTCTGTACTTAAATATTACGCTGTGATAAATAAAAATTATTACAAAATTATAAAAATTATCAAATTGTCAACTTAAGGCTCTGATTACCTCGGTCATTGATGACACTGTTAACAAGAGCAGCATTATTTTCGCAGTGTTTCAATGTAAAAGGTCTTAGAACGTATTTATTATAATACAAACTTGTTTGGATAGAAATATTCAATTGAGATGCAAGCACCCGTTTACGAATAATAATACCAACACCCCTAAGGGTTTATCATGTTCAGCTCTAGTGTTGAGAATTGAAAAATACACACCCTGATACATTCCTGATAAGGTCTGCTTTGGTATGGTTAGAAAATGTATAACAAACACAAATGCGCCCTCTTAAAACAAACTACAGCATTTTTAGACGGTCAAAATATTGTGGTTTTAATCAGATTTCATTGTTTTCGTTTTTTCTGCCATCTCAATAATGCGGCTGGAATATTGATTGCGCCGAGGCTGCATTAGCATGTGCATGATGTACAAGGCATGTCTGAAAAGGCGTTGATTTATTGTTCAGAATTTTATTATCATAAGTTGGACGTAGAAGTGTACCATCCTTAACATCCCCCAAATTATTCACCCTATTAAAATGGTCAAGAAGGGTGAAATCAGCAGTACTAGTTGTTAATTTTACTGATCTATTCCTTAAGTGCAGAATTTTGTCCAGCCTTTGAATGAAGACAATCGGTTTCTATAATGACCATCTGCATTGACAGATAAAAAGACGAATGAACAGCTGACGCAAATATATTGTTCATAGCCAGCTTTCGTGGATGCTCCTTCGAAATATTAATGATACGATATTAACAAATTTTGTGTGTAGAAATACGTACCAATGTAATTTGTAAATAATATTAATTATTTCTGTAACATATTTCGTAAGCTGCGCTCCTTTTCAGACATTCTTTAATTATAAGAATCATTAATCTTGAGTCTTATTTTCTTTAAATAGTGAACGCTTCCGGTTTGTTGGGTTTAAGGAACTATAATAATATGTTAATTTGTGTCTCTCCTAAAATGTGCATCTACCAAATTTCCTTACGCTGACCCAACAAATAGAAACAGGTACACGTGTAACGCGTATTTTTAAATAAAATATCACTTTTAATATTCAACCAAAAACAGTTCCTACAGAAGTGCCAGTGCTGCAATTTTTTGGGGGTTATTTGAAGTGACGTGGCGATATGGAGGTCGACGACGTTGCTCCATATGCATGTATCGAATTTCAAAATATTAAGGCTAATAAATAGCGGAATGATTGGCATTATGAAGATGTTATAAACACCGTAGGACGTTCACCCCTGCGCTTCTCTAGAAACGGTAGAGTAGAAAGTGCAATTATTCTATGAAAATGGAGAGAAACTATAACATAGACTGAAATCGTCAATGATAGGAATGTTCACTGTTAGGTCATCCTGCAGATATAAAAATAATAACTAGAAATCAAGAAAGATTGGAAAATTATCTGCGTACGGAATGAAGCGTTGCAGAGTTGCCAGGTCACTGAAAATTAACACATCCGACAAGTTATCGCTTAGAACATGCTCATACAATATGAGTTATGCGTTTGTTGTCAAGAGTTGTTATCTCAAAGGAAAATAATGAGTTTAATAAACTTCGTAGAAGAATTGCATGCAAATAAAACTAAGAGTCTTAATTTGCCTTAACTAATCCATTTCAATGATGTAAAACAACTACCAAGTTTAAAGTGGAATAGGAGCATCCCAAATTGGCTGTAACGAAGGTCTTGGTGAGATCAAGAACCGGTTCAAAATGTTAGCAACTGACAGTTTGACTGAAACTAAGCGAAAATGTTGCATCTCCACCAAACCAAATGGAAGTCGTTTCTGCTGTAACTTTGATTAAAAATGGTGAAACCAGCTTTAAGAAACTTTAACGTCAGCTTCTTCGTTTGGTTAATATAGAACGGAACTTGGTTAGGATCGTAATAGAAAACTAGTCCAAAATCAAGGCAGATTTTTGGTCGTTTCGTTTCTTCGTATCCGTGGCTCTACAGCGAGAGACCTCCAAATTTCTTCCAGACCAACATATGCCAGATCAGACAGTAAGGAAGACGACTTGGCTCGCCCGAATTTTGGCCAATGGTGATCGCGGACGAGTCATGGTTTCGTCTTTCACGTTACGATAGTCCTGGCAGATATTTTTAAAAATTTTTTCCACGTTGATTATTTGAAATCTTCCTTCAGAGGAAAAGATCAAGCATCAGAATAATAAACTCTGAAGAGATTATGTTGAATGCTTGACGATTCGATCGTTTCTTCGAATTTTTTTCCAAAAATATTAAACCATCATTGAGTCATCACCTGGTGGTGCGTAGCTTCAAATGGCATTCCGGAATTTTTGCAACCCAATAATTAATTCAAATTATAATTTATAATACGAAAAATATACTAAGGCTTATAACGCATTTTGCACAATGAGAACGTACTTGAAAATATCGTGGGAACTGCCGCTTGGTAAGCTTCCAATAAAAAATCTTGCGTGGAATATTTTATCGTGGATTTGTCCCGGTTGCTTCGAAGAAGTTGTTATTTAATAAATAATGATAAAAAAGTTGTTTAAACATGAAACAGTTGACAAAGATGAAACACAGTAATTTATTATTATTATTATAATAGTCACTTGCTATCAAAAAGTACTGAAACTTCGGACTTGTTGCTTGGATTTTTTTGCGAATTCTTAAACTTCTGAATATCAAAAAGGAATAGATGTGCTTTTACTCCTAAGAGGGTGAAAACGACCCCTGAATTTCAAAATTTAATACTGACCCAAGCATTAGGAATTGGTTATTCAAAAAATTCATGTATATGTTTTTGAGGTCGCTGAGTATGAATTTGAAGTGAGAATTTTAAAATTCCCGATTGCACCCCTAATATGGCCGACATAATGGGGTACAATGGAACAATATATTTTGTTTGTCTTGAGCAAGCTTTTTTGCCAGTTCTTATATTTTAGGATATAAAAGATATATATCCAAATAAGAAAAATTACCCCTAAGAGGGTGAAAACCACCCCCAAAGTCAAAAAATCAATAATTAACGAAGTTTTGAGAATAAATTAATGAAACATATCATTTATGTTTTTGGAGTCCCTGATCACGAATGTGAAGTCAAAAATTGAAAATTTTATGTTGCATCCTCAATATGACGGATATAAAAGGGGTAAATTGGATGAATAAATTAGTTTTTATCTATTTTGAAAAATTAGGACTTTCTTAGCAGATTGTTACATTTTGAGACATAAAGCTCATGCCCCAATAAGAAAAATAATTGCTCTTACCTCTAAGAGTGAAAACCACCACTAAAGTAAAAAAATCAATAATTAACGAAGTACTGAGAATAAATTACCGCCAGAGGAGAAATATCGTACTTTGCTAAAACGTGGAGCATTTCCTTCGGTCATATCTCCTTTGCAATTAACACTAAAAATCATTCAAAAAAAGCATTTTGAAGGTCTTATAATCCTCAGGTAGGTAAAACCAGTACATAGAATTTTTCTATATTCATATTAAATGCGTCAATTTAGAAATAAAATGTTGAACTGACTTCAAACACTTCTATCTCCCTGATATTATCTTTAACAAAAAAAATAAAAAAGCAACATTTTCCTTAGTTTATTGTCATAATTTTTTGTCTCTAGTAATATTCAGCTTAGGTTATTCCCTGCTAAGTTATTTAACGTTAAAGCAAAAAAAAATTTTCAAAATACATTAAATGTAAAATCTTTTAGATGATGCATCCATCACGATTAAAAAATTTTGAGCGTATTCATAATAGTTAGGACTAAGAAAAAACACAATTAGAAGAAGAAGATTGGAATATATACAAAAAATAAAAAAGAGTTAGGTACATGTAAATAATTTCTAAATAAAAAATAATCATCTGCGTAAATTAACCACTTAACTGCAACATTCATAATACAAATAAAAAAAGAAACAATAGAAAAACCAAACTGAAATCAAATTACTTAAAAAAAATATAGTAAATAGTATAAACATAAAAGTAATATAAATAAATTGAGCTCGTCAGTAATATAATACGGGATGAATAATATTATGAAATCAATTTCTATGGCAGTCTTTAACATTTGGCATAATGTAATATTTTTAGTTAGCTCAATGGAAGAATGAGTCGATATTTATAAAAATTTAAACATAAGTCTAGGAATTTCAGATTTTACATTGTTTACATGCACGTTCCCTCATAAGTGTGCGTCAATAGAAACACCAAGATAATTTAATTCATTCATGGCAGTAAACGAAATATAGTTATCCACTAATATAGTGCTGATCTCCGGCATATATTTTTCATAAGATGTGTAGCTACAATTTTTATTTTATTAACATTAACTGTTAATAAATGTGAACTAAACCAATCGCTAAATCCTTCACAACAGTCCAATTATGTCCAGTGTATAGATAACTGCATCATCAACAAAAGAAATTATGGTTCCATGTAAGTTTATTAGTAAGCAAACTGTTCAAATACATGGTAAATAACACGGGCCCTAAAACTGCACCCTGAGGTACACCACAGGATACCTGCTTGTTTGCTAAACACATCATTTATTTCTGCCTTTTGTCAAGAACGTTGGGAAGATTTAAATTTACCTAAACCAAGATGTTCTAAGGGTCACAACGTAGGAATAAATCGTTTGGTCTGTACCACTCATAATATTTTCCATATCAGCTAGTGCCATTGCATATATCAACTCCTGCCTGGACTAGTTGATATATTTAAATATGTACATAAACATCCACAAGAAACAAATTAAACAGTTTACTGAGCAACCAACAATAATGAAACAAACAGAATAAATATTTGGCGAAATAATTTTTTGGCTTCCCCCATCCCTCACTCAAAGGGTGTCTTAATTACATTTTAAGATTGGTAATTAACATTTAAATTAGTTTATTGACGAGTACTACACCTCTCAAAGTTTTATTAAAGCAATTGCCTCTTTAGAATTTATCTTTTCTGTTAATTTCGGCGTTCAACTTTAATCAACGCTCTTGTGAATTAATTTACGTAAATATTTGAATAGTTTGTTTTTGTACAACAAATATTTAGCCAGCAGTGCAAGAATGGTCTAAATATTTTGCTTGTGTATAATCGACACGAAAAAAATCATTTTCAGTCACCCCATTTTGTTATTAATATTGACACTGACACAAATATATCAAGTATTTTGTGACACTGATTAAATTTACTGTTTTTATACCCGTTTTTATATCTTAAAGCATTGAAATTCTATATGACCTTTCCTTCTATAAAATCAAAATCAGTGGTCAAATTGCACCAAGGGGTTTGTAAAACTGCAAGGCCATGCCACAATGTGTGATTTTGCCTTGAAGGAGAAAATATCCCCAAGTTGAGTTAAGTGTTTGGTTTGATTTCGTGAACGTTCTGCGAGTTTTCTGGATTTCATGTTGAAATTCTTCAAAAGGTGAAACATTTGATAATAAATAAAAATTCCTAACAGGATTTTAATGACCATCAACTGCCTGCCAAAAAACTTTCATTTGTTTCTATTTTAATGGTTATCCTATTTAACCTGTCTTATAGGCCCGTATACTGTGTTAAGACCTACCTCATAGAATAGAATAGAATATATTTTTTAAATTTTCAAAATACATTAACTGTAAAATCTTTTAGATGATGCATCCATCACGATCAATAAATTTTGAGCGTATTCATAATAGTTAGGACTAAGAAAAAACACGATTTGGAATTTTTGTTTTTCAATTTGGAAATTACTGGAACCAAAAAACCGGCCATGTTTTTTGTAAATAATCAAAATGTTGCCATTATTTTCCTTGTATCATCTTTGATTTAGCAGATATCAAACTTTGCCAAAAGACAATTTATGCTACTGTAATAAGCTTTAATTTGGTTCAAGGTACATGTCAAAAGGTTTTTTAAACCAGAGTTATGACTACTTGAAGCTTACGACCTTTTCAGAGCTAAGAATTTTTTTTTCTTCGAAACCTCTGAGTTGGGATGAAACTCACCCCCAATGAGAAAGCACCCTTATTCCTTTTTAACATTCAATATTTGACCCATTTTGAATCAAACTATCCAAAAATATTTGCATTTAAAACTGCCATAGAATGAAATGAACATCACAAAGTTACTGTACTATTACTATTTCAGTGAAGATTATTTTAGTAATCAACGCAAGAAAAAAACAAATTTCGATTATGAAACATTGTTTGCAATTAGTAGTCTAAAAGAGAAAAACGCGTGACTAGATTTTTTAATTACGTATGTAGAAAAATTAGTCGCTATATGACCTAGAAACCACCAGACCCGGCAACCCTGTGCGGTGGTATACGTGACGGGCTTCACTCCTTAGACATGCAAGCAACAATAAACAAACTTTAAAAAAATATAATCTTTCATTACTGGTGACAGATAGACTCTAAGGGGGTAATATTTTCCAAATATTTACATTAAAAGCGTTAAATGCTTATGGTATATTTCTTGGGCATATCGGTCATATATATTAAAACAAATTTATTTTTTTTCCAACGTTTCGGTTTATTAAAACCATCATCAGGGACTACAAGGTGAAATGTTTAGTGAACAAGGTATATATAAATTTTACACATAACTTATGGTGAACCAACTTACAATTTTTTTTTTTTTGTTTGTTTGAAATTAAAATGTATTACACATATTGTATAAAGTAGATGTTATTCTTTGAGAGTCTTAAAAGCAACTGAAAATATTTTTGTCAGTTTCACATTTAAAATAATGCGTAAGTGAGGGTTTATTTATGTTATGGACAAGATAAGGGCTAGCAGGTATACATTATAAGTGGATGTTTTTTGTGACATGAGTAATAAATATTAGAATTAAGTATTTGGTGTTAACAATTTTTGTAAAGTAAATTGGGAAGATGTATAAACTTACTAATTATATTATACCCCATTTGTTTTATTTTAGTAAATTAAAATAGGTATTGCTTAAGTTCTCTATATCAGTTCGGCTATTTATTGAATTAGAATGTCTTTTTATTTGCAACATTTCATGTACGATTCTTCGGTGATAATTGGGCTCTTTTTCCAAGATATGAATGTTGTTAAAGTTAAAGTTATGGTTATTTTCTAAGGCATGTTGTGCTAGCGCTGTGAAATAAAAAACTAAAACTATTTAAAAGCGTTAAATATTAGTCTAGCCGTCAATGTATATATAGCCCGCTAATAGTTTATCCTTAAGTAGGTAATCAAGTTTTTACATAGGTCCCACCTTATACGACGGTTTTCTCTGAGGAATAAAAATAAAATTTTCAAGTTGTCGCAGAACTCATCAATAAACAGGATGGGATGTATTGCATATAAATTCGTGATAACTTGCAATCTACGAATCTGGTGTAAAAGCGGCAAAATATTTTTGTTTATATAGGGTGTCAGGAAATTCCGTTGCCACACTTTAACGAGAGATTGGGTACAAAAAAAATTGTCACTAAGCAGCCAGCGGCTATAATATATTCACTGAACAGAAACAGTTAAGCGCCTCCCACAAATGCGCGCTAAATTTAAATAGAATGTTTCTATTGGTTGAATTTTTAAAACCCATAATGCACCAACCACGGTGTCCTAGTAAATTCGTGTCGGCCATTGCGTTTTGGTGTTTTGACGTTCTATGCAGAGATTACCTTAAATTGGGGTTCTGTGGTTTTGACTGTTTTGTAAAAGATTACTGTTTAGTTATTCGTGTTGTATTAATTTGCCGTTATTCCCATTCATCATAAAATAGTATTTTTCAATATGTATATTAGGGTACGCATTTAAAATAATTTATAATGCTTAAATGTCAGAACCACATTTTTTTTGAGGTTAGAAATTCCATCGGTTCATATTAATTAATAATTTATTAATTTGTAGCGTGTAAAACTGGTTAATGCATACATTGGTCTAAGCAAATGGGGAGGAGCTTAACTATTTCTGTTCAGTAAATAGAGTATACCTACTTTGATGCCCAACTAACTGGTAGGTCACTGAGAATGTATTTATTTATGTTTTTTTAATAATTTGCATTGCTATTATGATTCTTTGATGATTTTAACGTGCAAAAGATATCCTTGCTAAAAGAAAAAATTTGACCTTTAAGAAATCGGTATTTAATTCAATTTAATTTATATTTTAATGAATCCTGCGAAATAATATTAAATACTTGAATAATCATCAATAATTCGTCCTTTTTGCCCATAAAATAGTTTTAAACCAGATTTTCACATTTTTCATAACTTATCAAACTAATGAAATAAATTTCCAAGAAATATGCCATTTGCGGGGAACGTTAAAAAGAGCCAAGAATAAATATATATCTCTTTAATTACTATTGCGAGGACTGGCCTCTCATCATGCAAAACACGAATTAATCATCCGATTCATTAATGGTCATACTGATAACCTCTTGTGGCATATTGAGTTAATCAGGGAGGAATTAAATTATAGGATGGCAGATGTGTCTGGCCGTACGCTTATCGCTGACGACAATTTATATACAGTGCGTTGCATTTAATTCGGTTTTTCAGTAATATTTTATGAGGTACCTAGGTCATTACACAGTATACGGGCCTATAAGACAGGTTAAATAGTATAACCAAATTTATACAACAAGGATAGAATCTAAGGTAATATTTTGTTAAAATAGAAACAAATGAGAGCGTTTTTGGCAGTCAGTTGATGGTCATTAAAATCCTGTTAGAAATTTTTATTTATTACCAAATGTTTCACCTTTTGAAGAATTTCAAAATGCATGAAATCCAGAAAATTCGCAGAACGTTCACGAAATCAAAACAAACACTTAACTCTTAACTTGGGGATATTTTCTCTTTCAAGGCAAAATCACACATTGTGGCATGGCCTTGCAGTTTTACAAACCCCTTGGTGCAATTTGACCACTGATTTTGATTTTATAGAAGGAAAGCTCATATAGAATTTCAATGCTTTAAGATATAAAAACGGGCATAAAAACAGTAAATTTAATCAGTGTCAATGTTAATAACAAAATGGGGTGACTGAAAACGATTTTTTTCATGTCGATTATACACAAGCAAAACATTTAGCCCATTCTTGCGCTGTGCTGGCTAAATATTTGATGTACAAAACAAACTATTCAAATATTTACGTAAATTAATTCACAAGAGCGTTGATTAAAGTTGAACGCCGAAATTAACAGAAAAGATAAATTCTAAAGAGACAATTGCTTTAATAAAACTTTGAGAGGTGTAGTACTCGTCAATAAACTAATTTAAATGTTAATTACCAATCTTAAAATGTAATTACGACACCCTTTGAGTGAGGGATGGGGGGAGACAAAAAATTATTTCGCCAAATATTTATTCTGTTTACGTCATTATTGTTGGTTGCTCAGTAAACTGTTTAATTTGTTTCTTGAGGATGTTTATGTACATATTTAAATATATCAACTATGTCTAGGCAGAAGTTGATATATGCAACGGCACTAGCTGATATGACTCGTACAGTCCAAACGATTTATTCCTACGTTGTGACCCTTAGAACATCTTGGTTTAGGTAAATTTAAATCTTCCCAACGTCCTTGACAAAAGGCAGAAATAAATGATGTATTTAGCGAACAATCAGGTATCCTGTGGTGTACCTCAGGGTGCAGTTTTAGGGCCCGTGTTATTTACCATGTATTTGAACAGTTTGCTTAGTAATAAACTTACATGGACCCATAATTTCATTTGTTGATGATGCAGTTATCTATATACTGGACATAATTGGACTGTTGTGAAGGATCTAGCAATTGGTTTAGTTCAAATTTATTAACAGTTGATGTTAATAAAATAAAAATTGTAGCTACACATCTTATGAGAAATATATGCCGGAGATCAGCACTATATTAGTGGATAACCTTGTTATTTCGTTTACTGCCATGAATGAATTAAATTATCTTGGTGTTTCTATTGACGCACACTTATGAGAGAATGTGCATGTAAACAATGTAAAATCTGAAATTCCTAGACTTATGTTTAAATTTTTATAAATATCGACTAATTCTTCCATTGAGCTAACTTAAAATATTATATTATGCCAAATGTTAAAGACTGCCATAGAAATTGATTTCATAATATTATTCATCCCGTATTATATTACTGACGAGCTCAATTTATTTATATTAGTTTTATGTTCATACTATCTATTTACTATAATTTTTTTTTAAGTATTTTGATTTCTGTTTGTTTTTTCTATTGTTTCTTCTTTTATTTGTATTATGAATGTTGCAGTTAAGCGGTTAATTTACGCAGATGATTATTTTTTATTTAGAAATTATTTAGGTATAAGTAACTCTTTTTTATTTTTTTTTTGCTAGATGAACTAAATTTTTTGTATATATTGCATTCTTCTATTTCTTATTGCCTAATTTTTGACGAAAATTAACAAAATTTGGTATACTAAAGGGTTTGGGTACGCTGAATTTAGTTTTGCTGCCTAAATTTTGATTTTCAAAATAACGGTTTCAAAATTTTGGTCAGAATAAGGAAAAGAGGTGAATACTTCAATAAAATCATTGTCTAAGTTAGGAATTCAGTAATGAAGTCAAATTTGTAGTAATTTTAGTACAGATATTTTCCAAATTTAAAATAGCAAATCCAATATGGTGCCCAATGTGGCCAAAGGATAAAAAATCACGCTGAAAAATATTTTTTGTGCTATTGCCTTAATTTTTTTTAAATACTTGGAAAGGAGTCCGTTTATATGTTTTTGACATCTCTCAATTCTAATCTAATGGTAAATTGACGATTTTGACAGTTGACAGCTGCCAAGTCAACACTAACAATAAAAAAACTTACTAAACTGACGTATTAGATTGTTATAGATATCAATCTACATTGCATTGTGTTGAAATTGCGTTAAAATTACTCAGTAATAACGTTAAAATGGCGTGTTAAATTCTTAGAGATTGATATCTATAAATGAAGAAAATTAACGTAATTTTTACATAATTTTAACGTAATTTCAACCTGTTTTCGACACTCTCCGTATATTTATACTCATCATCGTTATGCTTTGAAGATCACTATGTAAGAGACAGTAACAATACAAATATTCTGCTGGAAAGTTAAAAAAACATCAACTGTTTAATACTTATGAAATCAAACGATCCAGCCCTGTTCATTTCATCTAATTTTAAAGTTCGTGTTAAAATCGCATTAAAATGACGTAAAAATTATGTTAAAGTGGCGTATTGAATTCTTATAGTTTGACATTTGTAAATATTTAATATATCATTCTAACGCAATTTTTACGTCATTTAAACGTACCTTCAACCGTTTTTCGTATATTTATGTTTACAGTCGTCATGTTGTAAAGATCATTGTATAAGAGACAGTTACATTCTGCTTCTACAGAAATTGGATCACGAAACACCAAATGCTTAATAATTAATGCATCAAACGATCCAACCCTCTTTATTTTATGTAATTTTAAAGTTTGTGTTATAATTTCTGTAAAATGACGTATTAGATTGTTATAGATATCAATATACATTGCATTGTATTGAAATTACGTTAAAATGGCGTGTTAAATTCTTACAGATTGATAGCTATAAATCTATATCTATAAATTATTATGGATTGATATCTATAAATGAAAATTAACGTAATTTTTACGTCATTTTAACATAAGTTCAACCTGTTTTCGACGCCTTTCATATATTTATGCTTAACATCGTCATGTTTTGAAGATCATGTAGGTATCTAATTTTAAAGTTTGTGTTAAAATTACATTAAAATGACGTAAACACTTTGTTAAAATGACGTATTGAGTTCTTATAGATATTTATGAGAATTTAGTTCCATTCTAACGTAATTTTTACGTCATTTTAATGTACTTTTCAACCTTTCTTCGACGCTCTTCGTATATTTATGCTTAACATCATCATATTATATAAGAGACGGTTACAATATAAATATTCTGCTTCTGGAGAAGTTAGTAAATACACTAAACGATTCATCCCTTTTCATTCCATCGAATTTTAAAGTTCCTGTTAAAATTAACTTACAAGGATGTAAAAATGACGTTAAAATGACGTTTTAAATTCTTAAATACTTATACTCGGCATCGCATCATCGATAGCCTTACACACGTCCGATGCTCGCGTCGATCTGTAAACGTGATTTCGTGTTTATATCTAAATTTCGCAATTAAAACGTCTAGGTCTACATCATCTAATAATAATTCCTTCTTACAATAATTGCATTATCACTTAATACTCCTTTATTGGAAAGGAACACAATTAAGCTAAAATAAAATCGTGGGAATTACCTCGACTAATAATACTTAGCAGGATTAAAAAGTTATTAATATTACAGCCTCTATTGCAGACTTTCTATTAATAAGCGTGATATATGATATGGCAACTTGCTTAATTAAATTGCTGCCTTCGGTCTAATTATTTATATTTTATTAAAAAAAACGTCCCTCAACTTAGAAGTCTATAAATATATCGTCTATATAGAAAATATTTCGTAACAAAGACATATTAAGGCATGCTGAAAATGATTGAATTGTTATTGTTGACTTGGCAGCTGGTTGGAAGCTGCCAACTGTCAAAATCGTCAATTTACCATTAGATTAGAAATTAGCTCCTTGCAAGTATTTTTAAAAAAAATTAAGGCGATAGCGCAAAAAATAGTTCTCGGAGTGATTTTTTATCCTTAGGCCACATTTGGCACCATATTGGATTTGCTATTTTAAATTTAAAAAATATCTACTAAATTTTTTTTATTAAATTATTTTTTCCTTATTCTGACCGAAATTTTGAGGCAGCCATTTTGAAAATCTACAATTAACAAGTAGACCAAAAATTGTACCTTCTATTAACATGCTTGTCAGGTACCTTCCCTTCCCTCTTTATAAGGGTGCCGTCACAAAAACTACATATATAAATCAATCGATGACAAACAAGACAAAAGCGTTATATGTTTTATTCCCCTTCCTTCATTACCACGCGTCGGTGAATCGGCTTCGCAAGAATAAGTTGTTGATTTTTAATATCTTCAGTACCGCTATCATATTCTCCGACTTGTTAAAATGATTTATAGTCCTAGCGTTTAATTTTTGTATCCATTTGATATTTGATACTCTTACATTTACAATGTCTCGGGATAAGGGGGCGACGTTATTTATTCGCCGTCACCGTACAATACTAGAGAAATATGGCATTTCAAACAAATTACACCTTACGCCGTGTTATTATTGCTCCGAAATGTCGTCGGGTGATTTGCTTAACAAATTGCTCTTTCACGACGACTATCAACTAAACTACTAAACATCTCGCCGAACAACAATCGCCTTATAACACAAATCGCCAGGATTATCTGAATAGAGCTCAGTTTACCAGCCACTTTGCCATTCCAGTTTAGATCTTAACGAATGTCGCAAGAAGCGCAACGCAAACGCAAACGCAAACAGAATCAACTCAAGTACAACAGTTGTATTTTTTCCAATGAATTATTTGGTCATTTAATTTTTTAAGGGTAAAGTTTAGGTCTAGAATCCTGTCAAGATTTAATGAGGCAACAAAATTAATAATAATAATAATAATAACATCTTTATAGACGACCGTTGTGAAGCGCAAGCTCTTGAACTATGAGGCACTCCAAGGCTCAGTCTTAGGGCCTTTCCCCTTCATAACTTGCCTAAATGATGTTTCTATATTAAAATAAAAATATGTGTCGTAGCTCTGTTGAAAATATTTCTCTTTTAGCCCCGTCTGGCCGCGAGAGAAATATGAAGTTGCTGAAATTATATATTACCAAGACTACAGGATTTGGATAATGCAAGAAGGAATTAAGTACCTAATTTACAGTAGTTAAATCGCTACAGCGTTCAGATTTATCTCGCAAAGAAAATTGCTCATTCCAAATAATGTTATGAACTCATCGTACTGTCTACCTATAAAATAGTATTACACAATGTTTGAAAGAATTTCGTCTATATACATTTATTGACAAAAAACACTTTGTCGCGTTGTCTTGGAATTCCTCAATCATTTTTGTGGCTGCTATCCTAATCTACACGACTCGTAGGCGTGATGAAAAACATACCATTTTTTTTCAACATGCCGCAATATGCCTTTGTTACGAAACATTTTCTATATAGACGATATATTTATAGACTCCTAAGTTGAGGGACGTTTTTTTAATAAAATATAACTAATTAGACCGAAGGCAGCAATTTAATTAAGCAAGTTGCCATATCATATATCACGCTTATTAATAGAAAGTCTGCAATAGAGGCTGTAATATTAATAACTTTTTAATCCTGCTAAGTATTATTAGTCGAGGTAATTCCCACGATTTTATTTTAGCTTAATTGTGTTCCTTTCAAATTAAGGAGTATTAAGTGATAATGCAATTATTGTAAGCAGGAATTATTATTAGATGATGTAGACCTAGACGTTTTAATTGCGAAATTTAGATATAAATACGAAATCACCTTTACAGATCGACGCGAGCATCGGACGTGTGTCAGGCTATCGACACGATGCGATGCCGAGTATAAACATGTAAGAATTTAATGCGTCATTTTAACGTCATTTTTACATCCTTGTAAGTTAATTTTAACAGGAACTTTAAAATTCGATGGAATGAAAAGGGATGAATCGTTTAGTGTATTACTAACTTCTCCAGAAGCAGAATATTTATATTGTAACCGTCTCTTATATAATATGATGATGTTAAGCACAAATATACGAAGAGCGTCGAAAAAAGGTTGAAAAGTACATTAAAATGACGTAAAAATTACGTTAGAATGGAACTAAATTCTCATAAATATCTATAAGAACTCAATACGTCATTTAAACATAGTTTTTACGTCATTCTAATGTAATTTTATCACAAACTTTAAAATTAGATAAATGATCTTCAAAACATGACGATGTTAAGCATAAATATATGAAAGGCGTCGAAAACAGGTTAAAATTATGTTAAAATGACGTAAAAATTACGTTAATTTTCATTTATTGATACCAATCCATAATAATTCATACATATAGATTTATAGCTATTAATCCGTAAGAATTTAACACGCCATTTTAACGTAATTTCAAAACAATGCAATGTATATTGATATCTATAACAACCTAATACGTCATTTTACAGTAATTTTAACACAAACTTTAAAATTACATAAAATAAAGAGGGTTGGATCGTTTGATGCATTAATTATTAAGCATTTGGTGTTTCGTGATTCAATTTCTGTAGAAGCAGAATGTAACTGTCTCTTATACAATGATCTTTACAACATGACGATTGTAAACATAAATTTACGAAAATCGGTTGAAGGTACGTTTAAATGACGTAAAAATTGCGTTAGAATAAGTATATTAAATACTTACAAATGTCAAACTATAAGAATTCAGTATGTACGTCACTTTAACATAATTTTTTAATTTTATTGTAATGCGATTTTAACACGAACTTAGGAGAAATGAAGAGGGCTGGATCGTTTGATTTCATAATTATTAAACATTTGATGTTTTTTTAACTTTTCCAGCAAGATATTTGTATTGTTACTGTCTCTTGCATAATGATCTTCAAAGCATGACGATGATGAGTATAAATATACGAAGAGTGTCGAAACAGGTTGGAATTACGTTAAAATTATGTAAAAATTACGTTAATTTTCTTCATTTATAGATATCAATCTATAAAAATTTAACATGCGATTTGAACGTTATTACTGAGTCATTTTAATGTAATTTCAACACAATATAATGTAGATTGATATCCATAAGACTTTAATACGTTATTTTAACGTAATTTTAACACAAACTTTAAAATCACAAATATGAAGAGGGTTGCATCGTTTGATGTATTAATTATTAAGTATTTGGTATTTCGTGATTCCACTTCTCCAGAATAGTTATCCTTACCTGTCTCTTATATAATGATCTTTAAAACCTGACGATGGCAAACATAATTATACAAAGAGCGGCGAAAAAAGGTTGAAGGTACATTAAAATAACGTAAAAATTACGTTAGCATGACATATTAAATTTTTATAAATATGAATTCTATATGTCATTTTAATATGATGTTAACCCGAACTTTACAATTAGTTGAACTGAACAGGGCTGGATCGTTTGATTTATTAATTATTAAGAATTTGGTCTTTTGTGAATCAACTTTTCCAGAAGCTGAATATTTGTGTTGTAACTATCGCTTACATAATGACTTTCTGAGCATGACGATGTTGAGTATAAATAACCGAAGAACGTCGAAGAAAGGTTGAAATTACATTAAAATGACGTTATTACATTCTTATTGTATATTAATCTATAAGTTACGTCAGTTTAATGTGATTTTTACGTCATATTATCTTAATTTTAACTTCAAAATTAAATGAAATGAAGAGGGCTGTACCGTTACGTTCGACGTATTAATTATGAAGTAGGTATTTGGTGTTTTGCGAATTAAGTTTTTCAGAAGCAGAATATTTATATCCTACCTGTCTCTTATATGATGATTTTTAAAACATGATGACTTTGAGATTAAATATACGAGGAAAATGCGGATAAAAGGTTAAAATTACGTTAAAATGGCGTAAAAACAACGTAAATTTTATAGATATCAATCTATAACAGTTTATAGATATAGAACTCAATCTATAAGAATTCAACACGTCATGTTAATGTCATTTTAATTTAATTTCAACAGAATACAATAAATTGATATCTACAAAAATTCAATATGTCATTTTAACGTAATTTTAACACAAACTTTAAAATTACATGAAATAAAGAAGGTTGGATCGCTTAATACATTAATTATTAAGTATTTGGGGTGTCGCGATGCAATTTTAATTTAATTTTCAGTATGACATTAAAACGATGTAAATTGTATCATTATCATTAAAAATAATTATGTATCGCCACTAATAATGAACATTTTAAACATTACTTCATGATTGACATGAATGGCTGTTAGTTAGTTGATAATCCAGAGCAAGTAGAGTATATTCAGCATAACATAAGTAAATGTCATTTTTAAGTAATTTTAACCATATGATTTCGTATAAGGATGCAGTTTCATATTACAATAAAGTCTAATTTATACCGAATGCCTAAATATAACTAAGAAAAAACCCAACTGGGACGTTTTTTCATTACAGTGGAACTAAAAATACTTGCTATTAGTCACACCAAAACACTTTCGGTTAATTTTATTTGTTATTTAGTTATTCCACGGCTATTACCATTTAACGATTAGACAATAACAAGAATATTTTATAATTAACAAGAAATCCATTAACAATTGACGTAACGTCTAGCAACTGTTGACATTAAAAAAGACCGCATTGAATCAGTTTTAATTTGTATACTGAACAGTCTGCTTTCTAATGTCATACCTTCCTTGTATATAAAATAGTATTCGCCAAACAGCGATTTGTTTTTGGTACCAGTTAGTCCACGAGAGTGACTTTGTCGGTCGGGGTGTCGGGAAAAATTTGACCCTCTAAACATTACGCTCTATTTTCTTTAAATGGCAATAGTTTCCTGAACTTCCCGTTTCATATTTGAAAATTTTCCGATTTTATATATATCTTAAGCTTTATCTGATGTTAGTGCGGTTTAATTGGCGATCCCTTTAGAAACGATAATAAAATTTTTATTTCCTCATAAAATTACTCATATTTAAATTCCCTGCTTACACGTCTGAAATTGTACGTAAGTTTCGAAATATATATCTTGGTCTCACAATATATCAAATAAAAGATAAGAAAATTAAGGCATTAGACTAATATCCATTCCATGTCTAGACGGAATATGTCAATAGTTGTATTATCTTCCGAACGTGTAATTACTGCGATATTTTTAAGCGCAACCTTATTCATTAAAAATGTCATGCCATATCTAAAAATAGTGAAAAACAAGAGAAATCACGACCTGAGGTACTGATTTGTCTTCAAACAAGAATGTCATCCGATATATGTATTCGTTTGTTTGTTCAGATCTCGGAACTAACTTTAGATTTAAACCAGTCTGCAGGGCGAAATGATGGAGGTCGGCGAAAAAAAGCTTTTATTGATCAAAGATGGTCAATGAATTAAATGAAGCGTGGTGGACTGATAATTCGTATATTTATGTTGGATCTTCACTGAATCATCAAACGGTTGGTGTTTGGATGGCAGTTTTCGCAGGAGAATAATTGTCAAAAAATGAACCTCCAAATAAAAACCAAACAAACATATCGCTTGGTAACTTGATTGAGTTGCCATTTTATACGCGGTGAAAACCCACAAATGGACGTTGGAAATAAATAAATACTAATGCAGTGTTTCTGGAAAAGATCAAATATTTGATATTCAAATGTATTCGGATGTAATTCCCCATATCCCTTTTACTTCGCGCGTTTCTTTAATATAAATAATGCAAATAGGCTTGACAGTTTCTTAAACATCAGCATCTACATAAGAATTACATTTAGCAGGGAACATACTGAACACTGGATCAGATTTACATCGGCATAACTTCTTCGTATAAATGTCTCATTTTGTTTCGCAAACGATATGTTGGAACCGTCTATTTTTATTCGGCAATAGGAAAGTCTCGCTATAGATTTTGATGGCGTACCAGACCATCTATTTTATAGAGACCACCCCAGATCATGGTTAGTATCCAGCGGAGGAGAAAGATGTTTTTAAATTAAATATCTTCATGAATCCAATGACAAATTCAAACCTTAACAAAGCGAGCTGGAAAATACGTAAAATCACTCATATTTCAAAAGTTGGCCTCTGACATTAGTAGGAGTAAGAATATCACAGTAATATCAGACTAGTCAATATTTAATATTGATACCTACTCATTTTCGCCTCAGATTCACGCGCTTGATATGTGCTTGGTGATGTAAGTTTTAGACACATTATCTTTGAAACGGCCAGAATTGTTAAGAATACTGTGAATATTTACTGTCATAATATTGTTAATTGTCTAACAACGCGTATCGTACATCTTTATTTGCTTTATTATTTCGGCAAAAAGCTGGATAAATCCAGTTAGGTGCCTATTTTTTGGTATTTATTATTTACTTAATGTGATTTGGCTGCAGGAAAAATATTTCCATATGAGCGCATTGTTTGAGGATCGGCTGAAGGAGGCCGCACATACGTCCGAACTGCGACGAGCCATTCCGAACATCTCAAACTTTGACTAAAAGAAAACGATTGACATCTATTTATAACTTTTAAAGCGACTCAAGTTTTATTGATGGGATTTAAACCATAACCAGTTAGGGATCCAAGGGTTGAGATCTGATGCTGTCATCAATTCCCAATAAATTGATACAGGAGTAATAAAACAAAAAAAATGCAAAATGGTTCCAATCATATTCGATAAATATAATTTCATACTTTTCTTTGCTTTTGCTTTATGTGGATGTGGATTGCGTACCAAGATCCAATACTGAAAGTTTGCTGTGTGAGTGAGTGCCATTACCTAACAATAAAGGAAAACTTACATTGTTTTATACCTTGTTTAATAGTTTTGTTACAGACTGTTATTTCTTACTTTAAAAAAAAACTTTACCACGAATACC
This sequence comes from Rhagium mordax, assembly GCA_963680705.1. Lineage (NCBI taxonomy): Eukaryota > Metazoa > Arthropoda > Insecta > Coleoptera > Cerambycidae > Rhagium > Rhagium mordax. The sequence continues at coordinate 5,390,427 of OY796656.1, forward strand.
TTGCTGCTTAATGGCGTTCTAAAACAGAAACGGAGTATATACGTTGGGCAAAGCAGGATATAACCTACTTTGTGCAGATAATAGGCAAAGTTTAAACGAGGCATGTGCGTGATCTGTTAAAGAGACAGAAATTCTTATTAAAGTGTAATATACGTAGATTTATCACGGAACACGCACAACGGTTTTTATAACATAATTTCCAGAAGCCGAAAATAGGAACCGCGGTAGTAATTTGCTAGTTTAAATCACATTGTATGTTGTGTAATTCAGACGCAATAAGTGAAGATTATGTTGCTTTTTTATCAAAATATATTTGTAGGCAAATTAGGGTTTTTTTCAAAGACGAAATTAATAGTTACAATTGTCACATCGACCAACTCAAGTAAAAACTGCTAAAATTAGCTAATTAAATTGTGGTGTCTGGGATTTGATTTAGAACTTTTGAATTTGATAATACTATCTGTATCTATTATTTCGAATCAGGCAGAATACTTATGAAATTACTTGCGCCGAACCCCAATAATCCCAAGTATTAAATTCTGTTTACAAGCTTCAAATATTTATCTTATTAATTGGCTCTAATAATATCTAAATCTGGCTATAAAGCAGGAATGTCTAAATAAACATAAATTAGCCAAATTGTATGCAATTTGCCGTTGAATTACATCAGGCAGTCTACATGTTCCTACTATCTCAGTTAGCAATAAATTACTTCCGAAATTAAAATTATTGCACAGCATTTCTATACATAGTTCTAATTTTATACCATCGAGCAAATTAACTGATACTGAATTGATATCACGTCTGCTTGTCGTAATGTAAACAACCAAAAAAACATTTTTCTCGGTTCACTGCGAAGATACACTACTAATGTTAATCAACAACAGATTTTCTTACTACGTTTTAAAATATGGGAATATCTTCATTTATTCCTTAATCTGGTATCTCAACACTTTACAATACCGCAACACCTCAACAATCATTTTTGAAAAATAATATAAAGCTGCATAACAGAAAATTTCGTCATTAATTTAGTTTCCACCAACTACAAAAATATTTGAATGGTTAAGTAAAGAAACAACTCATTAGTTTTATGCGAAGCTTATAAATTTTTATCTGCTGTATTTACACTTTTAATTCGTAGTTACAAGATTAGTAGACGTATATTGCATACACTTACATAAGAAGTATTTAGCAATCTTAAGATTAGCGTAAGTTCATTCATTTATCTATCTTACTCAATGACAACCTCAATATGCTTGGCTAAACATCTCACAACGTCTATCAATATTATAAATACGTTACTTCTATTTATATCTATTGTTGGTAAAGGCGATTTTTATATTTACTCAAGGTTCGACTTGGGCTGTAGGACCGTAGAAGATGCTCCCAGACGCCTCTATGCAACTGGTTCCTACTGCAAAAGACCAAACGAAGGCGATGCAGAAGAGAAACGGAAAATCATCTTACTTAGATCCCTGTAATTCCAGTTCGCTAAAGACCACAACAATAACCTAGGTCACGAGATGAGCGAGAACATGCAGAACTCTTTGGAGGTGACGGTGTTATGGTTTGGGGAGATATCTTTACAATGTGATACAGAATTGGCTCTTGTGGAAAGAAGGTATATGAAAAAGTTAGATTCGACAGGATTCGTTCTCATCAAGTCTGAACCGAAATTCGATATATCATGTCTTGAATCAATTGAAGAGGTGCAACAAGCACTGCTACATGCTTCAGAAATAATTGATTACTCAGGAAGAATCTAAACGATTGGACAAAGACGTGAAACTGCAATGGAGGTCCAAGGGAGCAACATCTGCTACTAAGAAGATCGCCAATGAATATCAGTTTATTGCGAAAGAATATTATTACTTAACAAAACTATCTAAAATTTTGTGTGTCTTAGGTTTTTGTTCTGTTTCACCTTTCTCCTGTTTAATCCATTCAAGTTTCATTATTTGGAACAGCTTCTTATATGCTTAACAGAATTTCTAAAATTTCTGTTGGAAAAAAATGCTAAAGAAACTAGTTTGCTAAGCCTTCCAAAAATTCAGGGTCACTTCATGAGAAATCAACTTTTCATTGGCTCGCTTCTTCTTAGACGATTTAGATCTGTGAGATGCTGCTAAAGTTAGACTCCTCCACATGATCCTTCTATTAGTTAGTATTATGCACGCTGGCTTCAAATATACCGAGCAAATTTGAACCAGAAATTCAAACCTAAAAACCTAGCTCTATTTATTTCCAACTCGATTTGCAAAGGCAACAACATTCTGGAAAAACTTTTGGCACCGCCTTCTTCATTTGCAAATGTATCAAATCGTACAAGGATTTTCTATTTACTTTAATATTTTCGTAATTTAACGCTAGATGCATAATTTAGTTAATACTGTAATTATTTAATGTTGCGTAACTTCGAGCAAGGAAAAAAATTAATAGAAACTGTCTAGACACCTTTATCTGCAGTTGTATCACAGGTGATAATGTCTATTCGTTTTTCCAATTGAAACATATTTTGTGTAGATATTTTCTTTAAAATTGCTCGGAAAAAATCTTTATCGCGGTACATTCAATCGGTAAACTACAATGACCTAATTTGTAGAAATTCCTATCGACTCATATTGTTTATTTAAATACATATACTTAACCTAAACAATAAATTATGATTAACTTACCGACGATTTGTCATTAGGAATGTATAAGTAAAGAATGGACTTACCTGAAAAAGAAAATTAGGATTAAAAACAGATTAAAAATTACAAAAATAATAACGTAATTTTATATTCTGATTGGTCCTTATGGTAGAACAAAAATTTATTTGGAATTTATGCATTTGTTAAAAATCGAATCTTTCAAAAAAAAAAAAAAAGAAATCACCAAGAGAGCGCGATATTATTCTCACCGGGTACATTGTATATGCATATTATAAGATAGGTATTTACGTCGAAAAATCAATCGCAGACACATTTTTTCGATAATATTTGACACCAATTTCATAGTCGAGACGGCAGATAAAACTGACTCATTCATCCTATGATAAAAACACTTTACGATCTTCATATAAAATGCGACTAATAAATATTGTACGGGCCAACGGATTAATGTAATGTTGCATTGTCATAATTTATCTTTACACAGTATAAGTAAGATAAGCGTACGTAGGATGAGACACCTGGTATCAATAAAATGTGCAGTAGGGCTGGCTCGAGGGGTTTAGATTAGCTGATTCATAAAAAAATTGACGATAGAAAGTTGGTTTTCGTATTTAGGGCTAATTGTTTTAATGATACGTAAAACTATATCACAAAAATTCTCTAGAGCAAGTCCATGATTTCTCACAAGTGATCAAATAAGTGCTGTATTTCAGTCGATCAGGGCAAGCATCCCATGCCAACCTTATCCAGAGTTTGCATGTAGAAGCAGTAAATGGAACAAGGTGTTCCTTTAAAGAGGAACCTCACAAAAGTGTTCTCGTCCAACTTATTTTACCAATTTTTGTATGCTTAGCTGGAAAAAATTGCTAAAGAAACTAGTTTGCTATATCTCCTAGAAACACTGGATCACTTCATGAGAAACGAATTTTTATTAGAGTGCTTCTTAGTAGCTACGTACCTGTTCCTCAGAAAAGTACTATTTAGATCTTTGACCTTTTACTAAAGGCAGACTCTTCCACATGATTCTTCAATAAGTTGTCAGTAGTATGTTAGAACAAGATAGTCCTTCAAAACTTGAATGTGAAAGCGTAGCAACTTGCCATGAGGTTTTCTCTTCTTTTTTTTTTTTGGAATTTGTTACCCCATTATTGCTTCCTCCAACAAGCAACCAAATGGAAGTGACGATGAGAAAATCATAACAGAGCTAAGTATTAACTTCTTTGAATATTGACATACATCACTTCCATCTCTTTGAATAAGAGAAAATTTGATATCAATTTAACATCGCCTGCGATCGTTGCTTTTAACAACGAATTTTTGAAAAAACTCCTGGTAAGGTTGCTGCCATTAGTTGACCAAAACCGGGCTTAGGTTCATCAACGAATACCATTGTATCCTAGGGTCCTTGCCCATACCATAAGAGAACAGCCTTGGAAATATGCGCTCTCACTAAGTTCTCTACTCATATCTCTTATCAAACTCTTGGTCCTCATTGAATGTCAGAAATTAGTACTTTAAACTGCTGCACGTTCCAATTTCCTCATTTCTGATCAATGTTAAGGTAAACTACTTGATGTCTGAATATTCTTGTGGTTGATTGAACTGCACATGATTTACGTTGATTGGGTGCCTTTGGAAGCGATTGTTAGTTATAGTAGTTTGGAGTTAACTCCTCAGGGTTTGGAGCACAACAAACTCAATATTTGTTCTGCATAATGGACGACCAGATCCAACTCTTCTCAGATACTGACGTTTTTCCTGGAATCTTGTCATCTTGCTCGTCTTACCAGTTTCTAGCAAATCTTTGACATCTCCTGTCTTCTAAGTTTACCTTGTCATTACCCATACTATATTATGACGCTTTAGTGATTGCAATGTTTTGATCTCACTTGTAGCACTTTACAGTTTATTATAGTGCAATTTCAAACGTTCAGAAGCAACACAGGAGGATAAAAAACACTTGTCTTTGTTTTCATTAAGTGTCATTGAGTGGAGATAAAGAAGTGGTTAGTTATTAAAGACCTTAGGTTGGGTTCATTGAACAAAGGCAAGAGAAAATTTTGCACCAATGAAATCAGCAAATGGAACCTCTGAACTTTAAATGTGCCCCATCACGTTCACTAAATTTCTTGGTAGCATTTTTGTGTCAGCTCAAGGATCTCGGCCCATATCATAACAGAAGCGCCTTGAAAATGTGTGCTCTCACTAAACTTTATCTGCTCGTATCTCTTGTCAGACCTTGCCCCCTCGAATGATCGCAGACGTAATGCTTTATATCATGGCTGCTTTTCCAATGTTAATGCGAGCTACGCAGTGATATTGGAGCAATTCTTGAGTGGTTGCTCTTTTAATTAGGTAGCTCCTACAATAATATAAATAGGAGTGGTTAACGATTAAAATGTTGAGAAAAGATGCAATGTAACTTTAGATCGGATTAGTTATCACTACTGTAATAAATCATAAGATAGTCCTGGTTACGTCCAGCCCAAATTTTTCTACATTATCAATGAAAACATTTTTTTATTGGATGAGTAGGTAATAACTCTACAGCTTCACGTAATAAACCATGTGAGTATTTTGAAACGTTTGTGTATGCACCCACGAAATTTACTGTTAATGAACGAATCTTATCTGAATAGAAGATCTTAGGATTAGGGAAAAAAGTTACATATTTATTGTTAATAAATCATCTTGAATATTGTCTTAGTGCAATACCGATAAGCTTCTTGGGTACGTTTGAACTTTAGTAATAGTTATTTATGATGTTAAAATAGCCTAGTCAATGAAGGTTTTACTTTTAAACCCTCAAAAACAGAAACGATTTTTTTAATGATTCTTTTTTAAATGTTTTTTATATTTAATTATTCAAATTTGGGGCAGATAATTTTTTGAATCCAAATAAATTTTTTTTTGAAATTTAATGTTTTTACTGAATTTGAGCATATTAATACAAAAAAATATTTTTTTCATTAATCATAGACTTTTTTAAAAATTTATTTTTATCACTTTTACTGTTTTTTAATATAAAAATTCTTTTAATACCATTCCTTATAAAATTCAATTTTTAATATTGGTGGCTGCCACAAAAAAGGTAATTTTTAATGACAATAAATTATTTGATCCTTTTATTCAGTTTTGCATTAGCGCCCATGAGTTTTCTCATATATTCTTACTTAAACGTACCCAACGTTTGTAGTTGAGAGGAAATTTATGTTGATAAAATGCTGTAATCAGGCGCCCACCGCGTGAAAACCCGCAATTTGCTATAATATCCACTATCCAGGCGCTGACGACAAAAAACAACAATTAAATTAGTCAATGTGTGTACTGTTCAATGGCAATTAATTACGGCTTAATACCTTTATCGAATTCAAACACACACGTACGAAGAATTGAATTTCGCACGAAATTAAATAAATTGGCGGAGAGAATGCTTAATATCTGGATAGAACAGGCTGTCAGTATTTACTTAAGCCATCGAACATTATTTCGCTAATCTAATCAAATTTCCTCATAAATTAGTCTGGCTTCCCAGACGTAAAAATTTTACAAATTGCCATGATGAGATAAGTATGTCCTGATTATTTTGCTAGTTCTAGAAAAATGCAGTACATATCTATTTCGCGAAACAGTTGCAAATCGGAATTTAGATTAGGTATAAAAATGGCATCTAATATTGACTAGAAAAAACAGCATGGGCATCAGGGCTATGACATTTAGTTTGATATAAATAATAATAAAATTACTAAGGAGGATTACAGGTTTAATACCATTTCATACTTTCATTAATTCCCTGTGACTAAAACAATATACGTTTTGGGTGGTTCATTTTTGATATAATTAAATATAGTGATAAAAATATGAAAATAGGCATCTGCCTATAAAAATAACAATGAAACTTTTTGGTTTTTGCATCATGACATTGTAAAAGGTATTCTGGTAGTCAATATTATAAACATAAAAGGGATTTGCTTATTACTGAAATTGCCTATTTTCATTTTTACATGACAACAATATAACATCTACTACTTTACTAATACCTAAGTATGTATGTTAAATTTTATTATAAGCAATTGAAAAACGGAACCAACCCGTCTTGCCTATTTTCATTTTTACACCACGACATAAAAAATCATATCTCAACTACTCTACAATACACTTTAATGATTAAACGCCTATAATATTGCACTTGTTTAGGGAGCGGTTTATCTGTGAAAGTGTCTATTTTCATTTTTACATCACAACACATACTCTACTAACAAGTATAATAACATAAATATTTAGTTGTTAATTTCTAATTTAATTAATCTAAATATGATAAGAGGAATCAATCTAGAAATGCAAATACCTATTTATATCTTTATATCACGACAATTCACTAGACCAGCTCCGCTTCAAACCAGTTTGATACATTCATTGTCGTTAATTTTTATTCTGACTAATATGAAAATAGGTTTCGATCTAACAATAAAAGTGCCTATGATCATTTTCAGACAATTTTCATGTTAGTTTCTCTTCTAATCAATATGATATAGATGTTAGTTGTAAATTTTCGTTAAATTATCTAAGAATTAAAACGGATATCGATGTAACAATGTACCTATTTTCATATTTATATTACAATGTTATGGTATTAGTACTCTTCTAATAGGTATAGCAACATAAATATTTAGTTATTAGTTTTTATTCTAATTAATCTAAAAAACAGAAATCGATCTATTAACGAAAGTGCCTATTCCCATTTTTGCACCACGACACAATAGCTTTATTATAATTATTCTAAAAATGACAATAGGGAACTTGTATATCAACGAAAACGCCTATTTTCATATTTGCATTATGTCATTCCATTATAATATCAGCTCCTTTTTTTAACAAGTATGAAAAAGAAATGGCGTTAATTTTCGCTATAAAGTAAGCATTGATTTTAAAATTGAAATAAATACTGATTCCACAATAAAAGTACCTATTATCATCACGATATTATAACAAATATAAATATATTTAACTTTTAATTTAAATAATCTAAAATTATAATAGAAACCGATCTATCAATAAAAGTGTTTCATTTTTACATCACAGTCCATTATATCTTCTAACCGGTATGATATACATTTTTGGTCGTTAATTTTTATTATAATTGACTTTGATAATCTAAATATAAAAATAGCTATTTTATTTTATAGTGTTACATTATATTATTTTTAGGCATCAATTTTTATCATAATTAATTTAAAAATGATAATAGGAACCGGCCTATTTATTGAAGTGCCTATTTCGATTTTTGCATCACAATCCATCATCAGTTCCTCTTCTGCCAAATATGAGATAAATTATTAGATGTTAATGTCTATAAAGATTTAAAATGAAAATAGGTACCGATCAAAAATGAAACTGCCTATTTTCATTTCTATATAATCGCACGTGCCTATTTTCATTTCACATCATATTTCACTGTATCAATTCCTCGTCTAACCAATATGAATATACATTTTCTGGTAGTTAATTTTTACTGTAATTGAATACACTATTCTAAATATGGAAATAGGCTGATCTAATAATAATTTATAATTATTTTTATTTTACATTATTATATTATATCAAATAATGTTCTAACAACTATAATAATTAATAATTAGTTTTCAATTTTCGTTACATTGATTGCAGCAATTTAAAAATAAAAATAGGCACCTAATACCTATCTCACAATAAAATTGCCTATCATCATATAAAATGAAAATAGGTACTGATCTAATAATAAAAGGGTCGATTTTAATTTTTACTCCACGATAGTATTTTACAGCATTAGCTAGTATAAACATTAAGTCATTAATTCTTGCTGCAATTAATTTAAAAATGATAAAAGGAACCGGCCTATTTAATATTTAAAGTGCTTATTTCGATTTTTGCGTCACTTTTCATTATAATATCAGCTCATCTTCTGATCAATACGATATAAACTAACAGACGTTATGTTTCTTATGATTAAATGCAACAATTTAAAAATGAAAATAGGTACCGATCAACCCTTGGAAGTACCTATTTTCATTTTCACTACGACAGTACGTAACATGAGCTTTTGGTCTAACGAGTATAATAAAAACAGGGGTTAACTTTTATTACACTAACCCATAAATGATAATGGGGCCTGCTACATCAATAAAAGTGCCTATTTTCAGTTCTTACATCACATTTCATTTTATCAGCTCCTCTACCTCCTGTTCTGGTCAATATGATGTACATTTCTGGTTGTTAATGTTTATTGTAAATTAATATAGTGATCTAAAAATCGAAATAGGTACATTATACCTATTATCATTTTTTATTACAACATTATATCAGCTACTATTCTAACGGTAATGTAAATATTTAGTCCTCAACGTTCGTTACAGTTAATTAAAGCGGTCTAAACATGAAAATAGGCACCGATTTAACAATTAAAGTGCCTATCTTCATATAAAATGAAAATAGGTTTTCATATAAAATAAAAATAGGCATCTATCTAATAATAAAAATGGCTATTTTCATTTTTACATCAAGACAGTATTTTGACATAAGCTATGATAATTTTAGTGAAAGATTTTTACTACATTGAATCTGATAATAGGGGCCGGTATATTTATTAAAGTGCCTATTTCGACTTTTAAATCACATATCACTATAACAAAAACTCTTTTTCTGACCAAAATGGCATAAATTATTAGAGATTAATTTTCCTAATATCTAAATGCAACAATTTAAAAATGAAAATAGGTACTTGTCAATAAATGGATTCAGTTCTATATAATTTAATACTTTATAATATTCGAACTACTAAATAAAAATATTCAAAAAATAGTCATTAATTCATTAATGATTTATCAATGAAAGCGCCTATTTTCATTTCACATCATGTTTCACTATATCAACTTCTCTTCTATCCGATATGATATACATTTCTGGTCGTTAATTTTTACCGCAATTGAATATGGTGATCTAAATATCGAAATTGGACGATCTATCAATGATTTATTTATACTTACATATTTTCATTTTACATCAGCTAAGGTTCTAACAAATATAATAATATAAATATTGAGTCCTCAATCTTCGTTACAATTAATTGCAGCAGTTTAAAAATAAAAATAGGCAGCTATCTAACAATAAGTGCCTATTATCATATAAAATGAAAATAGGTATTGATCTAATAATAAAAGTGCCAATTTTCATTTTTACTTTACGACAGTATTTTATAGCATTTGCTAAAATAAATATTTAGTCAATAATTTTTACCATAATTAATCTAAAAATGATAAAAGGAACCGGACTATTTATTATTTAAAGTGCCTATTTCGATTTTGGCATTACATTTCACTATAATATCAACTCCTCTTCTGATAAATACGATACAAACTACCAAACGTTAATGTTTCTTATAATTATGCAGTAATTAAAAATGAAAATAGGTACCGATTAACCCATGGAAGTACCTATTTTCATTTTCACCACGACAGTACGTAACATGAGCTTTTGGTCTAAACGTGTATAATAAAAATAGTAGTTAACTTTTATTACATTAATCTATAATGATTATAGGGCCTATTATATCAATAAAAGTACCTATTTTCATTTTTTACATCATTAAAGCACCTCCTCTACCTCCTCTTCTAGCCAATATGATATACATTTTTGGTTGTTAATGTTTATTGTAATTGAATATAGTGATCTAAATATGGAAATAGGTACATTATACCTATTATCATTTTCTATTAAAACATTGTATCAGCTACTATTCTAACAGTAATGTAAATATTTAGTCCACAACGTTCGTTACAGTTAATTAAAGCGGTCTAAACATGAAAATAGGCACCGATTTAACAATTAAAGTGCCTATTTTTATATGAAATGAAAATAGGTACTGATCTAATAATAAAGGTGGCGATTTTCATTTTTACTTCACGATAGTATTTTACAGCATTAGCTAATATAAATATTAGGTCATTAATTTTTGCCACAATTAATTTAAAAATGATAAAAGGGCCCGGCCTATTTATTACATAAAGTGCTTCTTACATCATATTTCATTATAATATCAACTCCTCTTCTGACCAATACGACATAAAGTACTAGATCTTAATTTTCCTTATGATTAAATGCAGCAAATTTAAAAATGAAAATAGGCACCGATGAACCAACAGAAGTACCTATTTTCATTTGTGCGCCACAACTGTAGGTATTTATAACATGCGCTTTTCGTCTAATGACTATAATAAAAATAGTCGTTAACTTTTATTACACTAATCTATAAATTATAATAGGGCCTATTTTCATTTTTTACATCATATTTCATTATACCAGATCCTCTGCCTCCTCTTCTAACCAATATGATTGACATATGATACATTTCTGGTTGTTAATGTTGATTCTAATTGAACATAGTGATCTAAATATGAAAATAAGTACATTATACTCATTATCATTTTTTACTAAAACATTATAATAGCTACTGTTCGTTGCGATTAATTAAAGCGGTCTAAACATGAAATTAGGCACCAATTTAACAATTAAAGTGCCTATTTTCATATAAAATGAAAATAAGTTTCATATAAAATGAAAATAGGCACCTATCTAATAAAAAAAGTGGTTATTTTAATTTTTACATAGACAGTATTTTGACATTAGCTATGATAATCTTTAGTGAAAGATTCTTCCTATATTGAATCTAATAATAGGAGCCGGTATATTTATTAAAGCGCCTATTTCGATTTTTAAATCACATTTCAATATAACGTAAACATTCTTCTGACCAAAATGATATAAATTATTACATATTAATTTTCCTAAAATTTAAATGCAGCAATTTAAAAATGAAAATAGGTACCTATCAATCAATGGATTCATTTCTATATAATTATAATACTTTATAAGGTGAGCTACTCGTTTAACAATTATAATAAAAATATTCAGTTGTTAATTTTTATTACTCTAGTCCATAAATGATAATAAGGACTGTTCTATTAATGATAGTGCCTATTTTCATTTTTATACGCTTTTCTTTAAATCAGTTCCTTTTCTAAGTGGTATGATATACATTTCTGATCATTAATTTCAATTTTAATTGAATGTAGTGATTTAAATATGGAAATAGATTACAATCTAACAATTATGTACACCTATTTTCATTTTACATTACAATATTATATTAATTACTCTTCTACTTTAAGTATAATAATATATTTAGTGTGCAATTTTCGTTACTATTAATTACAGGAATCAAATGAAAATAGGCACCGATCTAACAATGGAAGTGCCTATTTTCATATAAAATGAAAATAGGTACCAATCTAACAATAATTTTTTTTTATAAAATGCAAAATATGAATACGAACTAGTGTTAGAAGAAAGATCCCACTTTCAACACCCTGCATATAAATTTTTCGGGTTTAATTCTTTTTGGTTCCACTTAAATTTAAAGAAATATTTTATACCTGACATTTTTACTGTATTTCGACCAACCAACAAGAAAATCCACCTTGACAAACACCTCTTTAAATTTTAAATAAATCATGTCTCCAATTATATTCTTTTGACCCATCGATTAATTATGTGTCATCAAGTTATAATATCAACAAATGAGCACTGGAGTATAAACAAACCATAACTTGCAACTTTACCCAACCACAACACTATTAAATTGCAGTCGCTTTACTATCCATAATTCAATTTTTTCTGCAATACGGGAAGTCCTCAACAGTGTCAAGTTACGCACATTATTTCTTTGTAATTATCAACCTCAACTTATTAAATTAATCAGCGGCGTGTTCTCTTACGCTATCATTTAATTAACAATGTGTGTTCAAGAAAATAATTCAGTGAAAATTTATGCAGAAATGCGATACAATGTTATTATTACTATGGTAAATTGTGTATCGCATTTTAAAATGTGTAATTAAGATAATCATCGTAATAGATTCATTATGAGTACAGTAAGAATTTCCTATCTCCTTGAGGTAATTGTATGCAAATTTGTCGGAAAATAGCTTTGCGATTCCATGAGATTTATTTTATGCCTAGCAGCATTACTCGAATTTCCTTTTTCGCTTTAATAACGTAATCTTTATTTACTATTAATTGAAATCGAGTAAAGTGAATAAATGAGGCTCTAATGCTGGTTAATACAGTCCGATAAGTTCATTAGTTGAGTTGCGGCAAAGAAAGAAAATAACTAAATGATCCAACATTTGGATATATTAAGGATTAATTATCCCAAAGAGGCGTTTAAATTTCTTCGGAACAAAACAAAGTCAAAAGTTTCAATTCCGGGGAGTATGGAGGGTGCTCCAGATACGTTTATCTGTCGAAAACCCCAGCGTTGTGAGTTTGGTGTAGAATCCATCTAAAGATCCAAACCAATCGACGCACACATATTTTTTTGAAATAGAAGATTTTTATATAAAACCGCATATTACTTTTCCCTAGAGACCCAATAAATAAAACTTAACTCGTTAGTCCTTAAAAAAAAATTCGCGACAGACACATTACCCAAAACGAAATGTGTTTTATTGTAAAAACACCTGTGCATAACACATTAGGGACACGGTCACCTCTACCGCCCGTTGCGTCACCCAAATTCAACAACGTGTCAGTTGCCCATTTAGAAAACGTCATTTTTCTCCACTTCTTAATTACACACTCAATAATTCACAGTCGTAGGACTTTCTTGCTAAAAAATATTAATTATCGCCATTACCTTCAGCTGTCCCACGTCTGACCCCTTTACCCTTCACAACTGCGGATACCTGCCTAAAATTCTAAGCGCTGATTAAAGGCTACAAAGTTACTCGGTCGCCAAAGAAATGGAAGAAAAAATCATCCCTGCACGCACCGGACGCTTTGCGTGCGCCGCGTAATTAGGTTGTGAAATGTGGTAAAGGATGTAGCCGGCTTAGCTGCTGTCTGTCTGCGACCTTGGTTCGTTGCGGTTTCATTACGTCGTGGCGGCTGCGGCTGGGGTTTTAGTTGGGGAAACACGGTCCTAACGTTAAATCAGAAATTAGAGATCTAGGTTCGCCTTATCTCCTATTATTACACCTACGTAAGTCTGTGTGGATATTATGCATCCCTGTGAGGTGGAGGTCTGTTTAACTTCCTCGGATCTCGGATACAACATTAAATGGATGCAAAAAATACCAACTTTACGACGTTCTCGCCTGGGGAAATAATCTGGAGACGGCGAGAGGCGGACTCTGTTTCAATTTCGCGGTCTCAGAGTAACGAAACCAATAAATTTTTAAAAAGCAAAGGGCACACAGCTTAGTTAGTCTTACTGCGACCACCTAGAATTACTAGAAAATGTCAGGATTTGCAGGCTTTGGTTGAAATTATTAAAGAAACTTTTTCGAATGGATGGTCTTTGGACCCAGAAGAATCTATTGACGTGCCTTGCAAAGACTATGGAGGAAAACGTACTTGTCGAATTAAATTGATCGTAGCTGATACAGCTTAGGGAAATTTCTTCCATTCCATATTTTCGGCGCCATTTTTAAACAAATGCCAACTTGTCGCATATCGGTGAAATCAGAATTTAATGATGAACAAGACTTTTAGGTCCTGAATTTTTAAATGTTCACAAAACAAGGTCAGTGGCGTTAAATCTGGTGATCTTTTGCACAATCTGTGTCGAAAATACTGTCATTCGCGGAGGTTCTTAAATGGTTACTTTGGTGCCTGAGGGGCGGCGCGGCGGTGCCATTAAGACGCAGTTTCTGTTTTAGAGCGTAGAAACACCGCTTTTCTCCATTAGTGGAATAATAGAGGCTTAGGTAGCCGCAGTGAAGAAACGGTTAAGCCTGGGGTCTATATTAACGTAGAAAGAAAACTCAGGAAGCTCGTGTTAAAGATATAAGCAGAGTTTATCAACAGAAAAGCACAGAATTTTCCTTACTCAGGCTGGTTTACTTACTAAGCAGGATTGGTTGGAAGTTACTAGATTTCTAAACAGTACAGAGTGGGAGAAATCTGCACGGATCGGCATATTAGATCGTAACGTAATTTTTAAATAGCTACAGTTCGCTTTCTAGAATTATTTAGCTCTATATAAAGCCATTATGAATTTTTAAAGCTATAATTTACGTATAATAACTACTGCAAGTTATTTTATAAAGCAATTTTAGCTCGTAACGTAATTATTATATAGCTACAGTTCGCTTTCTAGAATTATTTAGCTCTTTATAAAGCCATTATGAATTTTTAAAGCTATAATTTACGTATAATAACTACTGCAAGTTATTTTATAAAGCAATTTTAGCTCGTAACGTAATTATTAAATAGCTACAGTTCGCTTTCTAGAATTATTTAGTTCTTTATAAAGCCATTATGCATTTTTAAAGCTATAATTTACGTATAATAACTACTGCAAGTTATTTTATAAAGCAATTTTAGCTCGTAACGTAATTATTATATAGCTACAGTTCGTTTTCTAGAATTATTTAGCTCTTTATAAAGCCATTCTGAACTTTTAAAGCTATAATTTACGTATAATAACTACTGCAAGTTATTTTATAAAGCAATTTTAGCTCGTAACGTAATTATTATATAGCTACAGTTCGTTTTCTACAATTATTTAGCTCTTTATAAAGCCATTATGAATTTTTAAAGCTATAATTTACGTATAATAACTACTGCATGTTATTTTATAAAGCAATTTTAGCTCGTAACGTAATTATTATATAGCTACAGTTCGTTTTCTAGAATTATTTAGCTCTTTATAAAGCCATTATGAATTTTTAAAGCTATAATTTACGTATAATAACTACTGCAAGTTATTTTATAAAGCAATTTTAGCTCGTAACGTAATTATTATATAGCTACAGTTCGTTTTCTAGAATTATTTAGCTCTTTATAAAGCCATTATGAATTTTTAAAGCTATAATTTACGTATAATAACTACTGCAAGTTATTTTATAAAGCAATTTTAGCTCGTAACGTAATTATTATATAGCTACGGTTCGTTTTCTAGAATTATTTAGCTCTTTATAAAGCCATTATGAATTTTTAAAGCTATAATTTACGTATAATAACTACTGCAAGTTATTTTATAAAGCAATTTTAGCTCGTAACGTAATTATTATATAGCTACAGTTCGTTTTCTAGAATTATTTAGCTCTTTATAAAGCCATTATGAATTTTTAAAGCTATAATTTACGTATAATAACTACTGCAAGTTATTTTATAAAGCAATTTTAGCTCGTAACGTAATTATTATATAGCTACAGTTCGTTTTCTAGAATTATTTAGCTCTTTATAAAGCCATTATGAATTTTTAAAGCTATAATTTACGTATAATAACTACTGCAAGTTATTTTATAAAGCAATTTTAGCTCGTAACGTAATTATTATATAGCTACGGTTCGTTTTCTAGAATTATTTAGCTCTTTATAAAGCCATTATGAATTTTTAAAGCTATAATTTACGTATAATAACTACTGCAAGTTATTTTATAAAGCAATTTTAGCTCGTAACGTAATTATTATATAGCTACAGTTCGTTTTCTAGAATTATTTAGCTCTTTATAAAGCCATTATGAATTTTTAAAGCTATAATTTACGTATAATAACTACTGCAAGTTATTTTATAAAGCAATTTTAGCTCGTAACGTAATTATTATATAGCTACAGTTCGTTTTCTAGAATTATTTAGCTCTTTATAAAGCCATTATGAATTTTTAAAGCTATAATTTACGTATAATAACTACTGCATGTTATTTTATAAAGCAATTTTAGCTCGTAACGTAATTATTATATAGCTACAGTTCGTTTTCTAGAATTATTTAGCTCTTTATAAAGCCATTATGAATTTTTAAAGCTATAATTTACGTATAATAACTACTGCAAGTTATTTTATAAAGCAATTTTAGCTCGTAACGTAATTATTATATAGCTACGGTTCGTTTTCTAGAATTATTTAGCTCTTTATAAAGCCATTATGAATTTTTAAAGCTATAATATACGTATAATAACTACTGCAAGTTATTTTATAAAGCAATTTTAGCTCGTAACGTAATTATTATATAGCCACAGTTCGTTTTCTAGAATTATTTAGCTCTTTATAAAGCCACTATGAATTTTTAAAGCTATAATTTACGTATAATAACTACTGCATGTTATTTTATAGAGTAATTTTAGCTCGTAACGTAATTATTAAATAGCTACAGTTCGTTTTCTAGAATTATTTAGCTCTTTATAAAGCCATTATGAATTTTTAAAGCTATAATTTACGTATAATAACTACTGCATGTTACTTTATAAAGCAATTTTAGCTCGTAACGTAATTATTATATAGCTACAGTTCGTTTTCTAGAATTATTTAGCTCTTTATTTGCGGTGGAATCAAGAAATATAATTAACTACTTAATGGTCATGGAACAATGTATAGCTGGAGGAAGATACGGATCTGTAGTCTTCAATAGACGTTGAGACTGGACATCCAATGAAAAATATAGATTAAATCAAGATGTAAATAACTGGCAAGTTTAACCAGATGCGTTTTCTATAAATAAATTGAAACATATATGCTTCTTCTGTTGATGACTAAGCAGCAGAAGAAGAATAGGTATAGCCTTCAATCGAACTTGGTAATTATAAACTTGCTCTTTTACGTTTTTGCCCATAACTTACTTCTACGTGTAAACTGACAATAACTTTGATTATGGAGAAAACCTAATTAGTTAATCAAGCACTGGGCATAGAAGTCGAGTTACAGTAAAAATTAGACATGGAGGAAAAAGTCCTACGTTTGATTCCTGAAAACTCAACTAATCTTTAGACGATTTCTTCTCAGAAACTTATCGTAGGATTTTGAACCTGAGCTAATTTTTGTCGTCAAATAGTCTATTCCCTTTAGTCTTATATGCACTATTCAAAGAAACTTGAAAAAGCACGTTTTTTTGGGATGTTCTCCTCAATTTTGAGTCAAACTCAAGAGATTATTCCTCAGCTTCTATTAATCACATATGGATGATCTAATAGAGTACAAATAAGTATAGAGCTACTCTTAAAGGTAATCCCAAAATGTTACAAGCGAAACACTGAAAAATTTAATTTAACAAAATGAAATCTACAAATTTTCATGATTATGAAATTTACGTAACTAATTGGCCAAACAATTGACATATTTGGAGGAAAATTCTTCATCGTTCTTAGGTGTACCATAGTTTTCAAATTCAGAATATTTTATGACCTCATAATAATTAGATATGGAATTGGTTTTATTATTTTCTCTTCATCATCTCTTCTGGATGAAGACTATTAACATCCCCATCAGCATCAGTCGGCTAAACGACAATCAGACTGAAATTGAATGTAATGAAAAGAGAAACACGAATTCCATGTAATTATTATGTACAATAAATGCATCAGGCATTCTGATATTGGAAACTAAGCTAAATATCAAGAAATCACTGGTGACAAAAAAATTAAAGAACATTCCAATAAATTAAATTTATAATTAAAATAACTAAAGTAAATAAGGCGCTAAGAAAAAAGCACCTATTAGAAGTGCCGATAAAATTGCTACTGTATGAAGATTTCAAATGTCCTTGAAAAATCGAGGAATATACTAAAGACATGGTTTCTCTTATCAATATTTTGATAAACATATTGAATATTGAATTACTTCTATAGATGCAGTTTTTATGGAATAATTTCTTCGAAATTCATGTTGACAGGATGATAGTATTATTATATTGTTCAAATACTTCATAATATTATAGCCGAGGGCTTGTACTTCTAATTCCTCAAGAACAAAACCGATGTTGATGATTTTTTTTTTAAATGTTTGTTATATTGAATTTTTAAAAATCAGAAACGTTTCATCTGGGCAGCTTAAGCATTTATATTATTAAAATAATAAAAAGAAAATATGTCGTCTTTTGAAATAGTTTAATTCTATGTAAAGTGGCGTACGTTGAAGAGGTCAAAGGGAGGTGCCTTTTTGCATTTTTTTCGAAACTTTTTTTTATGAAACATTAAAATTTTATACTAAGTACAATACCCAAAAAAATGCGCTCTTCCATTATATTGAACAAAAAATAGGGGTTGTCATTTAAAAAAAGGCGCCCCCTTTGGCCTCTTCAACGTAGAATTAAACTATTTCAAAAGACGACAAATTTAAAATACCTTTTGATCCCTTCGAGCGTTTCTTCGAGAAAAACGTATTTTGCGAGATATTTCAGGTGTTCCAGACTTTTTTTCCACACTGTATATATGGCGCTGTGCTAATGGCTATTCGCCGGCTGGCCCCTGTATAAACACCACAATTTAAAAATTTATTTACGGTAGAAGCACCAAAAACACTCTCTCTTTTTAATTTTAATAACTCCTTTGTTTTTGAAAATTCAGAAACGAAATGTTACAGGGACAAAGAAGAAGGTTCGGGGTGTCGTTCGTTAAAAAACTCTGTCTCTAATTCTTATAAATAAGGACGCTGCCGAATTTCAAAGTTGGACATTTAAAAAAAAATTAGTAAAATGCGCAAATTAATTTAATTTTTGTGTTCCATTAGAAGGAAACAAAAGTTAACATAGAAGGAAAGGAACAAGTTTCAGTTTTCTAAATTTGACGCTTCACTTCTTCATTTTCATAAATAAAGGCGCTAGAAAATTTTGTTGGATATGCGCAGAAAAAAATTTTTTCTAAAAACTAATTACCCTATTAATAACTCGCTAATAACTTTTTGTTTTTCAAAATTAAGCCACAAAATCGCTAGGAGAGGAAAGAGGGAAGTCTAAGGAATATTTTTTTAAGAAGTTTGTTTCGCTACTTTTCGTTATCGAGCATTAAATTCGTATTATTTTTTAACAGTAAATTATAATTTCAAGATTTTTAGTCGAGCATGAATCTTTTGGAAATTAATTATATTTTTGTTTTTGAAAATGAGAGAACGAAAGTAATATGAGAGGAAAGAGGGAGAGTGAAGGTATCTTTTTATCGTGTTTAATTTCTTCATCTTCATAAATAAAGACGCTGCAGAGTTGCAAAACGTACATGCGCAGAAGGCATAAAATTAGCTTTGAAACACGCTCATCGTTAACTCTTCGTAACTTATTTATTTTTGAAGATTAAGAAACGAAACTGGCACAAAAGGAGATAGGAAGTATTAATGAATGTTTTCTGTAAGCTCAATTCTCTATTTTTATAAATAAAAGCGCTGCCGAATGCAAAATTTAATCATTTTGAAAAGTGGAAGACTGGAATTTTCGGAAATAAACTCCGTTGAACCATTTTTTAAGTAGGACCAAATCGACATGTCTGAAAAATGAAAGGATCAACGATTTGTCTTATTTTGGGCTTATTTTTCTATTTTTATAATTAAAAATGCTACCAATTATTCGGTTTAATAATTTTGAAAAGTAGAAGCGTAAAAAAATTGAGAAAAACGCGAACTCCGTAAAATGATCGTATTTTTTTTTCGATATTTAGAAGTGACATTGACAAAGCAGGAAAGGGGAAGGCGGCGAACCAGTAGTTTATGTTTTAATCGCAAAATAATTTTTTCAACCTCGAATTGTGTTACTGGAGTAAAAAAGAATGAAGAATGATTGTCATAGTACTGCATCAAATTTCTTTTAAATTTAACACATATTTTATCTCTGGAGCAGTTTTTTTGCCTGTTTCGATGATGGCCATTCTCGACAAGGTTACAAAAAATTAACAAAAAAAAAAAAATTAAAAATTGGGCCACCATACTCCCAATATTTATTTTTGACGCTACGCAAAAAGATTCCATGTCGTGCAATATTTTTTAACCTTCGAGAATCCACTCCTATAAGTATATAAGTTTAACCCGTTCGTAATGTTTGGTAAATATTTAGTGCATTAGAAAAGCAACAATTCCGTACATCGAACAACGAATGCAAAAAAAATTAAATATAACCTTGCACGTAACAGTATAATAAAATATTTACACTGCATATTATAACTGAACCGTGATTAAACATTGTGTAGACGAAAAAAAAAATAGATAGACGAAAAAATGTACTGCGTAGATAAATACTTTATCACTAATATCAACATAGTATGATTTATTTGCATGGTGCTTAATGGTGCAGATAAGATTTTTCAAGTAATTACATGCTCTTTGGCCAAAAAAACCGCGGAACGAACGTTTTAATTAATATACAAGGCGTCCGAAATAATTAACACCAACGTATGAAATTTTTTTTCAAATAAAATAATTTGGCCATTTTTGCGTTTGATTGTGAAGTAATTAAGGAATACTTGTTTCAAAAGCAATCAAGCAAACAGGAAAATGATAACTGCTATCGCTAGACTTAAGGCAAATCATGGAAGCTTTCCTGCGCACTTATATACATACAATTGATATCTTGTAAAACGCAATGAGATTGGAAATTTAAATCACATATTTTCCTGCTATTAAAATCAGTCAAGGCCAAGATTATCTAATGAACTAAGGACGGGAGGAATGAACCAATATCGTTGCGCGAGATTTCTCGAACAGCATTTTTGCCCCTCTAACAAAAGTCATCAAATGAGTCTTTTTATGAGCACATAGTCATCAATAGCATTTCACAGGTCAAGCCAAATCACTTTCAATAAATAGTACGAATAATAGTGGTCCCCAATTTGACCCGTGCGGGATACTCGAGCTGGCAAGAAATACTTCAGCAAAAAACTAAAACATTAATTAATTTCGGTGCGCTTTTTCCAATTTATGCGAAGGCGCTTACTCATTCCCCTGTAACAATTAAACACGCTCTAAATATATGAAAACAAACGCCTACAATTTTTAAACTGCGGAATTAATATTTGTATCTCAATTTACATTTAATTTCGCGAAACTGTGGAAACGGAATACGGAATTAAGTTAGGGGAATTAATTTACGTCTGAAACAAATGGGGGTGTGTAATAAAAAAACAAATTTATAGTGTGCGGAACAGATCTGGGACGGCGCGGGATGCGGTATAAAACGTGGGCATGATTTAGGAAACATTTTTAATGCGGATACAGCAAATTCTCTCGGTCTGTAAAGACCGAGGGTGATGTTACATAATTTACTGCTTTAAAATATAAGTTTTGCGCAAAGATTATTAAAGATCTTTTGGTTTTTATAAAGAGAAAGTTCTATGTTACTACAGATTTAAGTAGTACCTATGGAAATTGTACGTTCTGGCGCACTTGGACTTTTTCTGCAATTTTCACACAATTTAACTAAAATATCAACAAAAAACTCGAAAAAGATAACAAAAACATGAAATTTTAAGAATTTGACCTTCGTAGGCAATTTATAAAAAATGCACAAGGTCAAGGTTTGAATTTTTAGCAATATCTCAATATTTTCATTACGTTTCAATTTCACTTTTTAGCAATTTCTCAAGATTTTCACCAAATTTAAATTTTGGGCAATATTTCAAGATTTTTTAGCAATTATAATATAGTTTTTAGTTTTATTTTCTCTTACTCACTTCTCATGATTTTCGTCATCATTGACTTTGATGACGTCATTTTGAGAAATTGCTAAAGATTTCTGATTTGACCTTGACCCATCTTTTAAATTACCTACGAAGGTGGAATTCTTGAGAAATTGTTAAAAATTGAAAAATCTTGAGAAATTGCTAAAAACTGAAAAATCTTGAGAAATTGCTAAATATTGAAAAACATTGAGAAACGGGTAAAAATTGAAAAATTGTGAGAAATTGCACAAAATTGAAGAATCTTGAGAAATTGCTAATAATTGAAAAATCTTGAGAAATTGCTAAATATTGAAAAACCTTGAGAAATGGGTAAAAATTGTGAGAAATTGCTTAAAACTGAAGAATCTTGAAAAATTGCTAATAATTGAAAAATCTTGAGAAATTGCTAAAAATTGAAAAATCTTGAGAAATTCCTAAAAATTGAATTTTGGTGAAAATGTTGAGAAATTGCTAAAAATTAAAACCTTGACCTTGAGGTGACATTTATTAAATGGATTTTTTAACTAGGTGAGGTATAAATATATTTTTTTATTAAAATCTGAATTACGAATTTTTCCTCCATCCTCCATTCCATTTTTATTGACTGATATTGGATATTGGAGAGTAAATGTTATGACTTTTATAGTAAAATGAAATGTTAAGATATAGTCAAAATTGAATTTTTTATCAAAAATTATTATTATTATTATATAGAAAGCCTGATGGAAACTCCGTCCTAATTCCTCATTGATTTTTTCCATATTATTCTATCACAGCTT
The DNA here is from genome assembly GCA_963680705.1 of Rhagium mordax. Classification (NCBI taxonomy): domain Eukaryota; kingdom Metazoa; phylum Arthropoda; class Insecta; order Coleoptera; family Cerambycidae; genus Rhagium; species Rhagium mordax. Next base: position 5,413,311 of record OY796656.1, read on the forward strand.
CTAATCTAACGTGTTAAATAACAAAACAGTTCTTCTCGCATACGAAAAATGGGGATAAACAAGTTATAAAAAGCTATTTCCAGCAGGAATGGATATATCGATTTACCCTAAAACAATATATGTCGTATCTCCACCTCCGAGGAATTCCTATACATTAAATATTACTTAGCCCTGGTAAAAAAGTCTACAGCGGTATGAGCAGTGTTGCCGATGTAGGCGCTTGTACTAGAATCAGCACTTTTAAAATAAAAGGCAAAAGTAATTGGTTTTCAAAAAACGCTTGCAATTTCGAGAACCGACGGTTAGGTATACTGCCCCGCAAGTCTCCTATTTTTTTGAGATATACTCACAATGATCTTCATTTATTTATTTAAAAAATACGTAAAGCCGTTTCTTCGTAAATTTTCCTCATCCTTTTATTGGTCAAACCAATTTTTCATTTATTTAAGATATTAACTAAAAACGCCGTAAAATCTTGCAAATATTTATTCTTCAAAAAATACCCAAAGAATTTTTTTTTCAGGAAATTTCAATCGATTTTTTTTTAAACGGCTTAGACCCTTCACGCCAACATTAAACTTAAATTTCACCAACCGCCACTATAGCCCCGATCAGGCACCTTAATAAATATCTACATATATTTGACAGCACCTTTAGAAAATAATTTGAGGTTATGTTTCGCGCCAGATTTATTTACTTCAATATTCGTTTTGTCTGTTCATAGCGAATAAAAACACAACATCTAAAACTACCAGCAATCAAACCCAGTACGTTGACCCCCAAAAGTACGTTCTTATCATAAATTCGATACCTTAAATTCGTAGTTGTGGCAACGCCGAGCATGAGTCAGTCATCGGATATTCGGCGCTGGAAGAGCCTCACTGACGAGCGCTGTAACTTTCACTCTCTCCCAGTCGCGACGACTCGTCTATCTCCCTCTCCCGCAGCGTCGGGACGCACAATAATAAAGACGCCCACGCATATTTCAAGAGATAGGCGCGATTACGTTCACACACCACCGGCTCGACGATGGGGGAGAGCGGAGCGCGTCGTTCCCGAAATTATTATTGACGAGTTAGTAGGATCCATTTTAGACAGCTATATTGTAGTAAATATTACGAAATAAGAGTAAAAATCGCAAGCCACGAGCCCGGGCGCCGGTCGATTCCTCTCCGTTAGTAGCAGTTATGGATGTGCTGTTTCATTAAATGGAAATTGGGCCTAGGAAGAAGGGATGATGGTGTATCCATCCAAGACCACGATCGTTTCATTTGCAAAAAGGAGGAACTTGGAGGATTTGAGGCCTCTGGGACGTCGAGGAGAGGAATGATGAACTCCTGACGAAAGAACTAATCTGGTACACTGGTCTAGGACGGGAACAAGAGATGGGGCAGGGATTCATGGTGAGAGGCCAAGCGAAAGGATAAGTCTATCTCTTGGTCACTACTCCATTGTATTCCAGACATAAATCTCGACTGTATTTGAATATCTACACGAAATGGTATGGAATTGTCACGTAAAGCCTAACACCAGAACAGAGTCAAATTATTTTGGGCGTAGACAATTTGGAATACCTGGAAATGACGATGCTGATAAACTTTCAAGATTTGAATCAGCTAATATCCTTATTGGTTCAAGTCCTGCACTGGGTATTTCCAAAACAACAGTGAGAAGACTGCGTCAAGAATAAACTTAAAGATTATTGGAGGAACATCCCAGGAAACCAACATGGATAGAAAACACTAGCTAGTGGACCAGCCCTAAATTAATTGCAGAGAATAGAGGTTCCAGTTAAATGCAGTAGCATGACTCCTTAGGAGTTTGATAGTCACCTAGACTGCAGATTGAGTGGAAAGCTCAAGTGAAAGGAATCAGAAGCATTTGGACCATATGGTCATTTGGAAATATACGGGCAACTACCAATAAAATCGGAGACTACAAAAATCGATCTAGTCACGGATTTGCCTCACTTGGTCAAAGAAAATGAGGCGCCAAAATGATGGGTGGGATAAATTCAAAAAGGAAGAGCAAACACAGAGGAGTTTCTACAAACGAGGCAAAGGAAGGGAAGAAATGACAAAAATTGAGGAAATACGAAACACTGACAGACAGGATTTTTTAGCACAGATTAAAAATTTTGATTATTTTGGTCATTTCGACAGGTAATTGCAAAAAGTCGTTTTTTTTCTATTGCTACTGTTTGTGACCAGCATGTTGCGAAAGAAAAAAGTGAATGTCAATAGAGCACCGAAATCCTCTCTTATTTACAAATTGTTGTCGTTTCTCAGACCCGTGTGACTATACTTCAAATCAATTTCCTCCGCCAATTCAGACATCCAATCTCTCCACGCTCCTAAATTAACAGCATTTACTCTAGACTGTGTTTACGTTTCATTTTCAGAAAATCAGTTTACAAATGAGATTTAATGAATTTAGGTTCCAAGGAACTCTTGACCTCATTAGAAATTCGCGTATCATTTGCAATATTACAACAATACGATTAAAATATAATGTTTTATTGCGACGTTAGCATATTGTTGACAAACACGGAGAAAGGAAAGGTTATTAAAATTAGCCAGACACTACGATTTAAAAATAATTCTTACATAATAATTATCGTAGGAAACGCGGAATGTTTATAATGAATCGAATAAAAAAACGAAAACAACCACTCGAGACATTCTTAGCACTTAAAAAACATGTAAATATTTTATTTCGTCAAAATTGTTCGCTAATTTCGTTATTGATTTTATACGATTCCTCATGACTTGGTGTGTAATCCATACGAGGCCAAGGCTGCACACTCCAGACGGCAAGAAATTATAGCGACCGATCCGTTGATTAACAGAAAGGTGTTAAAATTACGTAATCAAATTTTTATCATAATCAATTTTTTTTTTATTGGATGCACTTCACGAAGGCCAAACCAATTACATGAGCACTGGGAGTGTCTCTGTTTTGTTTTTAAAGGCGTGAAGAAAAATTGGAAACATTTGATTTTGGGAGGACTTGATTGGTTAAGGAGTCCCATAACTTTGTTGGTCGAAGTAAAAATGTTGACTCAAAAAATGGGTATGGACAGGTATGGAGCTTTAGGGTAGTGGAATGAGTTGTTACATTTTTTAGAACGACCATTGGCAGTATTAGCTATGTAATTTCTGCAACAATATTCCAAAGTAATTATTGGAGTAGTAGAACTGCATCATCAATCATTCCTTAAGGTGGATTTTGAATGGAATCCATAATTTTCAATGTCGCTTCAGGTGTAGATTTTCAAATGTGTTAACAATATTCCAAACTAGCAACAGCAACAGGTTCTGAAGTAAAGTGGCGCTTAGCTTAATAGAGGACACCAAGCGGAAACTACTGTACTGCGTTTTAGAAGGATTGAAGTTTACAAAATTTGGGCTTCATTCGAATTTTATCCAAAGTAGATATGACCAAGCGTAGGATTCAGTTGCACTTTTTGGCCTCTGAAACGAAGAACTTGCGTGAAGAGTACTATCATCAGTATAGTTGGTGTTAAGACAGAGCCTTATGGAACTCCTGCGCTGGTACCGAAAATTTTTGGTGAAAGATCAATTACAATAGAAAATGAATGATTAGGAAAGCCTGTTTTCTATAAGAACAAATGAACTGACAACTGATGAGATGTCAATTTATTTAGTCTTGATGTCAAATGTTTTGGAAATATTTGGAGCTTCCTAATCTGTGACATGTGTGACATCAAAGCCCACTAAATAAATAATCATCTTATGCTACAAACAAAAATGTATACAAAATGAAATTATTTAGAACGAGAAGGAAGAACGGAAAGAACCGGATTTAACTCAATATATGTTAACAGGGATTCACAAGGTTCCAATTTGGACCCGCACCTGTTTTTCATTCAGTTAACGATGGATAATACTATTAGCAAATATATCTATTAAAATATTAACTGCATGAACCGAATTTGAGTTTATGCAAGGGGCTTCGCCCTCCATTCGTTTTAGAAAAATTTATTATAAGGCTAGTCAACACAAATTCCTTTCGTCTTATGTTGTTTTGCTTCAAAAGCGAGTCTCGTTTCATTTAAAATCAAATTTGCGAAGTTTTTACACAGAAAACCATAATACTGGAGATATATTCAACACGAATTTCTCCAATAAAGTTGGCATCATCAGGAGATTATTAATACTAAGATATGGTATATTTGCCAAATTTTTTAACTATTATCACATCCTTAGTACGTCATGAAATGTTGTATAATTTACTAATAATTTCTATAAAATACAAAATCATCGCCTGCGAAAATATAGCGTGGCAAATTTTATTTAATTTTTTTTATGTTTAGGATTGAAACTAAGTATTTTTGTTTACTTCAATTGCGTTAAAATATAACTTTTTTTTATTACCCATTTTAATATTGTCGGGTCCGAGGGGAAGACTCCATTACATTCGGGTGCCAAAAGTCTTGGCGTGGCCTTGCAGGAGGTCCGTGGATTACGGATATATCCACTAGAGCATCCGAACAGGGAAAAAACACAATTCAATGAGTAACACGAGACAAGGTCTGGCGATTTCGTAATTTTTTTATGGCGTTCTCACAGAAGTCAACGCACTTTCTCCGTTTGGCTGTAGACAGTTTGTCTGTCGACTTTGTACCGTATTATATCATAGAACCCATTATATTCTTGGACATTTCATATCTACGAGTTTGTATACAAGTTTGTATTTATTACAGTCGGTCGCCCTCTTCCCGTTTCTCAAAAATGCCATAAATATTTATGAATACTTAATGTTCCTATAGAAAAAATTGTTCGTAGTGTTTAGGTTTAGCATATCTAGCTAGTAACAGTTTTTATTTTAAAATCCCATCAGCCTCGAATAAATCCTTGCTGTCTATTGCAGTTTTTAATCGTGCAGGGAAATTCAAAGTTCATGTCATTTAATGTCCAATAATTGGCTTAGCCAGTAGATACCAACTCCTCCCCAGAGGCAATTGCAGTTTGATTCAGGACCTACAAAAAGTTGTAGAGACTACCTGGATCACAAAGAGTACTTGGTACTGTGATGGCGTGTGTTGGAATTAGAATTGGCGCAGGTCATTATGGGAATGAGATTCTTCATCTCAGGGTACAAAAGTGAATGGAAGTGAATCAAATTTCAGTTTTACTATGGCCTGCTCAATCGCTCGATCTTAATCTGATATAGCAAGCATGGGACAAGCTCCAAAAATGAGTTTGTGACAATCGCTATTTGGAAAAATTTTCTCCATTTTTTTACGTTTTTTTTTTTTAATTCTGAGATATAAATAATATCCCCAGACGATTCGACGTGTGGATACTGCGTTTATCTTGTGGATTACGTATTTATTTATTGCACTAATTCATTTAATAAATACCTGACGGTTTCAAGCAATTAACATTGCGGTAGGTTTAAATTCATAAATAAAAATATATTTATAAACTATATACAGGGTGTGTCTTATATTAAGTCCAAAAATAAATTTTGCATCTGCATTTTGCTTAAGGAATTGGCCAGGAAGGTTATCTCGAAAGGAAAATTGGAGGATTATAAGTGTATGACGTCTTTTATTACATCATCTTCCAGTTCTGCCACTTACTGATGAAGATATTTTAAAAGCACTAAAAACATTCCAAAAAAATTTACAACAGGTCCCAATGCATTTACAACAGGTTGGAATTAGGCCCAATCAAGGAAATATTAAAACGATTATTTTCAAACAACTTGCCTCTCAGTTGTTTTTTTGATGCTAGTTTCCAATTCCTACCCTAATTTTTCAATTTACTTACAAGAATAAAGCGTCAAGCGCGAATTTCCCAACACCAAGGCCCCAACACAATTCTTTCCATTTTTACCACTCAGCTAGGTCGAAAACATATTTCACAACAGTTCCTTGATGTAATATTAAGAGAGCAAAAACGTCTACTTAATAAATCAGTGGGAGCAGCAGTAAGAGCTTAAGACAAAAACAATGTCAACTCTGTTGTGAATCAGGCCGTAAAGCTCGACTCGGAATGGACACAGAAAAAAAATGTTTTCTAGAGATAATGAACTATGGCACTTACATTTTACTGCTTCGTCGGATAAGAGGCACAAAGTAATGGATTTATAGTTCGAAGCGCGGCTAAGTAGTGGCGAAAAAGACACGAGTAAATTAAAATTTGTTACGTTATTTGATAGGATTAAGGTTGATATCAAATGTGAGGTAAAGTAGCTATACTCGGGCCAAAAAGAGTAGTCAGTAGAGCCAGGGGCGTACGGATTTACGAATTTCATAAATTCCATAATTCGAACAAATGAAAGCGGATTGTGTTAATTATGCATGAATATGAGTTACCATGTCTTAAATTTTAAATAATATGCTTACATCTGGCAACATTATCTTCACGAATTAGGTATAGCAACGCAGTTGAACAATGCACATCCTTTGCGTTGCAGCATATGTGACGCCACTGAATGCGCTATCTTAGCCCTCTCGACGACCTTTCCAATAGCCGAACAAATTATTGGGTATAAGGGCGGCACGTTCAAGCATTTACTGTATTTGGTTGACTATACCAATTAAACATAATGACCTAGTTGTGGTTTTCATCTCTGGTAGGCGGAGAAAACTGGATATATTTCTCTGAATTATATGGGATTATATGGTAAAACGAGCTGCCGCTTCTGTATTCCATAACAGCTAAATCCTTTGAAGAATTGCCGGTGAGTTTTTGCTCTACTGACTACTCTTTTTGGCCCGAGTATAGACTGCAATATACAGGCTTAGGTCGACTATTTTCTGTCTTCTGGCGTCACGTCTTAAAATATATCGAATCCAAGTTTTAAGACGAATAATAAATTGTAAAAAAAACTAGCTAAAAGAAACCTCTCGTTCCACTGAAAATGGATCTGCTTCGCAATTTTTTTCTCCAATAATTTTTTTTAAGAGTTACTCGTTTCAAATGAGATACCCAAACCCGTATTGTGTGTCATGAAAAATACTAGTACCTATGCGCAAAAAATTACGTTTTGCTTTCAAAGATACACAAAGCCATTAGTCTATATCAATTTTGTTGGGATTATCAGTTTTTTGCACTATACAGTAAAATGATATTTTGTCTGTGTCGACTTATAGTGCCCTTTGTTGAAATAATGGTTTCGTATATTAAACGCTAAAGGACACCCTACACGTATATGATCAAATAACGTCGCTGGAATCTCCCAAAATAAACACATAAAACAGAATAACACGTTGACTTGTGTACTTACAACTTTGATCATTTACATCTAATTTAGGTTATCTTTGTATCCAAAAAAATCTGTTTTCTTGTTATTTTGCTCGACATATTTTTTCATCGTAAGTTTCCCCTTTATATTCTAATGAATCCATCGTATAATTGCTCCGTTATATCGAAAATAGGCCCCAGCTTCATTCCGTTCGGCCATAACGATAAAATTTTACAACTTAATAAAAATAATTCTGGAACTACTAGAACCTGATAATGCTTCTGTTCCGGTATTATGACAAAAGAAAAGCTCCAGGGGTTAGGTGCGTCTCCCAAGTAACTTTTTAAAGGCCCAGGTTCCCTGAGATAGGTATCTGAAATTTAGGCCGATACATTTGATGTTAAGGTCTAAAATCTCTTATAAAATTTAAAAAATCGTACATTTCTTAATACAATCTGTGTTTGGTTGGCGTCTTGATCCTGAAACCACCGCCACCTTGTAAATTCTTTAAGGCTTACTTTCAATCCAACTCGAGCCGATCTGCGTCCACGTCACGCTATACAAACCAAAATTGGATCTAGCATACAATTTTACTTTTATTTCACTCCTTTTCCTTCCAGGCTCACCTCTATCTCACTGGCCTATTTAGAAAGACATCGAGCTCCACAACACAATGACTTTCAAAAGAATCCCAGGAATGCCCGAAGTGCGGTTTTCATTTCAACTTTCGCTATTGTATCTGTTTCTCATCCTGTCCCTATCGACCGGCCCTCCGCGAAGTTTCCATTCCATTCCGGACTTTCTTAAACGAATTACTTGCGGAGAGCCGCCTGACTGGCAAATCCGAACCCGGCCTAATTAATTTTTAATCCAGGGGTTGGATAATCGATAATAATGGGAAGTGCGACAAACTGTCAGATTCGCGGCTAGGCCTAGAGGGTGTCGGGAATTAATTATTCATTCACTTTTTTCGGCTTCTGCATTAATGAGAGCCATTAATAAGGAGTACGTCAGATAGTCGAACCAAAAATCTCGCACGTAATCCGTCCGATCATATACCCCATGTTTTATTTTTATTAAACGCGAAATAGTGGCGAAGAAGATGAAGAAGATGAAGAAGATGAAGAAGATGAAGAAGATGAAGAAGATGAAGAAGATGAAGAAGATGAAGAAGATGAAGAAGATGAAGAAGATGAAGAAGATGAAGAAGATGAAGAAGATGAAGAAGATGAAGAAGATGAAGAAGATGAAGAAGATGAAGAAGATGAAGAAGATGAAGAAGATGAAGAAGATGAAGAAGATGAAGAAGATGAAGAAGATGAAGAAGATGAAGAAGATGAAGAAGATGAAGAAGATGAAGAAGATGAAGAAGATGAAGAAGATGAAGAAGATGAAGAAGATGAAGAAGATGAAGAAGATGAAGAAGATGAAGAAGATGAAGAAGATGAAGAAGATGAAGAAGATGAAGAAGATGAAGAAGATGAAGAAGATGAAGAAGATGAAGAAGATGAAGAAGATGAAGAAGATGAAGAAGATGAAGAAGATGAAGAAGATGAAGAAGATGAAGAAGATGAAGAAGATGAAGAAGATGAAGAAGATGAAGAAGATGAAGAAGATGAAGAAGATGAAGAAGATGAAGAAGATGAAGAAGAAGATGGTGAAGAAGAAGAAGATGAAGAATAAGAAAAAGAGGGCGAAAAAGAAAATGAGCCAAAAAGGAGAAGAAGTACGTTTACGGATTAAAAATTGTTCATGATGTCCAGAAGATTTGTAGCGACGATTCAAAATCGTAGTTCAATTTTCTCTTCGTTATTTTGGGTAATTCCAGACAGAACTACGGTCTGAATTTGGAAAAATCCTTTGGTACCCATTTTCTCTATCGAAGAAAATATAATTCTAAAGAAGGAGAAGGAGATGAAACAGATGAAAAAGATAAAGAGGATGGAGATGATGAAGAGGATCGAGAAGATGAAGATGAAGAAGCTGAGGAAGATGGAGAAGATACAGAAGCTGAAGAAGATGAAGAAGATGAAGGAGATCAAGAAGATGGAGAAGATGAAGAAGATGAAAAAGACATGAAAAAGATATGAAAAAGATATGAAAAAGATATGAATGAAGAAGATGAAGAAGATGAAGAAGATGAAAAAGATGTGAAAAAGATATGAAAAAGATATGAAAAAGATATGAAAAAGATATGAAAAAGATATGAAAAAGATATGAAAAAGATATGAAAAAGATACGAAAAAGATATGAAAAAGAAATGAAAAAGGTATGAAAAAGGTATGAAAAAGATGAAGAAGATGAAGAAGATGAAGAAGAAGAAGAAGAAGAAGAAGAAGAAGACGATGAAGAAGATGAAGAATAAGAAAAAGAAGGCGAAGAAGAAAATGCGCCAAAAAGGAGAAGAAGTACGTTTACGGATTAAAAATTGTTCATGATGTCCAGAAGATTTGTAGCGACGATTCAAAATCGTAGATCAATTTTCTTTTCGTTATTTTGGGTAATTCCAGACAAAACTACGGTCTGAATTTGGAAAAATCCTTTGGTACCCATTTTCTCCATCGAAGAAAATATAATTCTAAAGGAGAAGAAGATGAAAAAAAAGATGAAGAAGATAAAGAGGATGGAGAAGATGAAGAGGATGGAGAAGATGAAGATGAAGAAGTTGAAAAAGATGGAGAAGATACAGAAGCTGAAGAAGATGGAGAAGATACAGAAGCTAAAGAAGGTGGAGAAGATACAGAAGCTGAAGAAGATGAAGAAGCTGAAGAAGTTGAAGAAGCTGAAGAAGCTGAAGAAGATGGAGAAGATACAGAAGATGAAGAAGTTGAAGAAGATGAAGAAAATGAAGAAGATGAAGAAGATGAAGAAGATGAATAAGATGAATAAGATGAATAAGATGAAGAAGATGAAGATGAAAAAGATGAAAAAGATGAAAAAGATGAAGCAGATGAAGAAGATTAAGAAGATTAAGAAGATGAAGAAGATTAAGACGACGATGAAGAAGAAGAAGAAGAAGATGATGACGGATAAGAAAAAGAAGGCAAAAAAGAAAAGGAGCCGGTCTGAATTTGGAAAAATCCTTCGTACTAATAATCGAACGTTTGAATTGCTTCGTTACGTTAGTTGGACTGTTGTGTCGTTTTTAGAATTCAGTTTTGATTCACTCGGTTGCAAATCCGTCGTAATTCTTTAAATTGTAAACAGAAAAATGCCGCGGACAAAATTGGAGTGATAGGTACACAAAGTTTTAAAAAAAGATAAAGAGTTCATAAACACATACTTGACAAAGTAGGTAAAAATGTTACGTAATGATGCATTCCTCCATGTTATCTTTAATAATAAATCCAAGGCAGCCTCGAGACAGTAAACAATAAACATTAATAGCCAAACTTATTATAATATACACTCTATTCTTGAATGGTGATTTTTTTCGACTACAATACCCTTAAGCTAAAACGAGGGTAAAATCAAGGTTTGGGAAAAAAATTGAGCTACAGCAAATAGTTTGTATGCCAAAGAGGGTGTGAATTAGGACGTACTTAAATACCGATTACAAAGTATGCGGTTAATTTTAAGCCGAAAATAAACAACTAACCAGCTATTCTGACTGTATGTTTCATAAAACACATGCAGAATAATGCGAGCCTAAATAGACTCCGCGTCTATTCTCAGACCGCTGTGCAAACCATCGGTGGTTTGTTTTACACTACCTTCCCGAGATAATTTAACCCATAAATAACAAATTCAACTTTCTGGCCATGGGGGTGGATGATGAGGTTTGCCCTAATTGTGCGCTAGGCTCGGCTCCAAGGTGACATTGAGATAGCCGACTCCCGACTCTTTGTTTCAAAATCGATGATAGTGAAGTGTAAGCCCCAGACACAAATGAACCTCTTCCCCGTTCACCTTTACGGCATCGTCCGGGCACAAAAAACCGCCATAAAAGTTATCGTGGGATCGACTCAAGTAGTCTCTAACTACTCGAGAGGGAAATTTACTGATTCATCAAAGATAAATCGACGATCATGTTGAAAGTTATTAGGTTAAATATTTTATCTCTGTAGACAGTAAATAGAATGATCCTAATAAATGTGTTGCATGTATCACGCAGTGGCGCGGCCAGGGTTTTGGGACGGGACTGAGTATCGAAAAAATACAGACATGCAATATTCCAAGGACGATATCTCACACGCAGTTGTCGCACCGATTCGATTTCCCAAGAAATTGATGAACTCCTCCAACTGAATGTCATCAACAGCGATTGGAGAAAAATCAGTCGATGCATGTCCTAATAACTTACTGGTCATTGGCACCACAAGACTCCCCAAAGGTCTGTAGAGGAGCGATTATCTAAAAACTAGAGTTCAAGGTCGTTCGGAGATCAACTTGTCAAAGTTCAAGGTCGTTTGAAGGTCATCTTATTTATTTTTAGGGCCGCGGCGTCTTCTTGTTCGTGAATCTGAAAAACTATTAATACTGCAAAGGATTCAACGGAACAATTTAAACAATAAGAGTTATTGTAATTTTAATATTCAAGATACCCTTGAATATCATGAAAAGACCATTACAAAACAATTGCTGTAATTTTCAAAAGTATCGAATATTTTTTAGCGTACCGGTTTCGCTACCCAACACTTGCGATAGATCATTTTAATCTAAAATCCTTTTTAAATACTTCACGCTTTTGTCCTGAAAAATTAGATTTTTCATCCGCTTGACTAACCTTGGACGGACAACATTTATCAAAATACATTTTATCCAAAGATAAATCGTTTAACCGAACAAATTTACCGACCGGCTTTGTATCGAATATCGCCCGGATTAAACGTAATCATCCTGTACAGTCACTTCTCATCCTAGCCTACTAGAATCCTCGGTGTTCGGATCAATAATGGTTATCCATTCCATTGCCATCGTACTGTCTCCTCCAGCGTGCTCCCCCGTTTCCTTAATGGGCAAAGGGTCGACTCGGGGACCTCCTAACGATTAGACGTTTAATACAACTTCCGCAGTTGGACCCCACGCAGTTCCATTGTCTAATGGGGTCTTTCATGGCGTGCTAGACTGTGCTGCGTGTAATTAAATGTTATCACATCGGAGCCATAAACTCTAAATGGGTTGAAATCAGTTGGGTCGCACGAAGTACGTCACGTTCTGGCAGGATTTTGGTCCGGAACGTTTCGGCAACATTTCACTCGCAGCTTATTTCGCTAGGCCTTCAGGACATGTACGAATAATTTTACTTCCTTCCTCAAATGCTACATTCATCGATTTATAAGACTTTTACTTTTATAGTAATAATGCCAGTTCCTCAAAATATATGATGCAAGATATGATTTGCTGATTGCTAGTAGTGACAGGAAGATTTATCTGGCAAAGGAACATGAAAATTAGTAATGGCCTAAAAACGAGTTGCGCCAAGTTTTACTACGAAGGCACTTTAATAAAAGTCGAAACCTGGTAAAAGTATCCGCGATGGCCAATCAAAAATTTTATGACTCCGGTCCTGGCTTTGACGCCATGACGCGTCCAGATCCGGCCTCCGTAAATTTATCGCTGTGTTTTGCGAGGAATATTAAATAAAACAGATTTTATAGACGACCGCGTAAGCCGTATATTATATTTATGTAGGTGTACTAACTGTGGAAGCCAGTTATCTGTATGAGGGGATCAAATGGCAGAATCATATCAGTGGGTAATAAAATCGGCTTTTTTATATTTTGAGACGGTTAGAACGTCTGCGCTAATATGGGATTCACCTTCAGCTCCTATTTGTTGGCAGCATCTAAATCCATTTCCCAACATAAAGCAAATGGAGCAGACAAATCATAAAAATCTTTAATGGCTTGCTCCAGACAGATTTCCACGCAATAAGCCAGGAAAAAATGCTCGAAGAGGCAAAAAATACATAATTCCTTGTCTACTTTTAGACGCGTCTCAATAACTGAGAGGCTAGGAACGCTTTAGCGCCATTGCGATCCACTAAAGGTCATAAATGTCGACTACAATAATACGTGAGAAAAATGATACATTATTGAGCGAGTAGGCAAATCTCAAAGGTTACAAGTCACTTTCCACATGTGTTGCGGGCACTGTTTTTCCTACAACAGAGAAGAATGAGTTTTGTTCAAGTCTCTAAATTTTCTATTTTTGCAAATCCAATCAGCAGCAAAACAAAATTCTTCACAGAATCTCTTTTTTAACAAATCAGAGACTCTTTGCTCTCTATAATCTGTGATAGCTCAGCAAAGTTCTTCTGGTCGATCTCGCTTGGTCTGGTTTCCAAAATTTGAGATTTGCTGAAATTTTTGGCTTTTTGGGATATTCTTCCAGTTTCTAAAACAATTGCCATTTGTAATTGACATACTTGATTCCGGGGCAAAATATGCATCTCTCTAAGGGGAAACTAAAGGCATAATATACAGTTAAAAAGCTCACTAAATGGAATATCATTGATGAGGTGTTTCTTTTAAAAACTCAATGTTTTTTAAAGGTAATTCAGTTTTCTATAACGTCGCAGCTCATTTTCTTTTCATTGTTTCTAATGTCTTTTGTGTATTGCTAGGATCCTCTTTTATTTTTTTTTCCATTGAATAAACCATATTTTATTCTTCCTCCACCTGGACCTCAAAATCTTTAGTTGAAGGATTTAGCGCCTAAAAAATTTTGTTCCAAGTTTCTGGTAGGTACCTAACTTTTTAGAAACCGAAAGACTGGTCCATTTTCTCAACCATGACAGGAACAAAGAATATATTCCTGCTAAAAGGCAAGAAATACAGCTGTGCAAAATTTTAGAACAACTCTTTACAGAGATAAGTGGCTTTGAATTAATGTGATCCAATATTTTAAGAACTTATGATTCTCTTCGCTACTGTGCATTTATTATTAGTAGGAAGCATTTAACCAAAGCAACAAATTGACAACTACAACCATCATTTCCACGTCTACGAATATGGTGCCTCCATGACCTGCCCCGTATTTTATGGCTACGTGCCTCTGCCCAACACCATTATATCCCCAATCCACTTTATCAGATTACCATTCAAATTTATTTTAATGGAACAATCACATTTTGCTTCAGATATAAAATTATTGACGTAAATCGAAAATGGTTATAAAGATAACAACGATGAAGGTAGCCGTCTAGTCTGGCTGCCTATGCATAAAAGTGAGGTAACTCCACAATATCTTTCATCATAACCACCGCATATATATTCCTGATAAGCGGGTGAGATAATGCTAGGTGCGTTGTTTATTTATGCGAAAATGAATTTATGGAATTTTGGAAATATTCCGTTACGTGAATTTTCAAATATTTAGAATTGGGAGTGTTGGCGACACGAGCACATCGCATGCTAAAAGCACCGATTATCAGAACGCGACCGTCTTCGCCAATTCCTATCTATTTAGCAATGTTTGTTTTGTCTTACATAGTATGTAGCATCAGAGTGACCCATGGAAAGATAACACTGGATTCTGATGAAAACTAAGTATAATTTGGTCGCAGACATAACTGGTGATAAAGTTAACAGATTGGCCGGTACAGCAAGTCATGAAAGGGTATAAAAACAACTTATTTATATGTTAAATAAAGTGTACATCAAGGGAATCGTAAATTCTTAAAATATTGAATCATATTGGATCAAAGCCACTTATCTCTTTAATGGAGCTGGTCTAAAACTTTGCAATGCTGTATTTCTTGACTTTTAGCAGGAATATATATTTTGTTACTGTTATGATGGTACCAAAAACTCGGATTGAAATTATTTGGACGCTAGATCAGTAAAATGAAGCATTTAAGGTAAAGGTGGAAAAAGCACAAAATATGTTTTTTTCAAAGAAAAAGAGAAAGGAACTAATAATTTCCTCTTCAATGTTTTCCCTGAATGTAAACCATTTAGCTTTTAACTAAATAAGATTTTATCTATGCCTTTAGTTGCCCTTTAAAGATATCTATAATTTTCTGTCTGTCGATTTCAAACTGTTATTGTTTTAGAAAATGGAAAAATAATCCAAAAATCGTCGATCTTAAATGAATTTATTGATAACGAACTAAATTTAGAAGATTTTCTCCATTATTACCAAACTGAGGAAAAATCATTGTGGCTGGAGAAATTATTTCGCTTGAGGGATATATTATCAAATACTTCAATCGACTCCAGAAAATGTCGAACTTTAGAAACCGGACCAATTGCATATCAACAAGTTGGACCACATAAAGACTTTGATGAGCTATCACAAACTGCTAAAAAGCAAAGTCTCTAATTTGTTAAAACCGAGATTCTGTGAACTTTGTTTTGCTGCTGATGCCTCCAGTAAAAATAGGAAATTTAAAGAATCATTCTTCTCTGGAAGAATTAGGTTTACAATAGATTTTGGTATTATGTTTTAAGGAAAGTTGTAGAGAAGACACACCCAGATTCATTTTCTGATTACCATATCATAAATCGGATTCGAAATGACATACTTCTGAAGGAAACTGACGTTATAGGAGTTAACGCCAACGTAAATTTATAAGAATTATTAACAAAATCAGTAAAAGCCATTATAGAAATTGCTCTTGGAAAAAGATCTCTTTAACAGACATCCTCTTTAACAATTACGATTGGGTTGAAATAAGAGTTTAACAGCTCTTGTATCTATAATTAATTGACCAAACTGGGAAAATGCCGCACCTTCCTCAACTTTATTTTGTCGTTACTTTAAATTTTCTCCTAAACATCATCTTGGAGGAGCACGATAAAATTAAACAAATAATTAATCAGTGTGCCTATCCAAATTAAGATCGATACCATTATTTATCTTGTTTCCTGCGAAACGTTATTATGATTGATGGCAGTGTGTGCAATGCGATCAATAAAATAATTGAACATAGGTGCAATATCGATCAACTTGAAATATGTTTTGGTACACGTTGATTTTTTCATTCGTTCAATATCTAATTAGGGAGGTATGCCCCAATTGAAGCTAAAACTGTACTTCTTCCTTGCTCTTGTCTTCGTCAGTGAACAAAAATCAATTTACGGTTGCCTTAATCAACTTCTCGACTCGATGCCATTCATCACTGAAGTCGATAATCCTCAAGTAGTCACGCAATTCTTTCTGTTATGGTCTTACAAAACCCAATTCTTCTGTTTGGACCACATTCAATCGAGTCATCTTACTATTTTCAACCAATATGTGGAAGAAACTTTTTCTAAATATTCTGACTTGGTTTTCAAAAACCAATGTGTAGGAAATTGAACTACCAAACAATTTAAGAATCTGAGATGTCAGTGCATCTAGCGTCATCTTTCAGTTCTCAAAACCGAGTAGGTGATCACAAGATAATTCATTCAGTACAAATCAACCTCAATGTAGAAGGAGGACACTTTAGTAGGTAACGCCATTTTCAAAGGTACGATAAGGAAGGCCAGTTTTGTATTAATTTATACGTCCAAATTTTCATTTTTATTGGATTTGGTGTCTTCATCGCTAACTTCAAACCTCCCTATTTCAGACGAGATGAATTTGATAAAATTTTAGATTGTTCCAAGACGAACCAATTCTATTTCGTACCTTTAACGACCCACCTCCATATAAAAATAAACATGATCGTCCGAATTATCGAGGCACTTCAGATTATTAATTGTTATCAATTCGTCATTTTATTATGGAATATAAAAAGAAATGACTCTCATCTGAATGCTGATGCTATCGCATAGGCTACGAGTTAAGATTAAATTCTCAAGTAAAAATGCAGCAGGCAGATACGATAAAATTTGGAACAGAGCAAATACTGTTTGGGATGGTGACATCTTTTTTTTTTTTTTTTTTCATCTCTAAACATGCTATTATTAAATTCATTGGACTATCTTTAATACATTATGAATATTGGATTAAATTTTTAAAATATAATATAAAATAATATAACAAAAAGTTTTGTTATATCATCTAGTCGTAGTTTCTTAACAACCAAATTTGCAGTATTTTTATTTCCTTGATATCGGGAATCAATTCGTTCAATAAAGATTACAAAAATAAAATCATCTATATTTTGTGTTCTGGTGCCACCCTTGCAACGAAAGACGTCACCTAATTGTGAGAAACCCCGTATAGAACTCGCAAATTAAAGCTCCTTCCCGAATCAATACTTATCGGGCGGCAGCCACATAAACTTTCCTTTGCAAATTTGGACTAATGAGTATTTTCCTGGAAGGAACGCCCCCGTTACCTTACACAAGAATACACATAATATTTCTTTCTTATGGAAAAAACATCATCCACTTAAAAGGATTCTCACAAGAAATACGAACTGGAAAGCTTAATATTAATGGATGGCCTAAATCGACTGACTGTTTTTTGTGCCTCTGCACGCCACCCCTGAGTTAAGGCAGTAGTTCTGCGTGCGGAAACCCCTTTGTCTGCTCGCTGGAGGCCACGAGGCCACGTACCGTCTAGTCGGGGGGTGTCTGCGTCGAGGGATGTCACCCCCACCCCCGTCGCACACACATTTTACCGCGACATTTAGTTCTTTGTGCCGAATTTCGGCGCGGGGTTGCCGCGCTTCGGATCAACCCTCGCCTCCGACGAGGGGCATCCAAAGTCAGAGCGACCTAGACAGGAGTTATTTAAAAATTTAGGAGCACAAAGGTCACGCCTTGTATGGGGAAGGTCGTGTTGTCAACTAGTTCGATTTTCAGGGCGACCTTGACATTTTAAAATTACTCGTAGCAGGATAATGGCCTCTTGGATGGGATTTTCGCCCAACAGACTTTATTATTATTTTTGTTTCTAATTTTTGAAAAAGTTGGTAGCATCAAGACAGGAAAATCTACAGAACGTGCAGATAGTAAAGATGGCGATCATCGCAAATGACAAAGACAGGAATAATGAAAAAATTTAAAATAGTTGAGAGGAAGTGAAAGTGGGGCTCTACGAATATTTGAATGGATGAATATTATAAAAATCACAAATATTTAAAAAAATACTTCATTGTTCAGCGTTTTAACTGCTGGCACGATTTAACTGAAACACGTGAATATTTTTTCATCTTGGTCATGAATGTTTTTGGATTTTTGTTTTCTCTTAACTGAATCTGAACGTCACTATTTCACCTCCTCAGATGCCCAATTGGATACAAATTAGTACTCTCTGCTGGCCACTCTGTGTTTCAGATTTCATGATGATCATATTGGACAAGTCAATGATCTAACAAATATAGAAAATTGTTTATAAATAGGTGCGTTATCTATTATTTTTGGTACGTTTTTTGTTTTCCATTAGACGAAGACTTTTTGGAACTGATAATGTATTCAAACGTTTCCGGGTTCTCTTCCGCGTTGACTATTTTGAATGCTTGCTGATTCTGCAATCTTCTAAAGCAAAGAAAATCACAGCACTTTTGTAGCAGCACCAAGCAATCAAATAATCAACGCGGAAGACAACCCAAAGCCTTTCTAGAGATGATTTTTTCCTCATAATTGTTGCAAAATTATTGATATGGATATTGATGACGGCAAAAGCGATTATTCAGAAGAGATGCGAATTTAGTCCAACAAGGCAACGCTGCCTGGGAATTTCATTCACTCCCACTGATTCCGGCTGAGATGGTGGTCGATAAGGGATCCCCATTCAAATGATGTTATAGATTGGAGTCACGTTTAAATTAAAAAAAAAAGTCAGGCAACGCCGTTGGTATTTTATTAGGTTCTGCTAAATTAGGTTTTGTCAAATTAATTGGTAACGGTTGGTTTTGCGTTATAAATTTCGGCTTGCAGTTGCAAGGTGAATTCTTTATGGGTTTAACGCGGACGGTAGCACGAAAAACTCGATTTGTTTAGGTTTTATTGCCGACGCGGATAATCGATGCTTGGTTCAATCTTCTGATGAAACAATATACATTTCCTATACAAGTAAATTTTTTTTTTCTACGTTTTCGGTAGTCATTTTAATATCTTATCTATAAAATGATGTAGCCACCGACGAATGACGTCATGTCTGCAAGGCGAATTAAACGCATTGCTAAGATAATGAATTATTGGAAGAACCTGTATCGTGTGTCGCGCATTTCGATAAAAAAAGTCGACTAATCACCTGTATGTATGTTTATACTTACCATGCGGATTTATCTGACGATTCATAAATTTTAATTCAGTTTGTAAGTGGATTACTGGGATTTAATACAACAATTGCGACGATAGCGTTTCTGCGAAAAATTCGCTGACAAATAATCGATCAATAAATATTTAAGTTGATTTACATAGAATCAGGCCACTGGAGTTCTAGTGAATGAATTCGTTTGACGAAGAAATAAATGAAAAATATAGTAAATGTGTAAATCAAGAATAACAAAACGATGATTTGCTTATCTAGTAGCCACTTTATTTATCTGTTGCACTAGTTTGATTCAGTGCAAGTTTAAATATGATATCAAGATATGGCTAAACTTACCGTCCTGAAATTTTAACCACTTGTGCACAAAACCTGAGCGCTTCGAATTGTATATGAACCTCTTTTTGATAGCACACCTACATATTACCAAAAAAATGACAGTCAAGTTAAAACTTCTAAAATTATAGTACATGAAAAATTTCGATACGCGGTTAGCTATATGAAATATTCAAAATTTATATATACATGCCGTGAACGAAATGTAGCCTAGATATTGAAGAAGTTTTTAAAAAAAAGTTTGAATCGATATCTGTAACAGTTTTCGAATTATTGAATATTTAAGAAGCGCTCGCGTTTGAAGTATTACGGCGCGCCCAGGCTTATTTGAATTTGAAATAATAATTAACAGTTTTAATCTAACATCGTGCTTGATAATCACACAATTTGTACACGACAGTTCCAAGTTTAATGATAATGCGCCTAGATTAGAGGCATGCACTTAACAAATTCCAATTACACAAACCAATATTAAATTTACCTCCAATTACCGACGTCTCAAATCCCAACCATTTATTATTGTGGAGAAATTTCGCCCCGAAACGTTCTAATAAGACTGTACTAATCACAGTAATTGCCTTTCTAATTATCTGAAATTAATTTTAACCATAATTATTACGAAGTGGAGATCATTAGTTGGCGCGAACATATTCCAATAAACCATTAGCATAGTGTCATTACCGCATTGATATTATTTATCGTTTCGGTCAGCGAGCGATATTACTAATTAAAATTGAATTATGAAAAAAAAAAATTTGTTGCTACAACTATATCATCGACCTATCAGTAAACCAATCCTCGGATTCGGCCATCGAAATGGACCCATTTTCTTCACATAACTGATAGAATTTGCGGACAATTAAACACTGATATGATCAGCTAAACACAGTGGAACAGGCTATTTCGTCGCGGGCCCACTTTATAATCCACAATATTCTAGTAACGTATGAATATATTAATTTTCGAGTAACGTTAACGTTTTTAAAGTTGCGAGACTGCGTCTGTGTGTCAAAACATTATGAATTATGGAAAATAATAATTGTTAATTCGGAATACATTAAAATACCAGCTACCGAACTAGATTAATATTCAAGAGGTATGTATGGCGAAATTTATATATTTCGCAGCTATATTTGCTGCACATTACGCTCCTGAAAGTTTCTCCACGTAGGCATGAGCCGGACTGTCTCGAATGACGCTGTACCGAGCAAATGGGACTAGAGTCACGCTCTCTACAAATTCACAAGAATTGACTTGTCTCAGTAGGACTACACGTGGAGGCGAAATCGTAAATTAGCATTACGCCGAAGAGGGTGAGCCATAACTTGTACTCCTGATTGCCGCAATATTGGCTAAAGCACACCGCCCGCTCTAATTAGCAATTAAGGAGAGCTTACAATCAATCGACGAAATTGCTGCAACTGCGCTTGTTCGATGCCATCCTAATTATCTACTCTAATAATCAATATAGCGATAATAATGCAAACACAACCATATAAGGGGCTGAAGACAAGATAATGGATCCATTAAACTAATTAACGTCTAAGTGTGAAGATGGGATTTGACGAGAAAGATTTATATGGTGTGGGGCAACGAGACGGTATTAAATCGCAAATAAATTTGCAGCGAGGCCAGATGGGCGTTATTCATTTATAATTAAAACAATTGCACGTAATTGCCAAGAAACTATCATGCAGATAGTTTTGGAACCAAAATCTGGGATCAGTGGCGATGTGTTTATCAAAAGGACATAAACCTGACCCAGGACCGAACTCTATATTTTTATTATCTTAAATTATTATATTAGAAGGGTTTGAAATATTATTCATATACAGGGTGAATACCAATAACTCATTTTAATTTTAAGGGATGGTAGGTCCCTTAATGGTAAGGCCATATACTAAAAATAAAAAATATATACCCTGTAGTTTTCGAGAAAGAAAATAAATTAAAATACGTCAACATTTTCAGAACTTCGTAACTTACCTATCTCAAAAGAAAATAAATCAGGATAGGTCTTTGCCTCTGGCATTCACCTTGTTTTTTGCAATCATAGATTCACTAGTGTTTGCTGTCACTGTCAATTAACTTGTCTCCGACCGCAAATTTATAACATTAGAACAGTGTCGGCCTATGTTGCATTTATGATTTTTTTCCCTGTGTAATGTTGCAGGTGGTCGAATATGAAAGACCATCGAACGGCGGCTTAACTTTATTAGACGTTTTTTTGTCACGTTTTTTACGTTAGAACTTGGAGTCTGTGACTTGGATACAAGGCATGGTGTTCACCCCATAAGTGGATCAGTAGTAGAGCGACGAAGCGGTACTTAAAAGTTTACCAGAATTTTACGTAGGGTAGGTCAGTTTTTCAACTTTCTTTTTTATATTTTTTTATTGGTAATTTGTGTTATAAATATCAACAGAAACCCCCTCTTAAAATTAAAATGAGTTATCGGTATTCACCCTGTATAGATTTTTCTCTTTTATTGCGCCTTATTTTGCATATTTCTTATTGAATAATTTACCTGGTAAAAATAAAGTTCCCTTTTTAAGAAGACCCTGTACATTTGAAAATTTTAGAGAAGTTAAATCGAACCAGAATATCCTCCGTTGAGATTTCGCCGTTCATCGCCACAGCGATGAACGAACAGGAGGACATAAACCCGACACAGGACCGTACCCCATATTATTATTGCCTTAAATTATTACCTTCAGGTGACTTGTATATAATAATTTAATAATAAAACATACATGAACTGAACCCTTGAAAATACGAACAAAATTTTTCCAAACAGCATTTAATTCAGTCTTACCCCTGGGTAAAAGCTACAAGAAGAGCTGGAGCTATGTTCCAGGATTGAGACTTTGCAAATATTGATGCGACTTGACTTAATAATAAATTGACGGACTTGAAAAGTTAAAAAAATTAAATGAACCTTACTCCAGTCATCTTTTAACTAACTGAACAACAAGAACATCAATAATACAATGGCTACTGTTCGCAAATCCATTGTGTATAATGGAGAGTGAACAATCAGAGACAGACGGTGGCTAACCTGTAATGAGGTCGTAACGTCGGCCCGGCCCGCTGATATTGGTATCAGTCATGTTGTGTCTGCCACTGACGCACAAAGGGGTGGGTCGACGGTTATCAATTTTCAAGATTAAAGAGGGGCAGGTTGCGTCGGAGAACGCCAGACGTATTTGGGTTACAAGAGATATCCGTCAATTTTTTATTATCTGCGAATGCTGGCTGTAATAACTCGCACTCCGCCAATAATGGCATTTCAGTGGCCATGCCATCGCGACGTTTTGCCAAACTGGAGGTTTGGAGGCTCGCAGAAATCCATAATTTTACATTCTAAACGCCTGTCGTGCCTCATTGACTTGATCCTGTAAGAAATGGGCAGCTGGGGCGGAAAGACGTCATTGCTACTTATTATTATTAATAATTTTATTTATTAAACCGGGTGGGCCAAAAAATTTTGCACTTTTACATTTGCCCAAAACTTTTTTGTTATTAACCGATTTTAATCAGCTAGGTGTCGTTGGTTAGAGAAAAGAATGGACTATCGACGAAAAGTTTTAAAATGGCCGATTCTTTAAATGCAAGATGGCGGCCACGTTTGAAAATAGCCCTTTGTTTGAGCCAATTCTTTTTTAAGAAAAAATGTCGAAATGACACATTCAGTAGAAAAAAGCAATAATATGAACCTTTCTCTACATTTTAAGACATCGATAAGAAAAATCGGTTCATCGGGAGCGGAACTATACGTAATTATACAAAGCGTCTTTTTGTCATTCTTAAGATGTAATATTTAAATTTCACTTTTTTCTTTAACCAATAACTATTTTGTTTATTTACCGATTTTAATGAACTTACACATCCATCGTCGATAGTCCATTCTTTTCTGTAAGCAACGACACCAAGGTCATTAAAATCGGTTAATAAATAAAAAAATTATTGGCCAAGGAAAAAAGTGCAATTTCAGTAATACATACACTTCGCACATAAATTATGGAATAGGTAAAAAAATGAGTCAAGTTTATACATTCATATTTTTGTTAATATTGAAGCAAATTCAATAAATTTTTTATTGCGGATAGGTCATTTCTTCTACAGTTTAATACTGAATGTTCGATTTAACTACGAGTTTTGTTATACAGGGAAACGCGAAAGTATGAGGGCATGTAAATTTCATAAAATTTCTATTTGATCTGTGGCAATTAGGAGCCTATGAAAATTTATTTTTATAAGTGTTTCGGTTACGGCCTATCCTATTGTACTCACTGCGCCAAGCAATTTGCCATACGGTTCTTGGTAAATAAAAAATTGGCAATTCTTTGAAAATTGTTCTGTTGCCAATAACTGTTAAAAAACAATAGTTTCAGTGGATTTTTCTTCATTTGTTCAATAGGGTTAAGGTCTGGGCTTCTGGCCGGCCAATTCATTAAGTTATTCCCAGTTTCAGCCAGATGCTCCCTTGCTACTCGCGCAGTATGAGGACGTGCGTTATCATGCATCAGAATAAAGAGCCCAGACCTTAACCCTATTGAACATTTGTGGGACTATATGGGAAAGAAAGTTCGCTCGGCAGTTAATATGTCACAAATTTTGGCTAAGTTAAGACTAATTTTGTTGGAAACCTGGTAAAATGTCGATCAAATGTTAATTTGGGATTTAATTTTAAGTATGTCCAATCGATGCCAAACTGTAGTAAATGCCAGGGGAGATAATTAGTTTGCATTATTGTTTAGTTTTTGTTATTGTTATCGTTCTTTTTCCTGTTAAATAAATTTATTAAGTTATTTTTATTCCAACTTGTATTATTAACTTCGATATTGGTTTCATAACTCTTTAGTGAGAGGAGAATGAAACAAAATCCACTAAAATTATTGTTTTTTAACAGTTATTGGCAACAGAACAAGTTTCAAAGAATTGCCAATTTTTTATTTACCAAGAACCGTATGGCAAATTGCTTGGCGCAGTGTCGCAGTCCCGATGGAAAGTGTGATTTAATCCCGAATATTGGCAAAATATGTGGACTCTACAACGTCAATCACAGATTACCACCATATTTCCTATGCTATCCATCAATAGTCCCAAGGATTGGAAACCAAGTCTCTTATGCAAAAGACAATTCCATGACACTCACATCTTGTCGATATTTATTATCTAACAATTTCCGACCGTGACTAACGTCACGATACATTAATTAGACAGCGCTACGACTCTCCAAGGCGATACTTCAAAATATCAGCTCTATGCCACAGATAACCTAAGACCAAATTCGACAGAAATTCTGTACTATCAACTGACAGTTCGGAAAGCACAAATATAAACAAACGAATGTTCCAAATATTCAATTAATATCTTAACTTCTGTCTTTATGGCTAGGTAAGTAGTAAAACAATATTATACGAGTTATTTGGGAAATTACCGATTTAATTTTTGTTCTCTCATTGATGTCTTAAAATGTAGAGAAAGGTTCATTTAATTGCTTCTTTCTATTGGATGTGTCCTTTCGACGTTTTTTCCTCAAAAAGAATTAGCCCAAACAAAGAGCTATTTCAAACGAGGCCGCCATCTTGTATTTAAAAAAATCGGCCTAATTGATAGTTCATTCTTTTCTCCAACCAATGATACCTAGTTGATTAAAATTGGTTAATAAACAAAAAAGTTATGGGCAAATGTAAAAAGTGCAACATTTTTTGGCCCACCCGAGATTTACATTTATTGCTGATTTACCACTTTTAGATATCCTGGATAGGATTATTGGAGCTTTTAACTTAACATTGACGTATGTGTATAATAATAAAAGACTATAAACGTGCAGAATATACCTCCTCGTTGCTTTTCTTTGTTATCCACCCTAAAGAAAGACGTTTGAATAATAGTCTTATCTCAGGCATAAATAAAATAGCTAGCGTCACCATTTAGGTTCTGATCCGACCTAATAGATCGTACGAAAAGCTGTCACCGTTTAGGTTCTCGTCCGATCAAATATATCTTGCCAATAAGCTCAGCGTTCAAATTCTCGTCCGACCTAATAATCTTACAAACAAAACTGACGCCACCGTCTAGGTTCCCATCCGACCTAACAGATCGCACAGGAAAGCTGTCTCTGTTCGGTGTACTATACTTGATGTAATGTAGACTATATAATCAGACAAATAAGCTATATGAATAACAATAAAGAGTTCCAGTGATACAGACCGTCAAATTAGGGTTTGCAAGATCTCATATCAATACTTATTTGCTTCATATCTCTCCCAAAAATATGTCTTTATCGCGTCGGTCGACAATTATGCAAGTAGGATAAATTAAAGTAGACTATATAACGAGATAAATAAGCAAAACAAAAAGAAAAATAATAAATAAAATTAAAATGGCCAAATAACGTCTTAACTGAATATCGTAAATAAAGCCTGTCTTAGTGAAAGTTTCCTTCGAACTATAAACTAAGACATTCTATTATCCTTTTTTGGATAGCCGTAAATTAACTTCAATTAAGAAAATCGCCTTTTACAAACTTTACTGGCGTTTTCAGCAACGACGACAAAAATCAAGCAGGTGATAATAATGCTTCTTGGGATGAAATTTCAAACCAAATACCAGAGTATTACGGGTTGCCTATAGTCAATAAGATTTTTAGAAAGTATAACAGACATTTATATCTACACAATTTCAAATCGAAGTAAACTGAAATGATTATAGATTGACTTTTCACAAATTATAAAAACAGAGAAAGCATTCCTAAATTCAAAGTTTATCTCAATAATTTTTTAAATTGTCCCCGAACTAGAGATAACCAATAATTTTTTGCAGGGTCATTTATGATGTGATTTTAATTTTGAAAAAAAAAAATTGAATAGAGAAGAATGGGACACGGCGCCATAAGAAAATAAGAAAGTTGGGGTTATTTCCAGTAACACAAAATTTTTAATTTTAAAATCTGAAAAAAAAAGATTGGAAATTATATTCTGTGTGTTGTATGACTTTTCAGGAGCAGCCGTAACATATTTGTTTTTCAGTAAAAAAAACCGAATGCTCTCCTTTAGGGAACATTTAATTTATTGACTGTGAACTGACTGTGGCGATTTATACAAGGAAATGATACAATTAATATAAAATTGTTTGTCTTCTGGTCTTCTACGTTTTTCAATTTGTCGACTCGACAACAAGTCTCAGACAACATTGTGAGTCACTGTTTACATGTGCGGATTGGACAAAAAATAAGATGAGTTTGTTGACTAAATAATGAAGTTATTAACTATAATAGTATCAATTTCATTCGCAACAAGTGTCATTGATCTCACCACAAATAAAAAGTTAAAAACTCTAACCTGCTTCAACGTGGAGGCCAAAAATAACATTTTATCTACACAACTACCCTTTAAACTGATACTTGGAAGATATATTTAATTAATTTAATCTCATTAGCCATTTCTCATATCAGAATTTTGGTTTTCAATTAGGCATTTAAATGCACTTCACGCCATTATTTACCTACGACTTAAGATTATGAAAATATTTTTGTGTCTGTGTGTATTTCAGGAAAATCCTATATTTGCTTTAGAATTATATCTATTCAAATAAATGTCTATAGATAGCTGAAAATTTGGATTATTGGTTGACTGGTTGATCGATCAAAACCTAAAAACAAATTAAGACAAAGCGATATCAGTTTCCGCTAACTTGTGTTAAAAATGTTGAGAACGGATGCGTTTTCGTTTTTCGAAAAAGCAAATATTGTTTTATACAGTTAAATACTAGCGTGACATCAATCACATTTCATTGAATCTATAAATAAGCTTGTTTGAATTTTAAGATTCGTTATCATCAAACACCTCCTACAAATAATTTAGATAGCATATCTAATACTTGGAAATTATCATACGTCTAGGCTGATATTTAAACATACACTTAAAGCTAATTCACACAGCGCCGAATTATCTAAAAAGTAGGTATAAAGTGTGGTTTGATTTATCCGGCGCCGGCGTTTGTACCAGGCATCCAAAATGAAAGCATAATCTAAAAAATCTACTTGAAAAAAACACAGAGGTTAACAGTTAGTGGATTGCTCTCAATAAAATCTTCTTCCACTTTTTCTCTTAGATATTAATTTCCCCTGCGCCATATGCCAGAATTCTTTTTGGAAAACAGATCTGTCGTTTAGAGTGTCTGTTACTTTTTCAGTTTGGAGTTTGGAGTTACTGCGCATTTTATTCACTCAGTTAATTGTAGCCATGGAGTTCCTTTTGTGAGCGAAAAAACTTTCTTATTTTTTCAAATAATAATCAATGCGTTTGCGCTAGACAACAATATAACAAATAATATATTTCAAAGTTCCGACGGTGATTTATTAAACAATGACTTCCACAGTAATCTAGTGAATAAATGTATAATTTGTATTAAAATTAACAACTTAGAAATATTGTGGGAGCTTTCTAACTAAGTAGGGCGGTAACGGAAAAAACGATTACTAGGTAGTTAAAATAATTGTTCTATTGTGTTACTCATCTGTTTGTAGACCTAAATTAATCCTTTGAATAAAATGTTTATCTACGTTTTCAGGCATATTGCTGTTATTAATTCTACAAAAGATAAGTTCCCAATTTCTGAAGAGCTATTACGGAAAGTAATATCGAAATGCGGATTAAAAGCGGGAATTAAATGTTGCTGTCAAAATGACATCAACATCTAAATCATGATCAGCGACCTCAAAAACGTAGGTACCAATTGATGGTTTGCACGTAATAAAAATAGTTTCTTTTCAAAATGTAGAAATTTTCATACTCAGTTTGACAGTTGGCAGCTGTCAAAATGAAGTTGTCACATCAAAATCGTGATCAGCGGCGTTAGGAACGTGGGTATTGATGGTTAATATATAAAAAGAACTTCTTTTCGAAATGTTGGGATTTTCAAACTGTCAGTTTGACAGTTGGCAGCTGTCAATATGAAATTCTGACATCAAAATCGTGATCAGCGACATTAGAAACGTAGGTACTGAAGATTTACACATAAAAAGAACCTCTTTTCAAAATGTTGTAATTTCTCAATTGTCAGTTTGACAGTTGACAGCTGTCAAAATGAAATTCTGAAATCAAAATCGTGATCAGCGACTTTAGAAACGTAGGTACTGATGATTTACACATAAAAAGAACCTCTTTTCAAAATGTTGGAAATTTTAAATTGTCAGTTTGACAGTTAGCTGTCAATATGATATTCCAACATCAAAGTTGTGATCAGTGGCCTCAGAAACGTGGGCATTGATGGTGTACATATAAAAAAACTTCTTTTCAAAATGTTGGAGTTTTCAAACTGTCAGTTTGACAGTTGGCAGCTGTCAAAATGATATTCTCATACCAAAATCGTGAACAGTGACGTAAAAACGTAGGTATTGATGGTTTACATGGAAAAAGAACTTCTTTCAAAATGTTGGAATTTTTAAATTATCAATTTGACAGTTGACAGCTGTCAAAATGAAATTCCCACATCAAAGTTGTGATCGGTGGCCTGAGAAACGTGGGTATTGATGGTTTGCACATAAAAAGAACTTCTTTTCAAAATATTAAAATTTTTAAATTGTCAGTTTGACAGTTGGCAGCTGTCAAAATGATATTCTCATTTCAAAATCGTGAACAGCGACGTATAAACCTAAGTATTGATGGTTCACACAGAAAAGGAACTTCTTTTCAAATTGTTGGAATTTTTAAATTCAGTTTGACAGTTAATAGCTGTCAAAATGAAATTCTGACGTCAAAGTTGTAACTTCTTTTGAAAATGTTAAAATTTTCTTATTGTCAGTTTGCCAATTGGCAGCTCTGAAAAAGATTTCCACATTAAAATCATAATCAGTGACCTCAAAAACGTGGGTCTTGATGGTTTACATATAAAAAGAACTTCTACTCAAAATGTTGGAATTTTCAAACTATCAGTTTGACAATTGGCAGTTGTCAAATTGATATTTTCATACCAAAATCGTGAACAGTGACATAGAAACGTAATTATTGATGGTTTACATAGAAAAAGAACTTATTTCAAAATGTTGGAATTTTCAAACTGTCAGTATGACAGTTGGCAGCTGTCAAAATGATATTCTCATACCATAATCGTGAACAGTGACGTAGAAACGTAGGTATTGATGGTTTACATAGAAAAAGAACTTCTTTCAAAATTCTGGAATTCTTAAATTGTCAATTTGACAGTAGTTGACAGCTGTCAAAATGAAATTCCCACATCAAATTTGTGATCAGTGACCTCAGAGACGTGGGTATTGATGGTTTGCACATAAAAAGAACTTCTTTTCAAAATATTGAGATTCTTAAATTGTCAGTTTGACAGTTGGCAACTGTCAATATGAAATTCTCATATCAGAATCGTGAACAGCTAGCTACGTATAAACGTAAGTATTGATGGTTCACACAGAAAAAGAACGTCTTTTCAAAATGTTGGAATTTTTAAATTGTCAATTTGACAGTTGACAGCTGTCAAAATGTAATTCTAACGTCAAAGTTGTGTTCAGTGGCCTCAGAGACCTGGGTATTGATGGTTTACATATAAAAAGAACTTTTACTCCAAATTTTGGAATTTTCAAACTGTCAGTTTGACAGTTGGCAGCTGTCAAATTGATATTCTCATACCAAAATCGTGACGTAGAAACGTAGGTATTGATGGTTTACATAGAAAAAGAACTTCTCTCAAAATGTTGGAATTTTTAAATTCAGTTTCACAGTTAGTAGTTGTCAAAATAAAATTCTAACGTCAAAGTTGTGGCCTCAGAACCGTGGGAATTGATGATTTACACATAAACTTCTTTTGAAAATGTTAAAATATTCTTATTGTCAGTTTGTCAATTGGCAGCTCTGAAAAAGAGATTTCCACATCAAAATCGTGATCCGTGACCTCAAAAACGTGGGAGTTGATAGTTTAAGCATAAAAAATTAGTTTACAAGAAAAAATTTTTTTTTGAAAACTTGACATTTTTAATTATAAGGTGATTTCTACTATCGGGCCTTGTAGCAAAAAAATTATGCGATCCTAAAGTTTTTAGTGGAAGGATTAGGTTTCTGGACGTCAAGATATGGTTCTGGTTTTTGGTAACCGACTTTTTTTCTGTGGCTGTATTATTAATTCCTGCCCACACTTTCAAACTTGGACGATCCTGACACTGCATTTCTTCGATTATACTTTTACATTTCCCTTGCTGAGTAATGATTATTTTTAAAGATTGGCAGTTGCAATGGAAGTTACTTTAGTTCAAATGATGTGGTTAACGATTTCTTGCCCATATATTTATTTTTCCAAAATGTTCTCTTGTTAGCAATACTTGAATCCTAACGCAATTTTCCACCAATATACCATTGAACTGCAATTGAGGCTTTACAGTTCCCTGATGCTCCTCTGTCTCAGAACTTTCTATGGTCTGCAACTACACAGGATTTATAACCTATAAATAATTAGTTTCATCCCTAGACAACCCCCTTGATCTTCGGAACAGCATTCAGCTTCAGTAACACTAAGGATAACAAATCACAATCCTAAAAACTACGCTTTTGTTTAATTTGATTGAAAAAATTTAGTCCGTGAAGAAATATTCCCATTAATTCTAGTTGTAGCAACTTCATGACCAGAATGCATTAATTTATTTACCGAGCGAACGCTGGCGATTGTTTTGACTTTAACAGGCACATTTTCGACGGCTGCGATAATACAATACGAAACATTCTTGTTCAGACATAACAAACGCCCTTAGGACGGCACGCCAGTGCCAGTGGGCTGTCTGGTGCTCGTGTGCTCATGTTTACTACAAGTGGTACGACAGCCTTCAGCCTGTGTCGAACAGCCTTGCCCGGGCTGTTTGGGCCTCGACAAGACCACGGGCCAGCCGTGTTGACCTGACCGAAAGGTGACCACTACAAAAACAACTCGACCGAGAAGACCCGTCCGTCCGTCTCTCTAATCTGTTTACAATGAACGTCGCCGTAACCGAACATTAGTCAGGGGAAAGTGGTCGGATCTAAATATAAATAAACTAGTCTGTCTGAAGGACGGTTTTGTAACAATAAACTTTTCCAAATCGACGGTTCGCCATACATAGAACTAGACCGGAAATGTGTTTTGCGAAATATCCATATATGGAATGGGCGCCGAACTTTCAAATGGGTACAACAATGCAACGAAAAATTTTAGACATTTGAAGAAGGAAACGGCGGAATAACTATTTAGGAAAGTACAGTTTTGCCACCATTATAACATTTAGAAATTGTCGCAGACAGAGGATATATAAAGTTTTAATATTGCAGTTTATTAAAAATAGAGAGCAAATTATAGGTTAGATTTCCAACCAACAAAAATAATTTTATTTTATTAGATCAAGACAATTAAAACTTCATTAATATTGCACTGAACAAGATTTTAGTTGATAGTACAGAAACCAGAAATTTTGATGAAACCGACATAGTATTTGAAAATCGTAAAAAAATGTATATTTTTGAGGTTAATATTGTGAGGTCACGTGCAAAAACGAATTTGCTTGGAGTTTAACCAAGAGCAAGACCGTCTGTTTTTGACGTCATTTACGGATAACTAGCGGGACTTTTGAAATTGATACAACTTATTAATATGTAAAGCAACTGTAAGAATGATATATTATTGGAATTTATTGCATTATTGTATTTAATATATTTAACGTTGAGGTAAGTATATTATGGCGTGGAAGCCCATTCATCATATTCCATTTTTAACTTTTTTCGAGACTTTTTTTTGTTGACAATTTGCTTATATCTTAGAAATCATATTTGTTTCATTGAAATATTAACGAGAATATTAATATCAACGTTGGTGAGATAAAAAACGAACTTTTTTAGGGAATCTCTCGAAGAAGTCAGTGGATAATCGTCAATTTAAAAATTCAGATGTTTATTACTTTTTATTAAAAAATATTATCTCCGAAAAAAAGTTGTGAATTTTTTCGAAAAAATATAATTTTTTTTAATATTCTATTCATCCTCTAAACGTCATACGGTTTCTATAGCCAAAGTATCAGAGATAGGTAAATACATATAAACTTTTTTAAGCAAAATGTTAAGCTCTACAAATTTTTTCTGAAACTTTTACCTATATGTCTCACCTTTTGTCGAATTATACGCAAAATTAAACTATTTTTTTTCTACCCTTAAGGAAAGAATGGGAATAGCCATTACGCTTTTTTCTCCTCATTTTTCGCCCAAAACAATTTTTCCCGAAGAGATTCGGTCACATGTTTGCTATTTGCTTGAAATTAATATTACCGATACTTATTACAAAAAAAAAAAGAATGATAGTCAAGTGTATAATCTATTAACATGTCATAATTGATCATTCACTACCAAATAATACGCAAGATAACACACTTAATTATAAAATAACACAATAGGTGCACAGTTGATAGTAGACTGACCTTGATATGTGACAAAAATATAGAAGGTTTTGACAATGAACGATACGACTAACTGAAGCTCCATTTTCCTTGATTGAAGTGGTGTTCATTTTTGTTCTCCATTGTGCATATCGAAGAGATAAGTTTGTTAAAAGTTGATGACAAGATACCGGTCCTGTTTTGGTTGTGATGTTGTGATACAAAAAACAGGGAAAACGTATCTTTACAGTCGCTGCAGAAGTGGAATATATCAACGATATCATTATATAAAAAATTTTTGTGTTTGAGACCAAAACGTGTCAGCCCTAGAGTATCAGGATGTTTCTAAATCACATGTAAATCTGAACCACATATTCCTTACTTAAAAATATGACAAAAACTTTCTATAAACATATATCCGGAATCGACTAAGGGAGCTGGAGGCAACTCAAGATGGCACAACATTCTCATTTTGATCCCATCAAATGAAACCTCTTATAATTGCAGCAACACGCCGATATCCGGTCAGTTGCATCTTCTTCTTTTGTTTACTGTTTTCTACAGGGTGATTCACGAGCAAAGGGACAAAATGTTATGGTAGATAGGGTGCATTTAGGTGAATTAGATATGACTATTAAAAAAAGCCTGAGCCTTTTTTTTATTGAACTACAGGGTGATTTATGAGTTTTGCCCAATACTTCTTAAGGTAATATCTTTTAAACTAATCACTAGAATCAGCTCGTATTGTGTTGTGGGTATATAGTATACTATTAATTGTCAATTTACATGCATAATCCAAGACAGAAAATTCCAGGGCCGGCTCAACTAATTTTTATTTTTAGGGCTCCTATGAAAAAATTCACCCTGTGTACGTGATTTTTAAATTATAATACTGAATTATGAAACTACATACAAAAGTGATCGAAAACATGTATTTTGTTGTTTTGCTACACTTTGGGCGAATTTTAAATCAACGATCAATTTTCGCCAAAATCGAAGGTCTGCACAAAATAAATTTATAAAATTACATTTTCCTCTCTTATTCAAACTAAAATATTTGTTATACAAAATTTTGTGATTTCTTGCATGATTAATATGAAATAAATAATCAAAAATAAATAATTTCAACATCAGATTAAGTAATTTTTATTTCTGAGGTTTTTGTGAAAAATCAGTGTATATACATTTTTCTCAAATTCTGATAATAAATTGTGGAACTACATTTAAAAATTAACGAAATTATTTATTTTTTATCACAATACATCAATAAACAGAACATTATAAACAACAAATTCACAGAACATAAAACCTTATAACTTATTTTCAAAATGAAAGCCTTCTGCCTCCCTACATTTTCTTTGTCGTAAAATTAAATTTTCTACGGCTTTCCTAATAACGACAGGATTATTAATGTTCTGTTTATTGATGTACTGTGATAAAAAAAATAAACAATTTCGTTAATTACTTCCTGACCAAAAGTGAGGAAGATATGTATTCGTGAAATAAATTTTGAAAATTTTTATTGCATTTCTGGACGATTCTCAACGAATTATGACGATACACAAAAATTTTCTTTTTTTGAAATAAATTTGGTACACTCGTTCTGAGGTCAAGGAAAAGATTGAGTTCGTTGATGAGCAAAATCGGTCCACTGGAATGGGGTCTACCGGACCCCAACATTTCTATTTCTAACTTTACAAAAAAATTTATTCGTGATGAAAGATTATAAATAGGATCTGATACACAACTCATTATAATATTGTGTCCAAATGTTGAAATACACAAAATACGCCAAAAAAAACAAAATACGTACAAAAAAAACAAAATGCGTCAAAAAACAAAATATGTCAAAAATTGCTTTTGTTATAAACTCCACCACACGGTGAGGAAGTTTTGATCCCATAATTGGCAGCGGTTTTTTTTTAATGTAGTTCCATAATTTATTATCAGTATTTGAGAAAAATTTATACAGACTGATTTTTTTCACAGAAACCTCAGAAATAAAAATTTCTTAATCTGATGTTGAAATTATTTATTTTTGATTATTTATCTCAAATTAATCAACCATGAAATCACAAAATTTTGTATAACAAATATTTTAGTATGAATGAGAGAGGAAAATGTAATTTTATAAATTTATTTTGTGCAGACCTTCGATTTTGGCGAAAATTGATCGTTTATTTAAAATTCGCCCAAAGTGTAGCAAAACAACAAAATACATGTTTTCGATCATTTTTGTATGTAGTTTCATAATTCCGTATTAGAATTTAAAAATTACGTACACAGGGTGAATTTTTTCATAGGAGCCCTAAAAATAAAAATTAGTTTAGCCGGCCCTGGAATTTTCTGTCTTTGATTATGCATGTAAATTGACTATTAATAGTATATTATATACCCACAATGCGAGCTGATTCTAGTGATTAGTTTAAAAGATATTGCCTTAAGAAGTATTGGGCTAAACTCATAAATCACCGTGTAGTTAAAAAAAGGCTCAGGCTTTTTTCAATGGTCATTTCTATTTCACCTAAGTGAACTCTATATCTACCATAACATTTTGTCCCTTTCCTCGTGAATCACACCGTATAGAACAGGAACGTACCTTTTCCATTAGGTAAGCTAAAGAAGTTTACTTTCTTTAAATAATTCATCACAATTGGGCGATCCCAAACGGATTCTTTGTTCTTTGCATTACTACAAGAACAATTTTTTAATGGCAACCCAACTTGTAGCTCTGATGAAACGACCGCATTTATTATTTATAGTAATTTCTGATAAGGTTACATAATACATTTTCAGGAAAAATTAAATAAGTGTAAACATTAAACGTTTATTCTAAATCTCGTTCTAAATATAACATAATCCACTTTTTTATAAAAAATTACGTTATATAGGAATACAACCGCTTAACAAAAAAGTTTCTGAGAGCACCCAAGTGTGTGCAAGCAAGTAATTTTTTTTTGAAAATCTACTATTTAGAAAGTTACAGAAGCGCGATATTTCACACTTTTTACACATCCTGCATGTGAGCTAAGGAATAAAACCCTATATGTTGAAGTCGCAAACATTTCTTTTTCGTAATTTTTTATCAACTCGAACATTTATAAGTTCAGAACTTCTAGCGACTTTCCTCGGCTTCAGCGTATTGCCGAGTTTATGCAAGGATTCGATCTTTCCTTTGTTGAAACCAAAGCAAGTACTAAGGCGGCAGAAATACATACAGAATGTCCTGGCTAAAATTTGCAAATTTTTTATTTGAGCATGCAATAATTATTTCTCTTCCAAAACGCATGCGTAGTTTCTCAACATTTCCGCAGTTTTTGACACCACAATCGCAAAGCTTCCTCATAATAAGTCAGCAAGGATATTCATCTTGGAGGCATAAAATTTACTTTTCAAATATCTCGACTTTACCAATTTTTTTGACGGTGGACGAAACGATACAATTTTCGTATTTCGAAGATATTACTGTAATAACACAACATTCTTTCCACGACCTCTGGGCCGCAATCATAAATCAACACGCTAAATCAGGGTTACGAAAAAAATAACCTCCAACAGATATTACGACACAATTAATTGGGAGCCAAAATAAAAACAAAATATTTTGCCACATTACGGCGTACCCGTGTACCAGTTCTGTGTAACAAACAACATAATAATATGAAATAATCGGGTGCCCTTATATGTACACCATTAAAATAAATGAATCATAATAATCGGAAATTGTTTGTATTAAATGTCACTTTACTGCATGTTCATGTTGATGATACAAAAAATTTAAATATGCCCTTGCTCGACACTGGCCGGATTAATAATAATAATAAATAACCGCAACCCCGACGCGACGACACGTCTCGTAACCCAATTCCGATATACCGTTCGCTTTTATCACGGATATTCCGTTGCAATACTGTATTTTAGATACTAAGGGCGGAAGTGGCCATACCGCAACGTTAAAAAAGAATACCTTCATGATAAAAATAGATTTGTTAAAATGTAATGTGTGTTTTTGTGGCGGCGATAACGAACGGAACAATAATATGTGCGGCTGATCATAACAATGCTCCAGGACAGGCGATAGAATTAGAGGTTAAATTGGAAACAAACACTTAATTGTAAAATAATTCACTTTTCTGAAACAACAGTGCCCTTTTCTGAAATACGTCATACTAGTAAAGTAAGTAAAATAAACTTTTCCAAAACTTTTTCCAAAAGCTGAAAACCCTGCTGATATTTATAAAAAAATTTTAATACATTAAATTTCAGGATTTTCCAGGGGGGGGATGGGGTTTTCGGAATCTGTTTTCGAAAATTGTTAAAACAATTTTTTACGTCAATACTATCATTTTGATCCCAAATGAAATCTCTTATAATTTGGTATAGGTCCCCATGCGTCTAAACTGAAATAGAACCTCGAAAATTCACAATAACAAAAAAACAAAATTAATCGTTATTGTTCCTCCTATTTAATCCCGCTCGCAATTACGCTGTAGACAATTCTGAATCACTTAATTGTACTAAATAAACATTCAATTTTTCGCCTCTCATAAATTAAACATTCGCCAAACAGCGCTCCTGTTTTTGGGAATATTAATAAAACCTAATCTACATAAAGTTTTCCACCAAGTAAAAACTTTGGCTAACCAAATTTCACGTCGTTAAATAAATTAGAAGTAGTGCTGTTGTTTCACGTGCCCCATATTTGCTTTGCACGGGTAGCGCAAATTTTTTCCCATACGAGACTCCCCGTGGAATTAAAACTCATTTCAACTTCCATCCCTCATGGTACCACACCGTTGGGTTGCTTAACAAATAAATTTACGCAAAGGGTAATATCCGAAGGGTTGTTTGCATTTACATGCGACGAGACAAAATTGAACCAATTTTTAAACGAATATTCTTAATTTAACAGAATTTTTCACAAAACAATACTTCTATTTCGGATTTGAAATTAGCATTCAATTTATTTTATAAGGCTGGTACGTCATCCAAACTAAATAAACGTTTGGGATTCACAATCGTCCTGTCAAGAAAAATATACGTTCTGAATCATTTATCACCGTGATTCACGTATTTAATTCGTTGGGCAATTTCTACTTTACCACATCGCTGTGTGCCATGCATACCTGTTATTATTGTGGTGTGCCCGTTGTGTCCGCGACACCGAAGTATACCAACAACGTTATTTATTAGACGGCTGTTGGACGGACGCCAAAGTCTGTTTGCACAATAACATTGTAAAATATTTTAATTAATACATTCATTCGCCGCGGCTTTAACGCTTTCTGGGACACACAGCCCAGGGATTTGTTTATCAGGAAAATTAATATGATATATGTACGCTAAAAACTGAGCGGAATACGAAATAAGTAGACGCAGGAGATGAAGGAGAAGCGATCGTAAACAAGGACTTTTCGACGTATCCCAATTAGTTTGCTAAAAAAATGCATGAGAGGCTGAGATATACCAAATAACTGATGCCTCAGGGGCCACATTTTGGGCCCTTTGTTACTTACATTAATGTCTATGCAGGTATGAATTCAATAATTGGAGCGTTACTACCAAATTTTTTAACTAACTGAAACTATAATATACAAGAACACGACCAAAATTTAAATAAAGTTGTGTAATGGTTGAAACATTTGCTACTACTAAAATATGAACAAATTGTACTTACGGGTGCAGTGGTCGGAGAATCCGCGGCGTGGTGCGGGTGGGTGGCCGGCGTGCCCGCCCCGCTGGCGCCCCCCGTCCCCCACTGGTGGCTCAGCAGGCACGTGACTAACCCCAAAACCGCCCCTGTTAACAGTACCACCACCAGGATAATGCCAAACGCGCTCACCGCCCCAGCTGAAACAAAAAGATATTGTCAATTCTTAAATATTAAATTGGTTAAACAAAAATATTATCAGCTAGGGGCAGCAGTCAATAAAATCCTTAGCACGGGTGCTAATAAATGATTGATGCTAATGGCATCTTGTAAAATCATTTTGACTAACATAGTTGAAAGTTTACCATAATTGCTTAAAATACGTATCAAAGGTATGTGAATGGCCAACGTTAAATACTAATTCTTTCATATTATATTATAAAAACGAGGTTCATTTATTTAATACATGGTAATATGAATTTAATATAAAATATAATTTTGCTTCACATTCTTTGAGATCTAAAACCTGACCTGTTATAGACTGGTGATAATTAACTTTCTCTTTTTGATTCTTTTGAGCGATTTCTGAAGCTTTTCAAATATGTAAAGAATTTTAAAAAATTAACAAAATGACTGTTGTTTTTATAAAAATCAATAATTGGGTTTATTTTCGAAAATATGTGATACGGAAGAGGCTTTCTGGATTCTGGATTTTGAATAAAAACTAAATGTCACTAACATTCCTATTTGCTCAACTTCACTTGAAAAGAGAAAACTAGAAACTATTGAGGTATAGTTCCATTAAAAGTACATCCTAACCTCAAAAAATTAAAGTTGCTCACTTTATTTTTTTTTTTTTTACTAATAATGCAATAAGTGGAGTAAAAATCTTCTAATGTTTACGAAAATTGGAGAAAATATGTATTTTCATGCTATAAATACGTGATTAAATTAAAAATAAAGAAATTATTTTTACGGTCACAACTGAACATTTTCGAAAAAAAATAAAACGCTTGCCATTTAATGCAAAATGGTCGTAGGGTAGAATTTTTTTTAAAGAGTAGGTCTCTTTATGGGTTTTTTGTGAACATATACCAGAATCTGTTTATCAAATTAAAATGTCGGTTTTTTTATTAAAAAAAAAAAAAAAAATTAATTTCACTTTTTTGACATTTTCTTATGCCAGATTTTCATATAAGGTTTGTTTTGTAGCGATGCACTCGAAATGCATCAAAAATGCACTTTTCTCGCGAAGCCCCACCCCAATTTTGCAAATTTTTTCGGTTTTCGACTCACTTGCATGTATAAAGCAAAAAAAAATAACTTCCCGATTACATCACTTTAAAAATTCTAATTTCCCTCCACATACATAGTTTAAACGTTAATTAAAAGAATAGTATTTTTTTAAAGTTCTATAAAGAAAAACCAAAAAACTATTTATATTAACCGTACCATCCAAACTCTAGGACGCAGAAAGGGAAACAACTACATTGAGAAAAAAAACTACATTTCTGGAAAAACCTCGAAATATCGAAAAGTGCCAAAAAAATGTTTGCAGACCTCTTCAAATGGAGCAAATTTATTTTTGGTCTCTTTCCGTATCTCACGTATTTTTCGAAGAAAA
Source organism: Rhagium mordax (assembly GCA_963680705.1). NCBI lineage: Eukaryota > Metazoa > Arthropoda > Insecta > Coleoptera > Cerambycidae > Rhagium > Rhagium mordax. The sequence goes on from OY796656.1 coordinate 5,453,638, forward strand.
TATAAATATTTGGTTTTCAGAAAAACGACTGACATTTTGTTACAGCAGATTTGGAACATTTAAGAAATCCCTCAGAAGTATAAAAGTAACGATAATTCTCTTTATTATTTTGAATAATACCGAATATTCAAAACATGAAAATTTATTTTAAACTTTATTTTTTTCCGGTAACAAAAACATGTAACAGTTCAAGTTTATTACGGCTTAAAAATAGTTAAAATATCTGTGGAAGATTTCCACTGAACGTAACTGACAGCTAGTTGAGGTGCGGAACGTACCTCATAGCTGATTCATTGAACCACCTGAAGTCTGTCGACGTTCGGTGATAATACAGTTCTCTTCTTACCAAAATAGTTTAATTATTATTCATTTAAAAAATAACATGATAAATAAGTATGCTGGGTAAATATTGGCAAATAGAAATTGTTTGGAAAAAACATAGTTATTTATAAATAGTCCATCGCATCGAAATGTTCAATGGTTCAAGAAATATAGGGAATTTTTAAAGTAAAATAGTAAGTTGGTAACACTGAAGAATCAGAACTCAGTTGTATGAATTTTTTTGATTAAGAAAATTTTATAAAACGCGTTGTAAATGGGAAGATTTCATCTTTTATTCATCAACTGATGAACCGTTAGTTTTGCTGTGTGAAATTTGTGATAAAGGCACTTTTGGATTGCTTTCGGCTAGTTTCCGGAATAAAATACAATTTTATATTTTGGATTAGTTTAATACGTTGGGTATTAAATTTATTGTCGATTTAATCAGATTTAATAGCAAACTAATCGTCCAGACTATTCTGGGTAAGCATAACAGTTTTTCTTTTGTCTTTAAAAGACCACGGGTTTTATAGGTTAACTTAAAAGTAATTTTTCATGTAATGCATCTTAGACGAATTTGGTACGGTGAAAAACTGAGCAATACCACCAGCTTTTATTGAATTTTTGAGTATTTGTTGGAATATATTTGGATTTCTGGACATTGAATATTTTTGGCGATTTTTTGGTACTTGATATTGGTATATTGAATAACACAGAAGATAAGCCTAGCACATTTACCATCTATCCATATTTCATTGTGAACATCATATGCAGTAACATAAAACCTGAGACGAAGACTATATTCAACGAGAACTTTAGTTTTTCCTGAAGACTCCCTAAGCGGAACGAAGGAATCTTGTTTCTGGAACTGTTTGAAACTCATCATTAAGTTAAGTTTTAGTTTTTGTACATTTATTTATATTTCAGTTTTTCATTGAAATTATTGCCTGTAAATACTAATAATTTCTCCCTTACAGCTGATATTTGTCTTGATCTATTTTTGTTATGTATATTTTTACCAGACATTGTATTCAAAATCTACCCTAGACAAACTAATTTATGTTCTAAATAATTGTTAGATTTCAAGGTTTTTTTAATCACTTTGAGTAATTACTATGGTCCGTAAATAAACTTTATATATTATTTTTTTTAAACCAGACTTTTATTGTTCTCAAAAAGGATTTGTAATACACTGGACCTCATTACTACGATTATAGGTCGTTAATCCCTTTATATAATTAATAACTAAAAACTTTAACACAATAAAAATTAAAAGTTTAGTTTTCATTGTTTTATGTTAATTAATTTTCAGTTAGTTTAGTTAGTTTTTAGTTACTTTAGTTAGTTAGTTTCAATAATTGCAGTTCCAAATATCATAAGAAATAACATACTGTTTTAAATTAAAAATATACAGTCTTATGTTTGGCAAATATTATTTTGTTTACAAATGATAAAAGAGACTAACAAGAAGTAAATATCTGGTCATTGAATTAAAATTAGATATTGTCTAAATTTTGGCGAACATTTATTATTTATGAGAATAAAAAAGTTTTTTTATTGGTAAATAATATAAGAAAATGACGAGAAGTCAATATCTAGTTATCACTTTAAGATTATATGGTCTAAGATTTGGTAAACATTTAATATTTTTGGGAAACAAAACTATTTTTTTCTTTCATATTTTCATTAAATTTGGTAGGCTAAATACGACCCATACAAAATATTTTAATATGATATTTCTTGAGATAAATGGTAAAATAATGAACTGATGATTTGGCTAGTATACTGCAAACTAAGTTAAAAACACATTTTTCAGATTCCCCTCTCAAATGAAAATCCTCCCTCCACTCAAGATATCTTTAGTTATATCAACTAGCGCTGTTTAATTTAATATCTCCTAATTATGTGCAATGTCTATTTTTATATCAACGTTCCTCGAATTTTAACAATGTATTTAAATAGACATTAATAATGTATATACCCTAAAACCATTATTTAATTAAATTACAATGTTTTAAATTGGGTAATCCGTATAATTCCACCAAAATACATTACGTCAGAAATCTGCAATCTAGACAAGTTTACAACCTTAAAATACGACAGTGATATAAATTTGATGTTCAACATTTTACTACTTCTTTCTAATCAACGTTATCTATGTGATGTTTTATTCTTTTTTTTCTTGCAATACGTTAATTTCTGTATTTCTTTTTACACAGCAAATTCGGTTAAAGATGTAACTTCAATTGATTTCAATTTCGATTAGCTTTTCGGTTTTTGACATTTTTTGGCAATATTTTACTATTTTTGTGATTGCTGAACCGCGTGCCTAGTTCTACTCAGGATTTCTAGAGAAGTACGTTTGTTTCCCAATTTATAGACTTTTGCTCCAGATAAAGGTTGAAAATCATGTGTAATATATTACGCAACATCACAAGTGTTTACTTCTAAATCAAGTGCATTAGAAATTAACGTTGAGATAGATGCATCGATTTTAAGAGGTCGGTGTCTGGCGGAAAATTACTCTTATCTTTTGTCAGCATGTGAGCCTCGCATGGAAATATCCCTAGAAAATATTATGAAATAGTTTGGATGACAAATATTAAATCCACTAAATACATACAGACGAGACAATGAGGAAAACAAACAGGCAATAAATTATATTAGAAACGCAAGTAGACGAACAGAACGTACCCAAAGTTAGCGGAATCCGTGATTCACCTGATACGGCTTAAACGTGCAATTAATTAAAGTCATTTATAATTAATTGTGGCTAAGATAATTTTTTAAATATAATTTTAAACTCGTGAAATATAAATATATGTAAAGCTTTGGATTAATATTTTATTCTGTCATAAAGTAAACCAAAAGATATGCTGCGTGATAATGTACACAACAGTGAGTATGAAACAAATTCCATATACAGGGTGATTCACGAGGAAAGGGATAAAGCGGTAGATAGAGTTCACTTAGGTGAATTAGAAATGACTATAATAGTCATTTCTAATTCACCTAAGTGAACTCTATCTACCATAACATTTTGCCCCTTTCCTCGTGAATCACCCTGTATAGAACTGCGATTTATACTGTTACTTATATAAATAAAATCACACCGTCGTATCTTGTTATTGTTATTTTTCTAGATGAGTCAGGGCGAATCAGGAAGGTTATTTATGCATTTTTCCCATGAATTAAAATGTTTTGATCCAAAGGAATTGTAGAAGAGCTTTTGGGCTTTTCTCCGTTGGATATTTTGAACATGTCTTATGGTGTGGTCTTTTTCTGAAGTGTTGGCCCTAGTTCTTCTATTTATGCGCTTGACAGGAGGAGTGGCCTTTATTCGTGGTAGGGCAGTTCATGGCATTGGTAGGCGGGTCTTGGTTCCTCCAACGTCGAGTTGGTCCTTCGGCAGATAATAGTAACATTTTTGCTGTCTACTCGAAGTGTTTTTCTCTTGGCAGATTTCTTCAATGGTTCATGCTTCTGAAAGAAAAGAAGGAACATGTCCTAGAAGGTCGAGGAAATTCGAAGAGGGAGCAAGTGTGGTAAATGTTTGAGAGGACGATGGAAATTCTTTTTGGCCTACTTACTAGACTCCAGCCCTCCTCAATTCTACTACTACTATTAATAGTATCAAATCATATATCCTATCCAAAGACATTTTACTGACAATAATTATTATGAAAATAGTTGAGATGACATTTTTTTGGATTGGTTTCTTTTTTTTTTTGTTCGTTGTTTATGCATAATTTGTTAGAGTCTCTTGGCTGAAGGACTAAAGGAGTATCCAAAGCCAAAATTAGAGAGAAAAAAATGATCTCGATCGACATAATATTAGTCTCCTACCAATTTACTGTAATAAATATACCTATTTACCGAAAATCAGGAAACAAAATATCAAATTCTTTATTTGAAAAAAAAAACCGCATAATCATCAATTTTAATACTAAATATATAAATTGGTAAATTGGTAAATCAAACTATTGCATAACCTTCCAACGATTTTTCCTATATTTTTTAAGCTAACGATATCCAGCTAGACATGCAAAACTTCTTTATTTGTCCGCGTTAAGACGTTAATAAAAAGTAAATAAAATCTTTGTGTGCGCGCCAGACGCGAATTTCTCAAAATCGCGGATAATGTCAATACCATAAAAGACAATGATGTTTTTAGTGGCAGCTCAACCGAAAAATAAACGAAAAACGATGCAAATTTATGCATTGGTAAATAAACTCGACATACACGTTCACGTAAAAAATAAAAGATGCCGTAAGAGCATAATTTCGAATGCAAAACTTATTGCAATCTCATGTTGCACGTCTCAGAACTGCATTTTTGTTGGTGTTTTTATTTTTTGCACAAAAGAAACAGCTAAATATTTTCATATTGCAGCTCAACTTGTCCGGTCCAGACAAAATAAAATTTCGGTTTTATTTCGTTTGCCGCTACGGACACCGGTTACAATGTCAGACTTACAGGGTGAACGGGGTACGGATGGATAATTATGGATATTCGCGTCGAATTGTGTGCAGGATCGAAATGTTTATTTGGGGACTTGCGAGGCAAATATTTGTCACTCATGTGCTAATTACGAAGCTGATCTGTTGTATCTATAAGACTTAGTTCAATACTACTAATAGAAAGTTATGATAATAATGTGGACAATATTAAACTGGTCACAGGGAGCTTTATGGCGTTCATTATTATTAACTACTATTGTTTCCTTTAGAATCTAAATCTAAGGGTATGTTTGCACTTCTTCGACCGTTTTTAAGTGAACCTTTTATGTCTTCCTTTATCGTGTTCCTAAACTACCAAGTATATTAATTTGAAGTTGACTCTGAGTCCTTCCAGTAATAATTTTAATTGGAATATAAAGGTGTGTTTCCACGCTTTAATAGGAGTTTTAAATAAATTATCTTTCAGAATGTTTCTTTTTGAGTATGTTTTTAAATGGCTGAATTAATTAGAACTTGGCATTCTGTTTCCTTCTAGAAATTATGATTTTTACTAGAATATAAGAGTGCGTTTCCAAAACTTAAAAGTTCTTCAAGTAAACCATTTTTTAAACGAATTCTTTCGAACATATTTTTTGTTTGCTCTGAATTGGAAATTCTATGTCTTTCACGTATTAAACTGTTCGCAGGGGCTTATGGCGTTCATTATCGTGTTTTTAATAGTTTGATGTTCTGTTCTTTAGAATCTAAGGGTATGTTTGCACTTCTTCGACCGTTTTCAAGTGAACTATTTTGTCTTCTTTTATCGTGTATAAGTTCACTATTTTTATCATAAAATAAGCATGTGATTGCCCCGCTTAGACTACTTTTCGAATAACGTAGGTCATCACACCACACAACAAGATGATTCGCATTACTAAAGAAACGTTTGCGCAAAACAATTTAACAATGTGAAACTTGCCGAGATTCAACTAGATTGAGGCATAGCATTCAGACGACTATTATGACGTCGGGTCACGTAACATACCAGTATTTCACGACCTCTACTTCTCGGAGGTTACGGTTGAACATAAGGGTGTGTCCACACATTAGACAGTCTGCAAGGAAACTGTCCTGTAGTAAGTGTCTCTTTAAAATGTTTATTAACTCATGTATTTCATTTTCTTCTTGTATTTAGAATTTTTATTAGAATATAAGGGTGCGTTTCCGCGCCCTAGACGTTCTTCAAAGTATTTAAAATATACTTAACTACTGTATTAATTTTAAATTGGCTATTCAATTAGTTCTAGTATTTAATATTTTTATTGGAATGCAAGAATGTGTTTGTATCTATTTTTATTAGAAGATAAGGGTGCATTTCCACAACTTAAACGTTCCTCAAGTAAACCATTTTTTAAAAGGATTCTTTCGAACATGTTTTTTGTTCGTTGTGAATTGGAAGTTGATATTCCATATCCTTCACGTATTAAACTGTTCGCAGGGAGTCAAGCTAATGGCGTTTATTATCCTGTTTTTAGTAATATGAAAGTGTTTTCTTTAGAATCTAAGGGTATGTTTGCACTTCTTCGATCGTTTTCAAGTGAATATTTTATGTCTTATTGTATCGGGTTTCTAAGCTACTAAGCAAATTAATTTGAAATTGACTTTCTGTTTCCGTCCAGTAATTATTTTAATTGGAATATAAAGGTGTGTTTCCACTATTTAAGATGCGTTTTAAATAAATTATGTGTCAGAATGTCATTTTTGAGTATGATGACTACATTAATTAGAACTTGGCATTCTGTTTCCTTCTAATAATAATTATTTTCACTAGAATATAAGGGTGCGTTTCCACAACTTACACATTCTTTATCTTAACCATTGTTTAGAAGGATTTTTTCGAACATGTTTCTTGTTCGCTCTCAATTGGAAGTTGACATACCGTGTCCTTCACGTGTTAAACTGTTCACAGGGAGTCAAGGTATTGACGTTCATTATCGTGTTTTTAATAATTTGGAGTTGTCTTCTTTAGAATCTAAGGGTATGTCTGCACTTCTTCGACCATTTTCAAGTGAACCTTTTAAGTCTTCTTTTATCGTGTTCCTAAGTCGCTAAGTATATTAATTTAAAGTTGACTCTCTCTTTCCTTCCAGTAATTGTTTTAGTTGGAATATAAAGGTGTGTTTCCACTCTGTAAGAGGGGTTTTAAATAAACTGTCTTTTTTGAGTATATTTCTAAATGGCTGAATAAATTAGAACTTTTGTTTCCTTCTAGTAATTATTATTTTTATTAGAATATAAGGGTGCGTTTCCACAACTTAAACGTTCCTCAAGTAAACTATCTTTCAGAAAGTTCCCGACGAGGGGTGCCAGTGCTTACACAAGCACTATCTACTGACATCGGTGATTGAACTCACTGCGTTTCTCATCATTTCAACTATAGTATATGGAGAAAATCCATATCTAAACCTACTATTATTAAAATCTGGAAACGTGCGTTAACTAATATATTTTTATTGTCTCATCTCCTTATATTCTGACTAAAAATTATATAGGTATCATAACTCATTTCGTTTTCAAAAAAACACAATATGTACTTTAAAACCTCGTTGTTAAAAAGGTCCGCCGTGCAATATAATTTGTTATAAAATCGGACAATGGTGGTTCCAAGAAGCAGTCCCGAAATTTGCTCAGAGGACTGCAGCATACTAATTATTTCCATAAATAATTAACGCTTTATATGCACAGTTACTTAGGTGGCTCGCAAACCGCTTCTGAGAACGAACGCATTTTAATTATTACTTCAACGGCATGAAAAAAATATGATTTCGGGACGCTTACATTGTATGTAGTAATATAAAGCAGGCCGTAATATATCGTATTACTTGTATATTAAATTATACCTTTTTTAGGTAAATACTGAAATCGGAGACGTGCTGTAATGTATATAATTTATGAGTATGCATTTCGCATATTTTTAATTTTAAGAGCGTATGACTCAAGCCGTGAGAATCTGTTGCTTAACCAGGAGGTGGACGGCAGAAAATGAATACATGCTTGAAATAGTATAAGCTGAGATATCAAAATTGTTTTCAATCAATAACAATCGCTAATATATTGTCATGTGCTATCAAACATGCAGGAAACTGTAAGATAGTCTCACCATCTATGGATCAATCGTAGAACCAATTCATCCATTCTGGAGTGATCTATAATTACAGGTGTTTGCTCGCGCGTTAAAATGCCAAAATGTAAGTGGTGCAAACATACCCTTACTTTCTGATAAAAATAATAAACTCTAGAAACAGATACAAACACATTCTTGCATTCTAATAAAAATATTAAATACTAGAACTAATTGGATAGCCAATTTAAAATTTATACAATAGTTAAGTATATTTTGAATACTTTGAAGTACGTCTAGGGCGTGGAAACGCACCCTTATATTCTAATAAAAATGCTAAATACAAGAAGAAAATGAAATACATGAGTTAATAAACATTTTAAAGAGACAATTACTACAGGACGGTTTCCTTGCAGACTGTCTAATGTGTGGACACACCCTTATGTTCAACCGTGACCTCCGAGAAGTAGAGGTCGTGAAATACTGGTATGTCACGTGACCCGACGTCATAATAGTGGTCTGAATGCTATGCCTCAATCTAGTTGAATCTCGGCAGGTTTCACATCGTTAAATTGTTTTGCGCAAACGTTTCTTTAGTAATGCGAATCATCTTGTTGTTATTCGAAAAGTAGTCTAAGCGGGGCAATCACACGCTTATTTTATGATAAAAATAGTCAACTTATACACGATAAAAGAAGACAAAATAGTTCACTTGAAAACTGTCGAAGAAGTGCAAACATACCCTTAGATTCTAAAGAACAGAATATCAAATTATTAAAAACACGATAATGAACGCCATAAGCCCCTGCGAACAGTTTAATTCGTGAAAGACATGGAATACCAATTTCCAATTCACAGCAAACAAAAAATATGTTCGAAAGAATCCTTTTAAAAAATGGTTTACTTGAAGAACATTTAAGTTGTGAAAACACACCCTTATATTCTAATTAAAATAATAATTACTAGAAGGAAACAGAATGCCAAGTTCTAATTAATTCAGCCATTTAGAAGCTTAGTCAAAAAAAACATTTCGAAAGATAGATTATTTAAAACGCCTCTTAAAGAGTATGGAAACACACCTTTATATTCCAATTAAAATAATTACTGGAAGGAAACAGAGAGTCAACTTCAAATTAATATACTTAGTAGTTTAGGAACACGATAAAGGAAGACATAAAAAGTTCACTTAAAAACGGTCGAAGAAGTGCAAACAGACCCTTAGATTCTAAAGAACACAAATTCAAATTATTAAAAACAAGATAATGAACGCCATAAGCTTGACTCCTGCGACCAGTTTAATACGTGAAGGACATGGAATGCCAAATTCCAATTCAGAGCAAACATAAAACATGTTCGAAGGAATCCTTTTAAAAAATGGTTTAATTGAAGAATGTTTAAGTTGTGGAAATAAAAATATTAAATACTAGAGGTAAATTAAATAATCAGTTTATAAAGATTTTAAAGAGACACTTACTACAGGGCGGTTTCCTTGCAGACTGTCTAATGAGTGGACATACCCTTATGTTCAACTAAATATAATAAGTATCAGAAGTTAACTTCAAATTAAACAGCGGCTAGGAAACATGTTGACGAACGCCATTCAAAAGTAGATCATTTGCAAGCTGTCCATGAGGTGCAAACACGCCCTTATTATATGTTCAACCGTGACCACCGAAAAGTAGAGGCAATGTAGAGTATGTCACGTGACCTTACGTCACAATAGTCGTCTGACCTCGATGCCTTTAGTCTAGCTGAAACTTGGCATCATTAAACTTTCTTGTGCACGTGTTTCTTTAATAAAGCTCTATATCAGAAGGTTTTAGCAAGTGATACTAATAATTCAGAAGTGTAGAAATCCATATTATGTTTCGTTGTTGGTGATAATTCGTAAAATCAGTAAAAACACGATTAGGTATGGTGTGTGTAGATGACCTATATTATGCCCCATTTTGCTACACAGTAAAAACCGAAGAGGTTCGAACATGAGTATTAGTTTGCGCGATTTACTTGTGCCTGTTGTAGGCAAGCGGACACAGTGGTGGGAATCGTAGATTTCCGCGCTGTAGCCGATGGCTCTCGCGTCTACTGTTCCTTGTTTGGATTCTTTTATAATAATTTTTATTACACCTGCAACACTCGAGGTGCAGCGACAATTAATTTTATGTTGTAGATTTACATTTTTGTTGCGAAAAAACAAACAACGGAAATATTTAAATTAGTTTTGAAATTTTTTCAAAATTATAATAATTAATCCTATCTAGGATGAATTATTGAAGTTAGAAAAATTGGTGGAAACGTTGGTCCAGAATACGTAAATCAAATTTCTTTTAGACATGAGTTCTACATCCCAACACGGTTAATGAGATACTAACAACAACAGTCTTCTCCTAATGTACAACTGAGGCGAGTTGTCGGCCACTCGTATATTCGTCCCAATCCCTGTCGTGTTCGAAGCATCCTGGACTTATCTGTATAAGTAAGAGTACACGGGTTTTTTGACCAAGTTTTGATGTTTAACATAAAAATTACCTAGAATGCCTAGAATAACAAAAATTAATGACGATATAGTTTTTCACTCCTAGATTATAGTAATTTAGCTCGACAGATGATAGAAGTCAAGATCATTGATGTAAATAAGAATATGCTAGGGTCTAAACGTGATCCTTGCAGGACACCATGCGTCACTTCTTCGCTCTATCATAAAAAAATTTTTGATTCTATTCACAAACTAACTTTTTCCCTTGAGCCACTTCACATAATCCGTTAATTTCAAACTGAATGCTTAATTTTCCTGGGAGCCCCTGCAACGATTTGACTTTTTTTGCGGCAACACGAGCATTTAAAAGATCGATTCAGCATTTTAATGCGATATTATGTAAGATAGTAGATGGTCATGGTAATGTAGATGCGGTAGCCAACTCGAATCGATCTGTCTGGGCCAGTAGCACAATCGGGGCTTGCCATGGCAGAGCATCAGAGACAGCGTCGACGGGCCAGACGATGTGACCTAGACATCGCCGCCTGAGATTACCTCTTTGACACACTTATTTACTAAAACTATCATATACATTCATTACACAATCTACACAAGAGGTATTTTATTAATACATTTCACTTGTTATTCCTAGAAACGGTAGAGTACAAAGTGAGTGTGTCTGTGTCTAGACGAAAATAGACTCTCTACACACTATGATATTCATAGAATCCCGCAAACAAGTCGTCTACTCATACCGTTCGTAACAAACGATAGCTAGCTAGCTAGGTGAAAATGCGGGCATAATAGACCGGCGTATTTAAATCACCTTAATTTTTTTTGTCTCTATTTTAATCCACCCCGTCTAGTCATAACAAAAAATGTCCTTGTCCTAGCTTGTACTATTCCATAAATTACTTTCGAGTTTTTTAGGTTACTGTGTGGTATTCAATTAACGCATGCTATGTGAAAAACTTTGCGTGGAAAACTTATTCGATGTAATTTATTGGATAAAGCTAGTACAGTACAACTGGCGACTCCACCATTACTTAAACTAAAAAAGGCTCGTGACTACCTGAACTCATACAGTGTTTTCATCGAATATTTTTAGGGAAAAAAAATCTAAACGACCTGATGAAAGTGGTTTCAAATATGTCTAAAAAAGTATAAAATAAAAATATCAAGGTTGATGTGTAGGTACTACTGGTATTGCGTTTTTTTATTTTACTCCTAAAAATGTGCCAAAAATCAAAATATGAATATAAATAAATATTCGCTATACTAAATCAGATTATTTGTTTTGAACACCTGCCCAAGCTAACTGAGTTGTTTTAAGCAAGCTCTGGCATCAGAAGTTGATTTTTTAGTTGCTATTTAAGTATTGACCAAACAGTAAAAACAAAGAGTACTTATTATAATACTTTAAATTTTTTAAATTTTGTCAAATGTGGAAAATTATCTCAAAAGTATATTCTATTAGCTGTCATAATAGCACTTTGGCTGAATAGAATCTGTTAAGTGGTTCTTAATATAAATTTTTTTTTGTGAGCAAAGAATAATTCTTGAGTGGCTATGGTAATTTTAAAAATTAGCCCCTATTGGTTAGTTTTTCGATCATAGAGATTACGAACATTTTTATTTAGAATTGAAAACTAAGTTTTTGCGGAATAATATGTTCGTTTAAACAGTTTTTATCTCTAATACATGTTTCCACTTTCAAATCGGACATGCTATTAATGAATTATTCAACTTTTTTGAAAATCAAATAGATTCCACCTGTGGACCAAGATCTTCCTTTTTATCAAGTCAATGATTTTTCAGAAAAGCAATTTTTCTGGAAAAAAAAACAATTTCTTTGACTTTTTCGAAATGGACTTCATTACCTTTTTTATAGAGCTAGTCATGGAGCATCTTTCACCTCTGGTTGACCAACTACTTCCTGTATCCAGAATAATTTTTTTTTTGGTACCTAAGTATCGAAGGATTTGGGTACTTTTTGTGATAAACGGACAGACAGACCAACAGATGAATTTTTTTACATTCGATTAGAAGTCGACGTATCCAAATTCTACTGAAATTTGATGAATGAGTATTTCAATTTTTAACCGCGCTCTTGTGAAAATCTGAAAAATTTGTGTCTGCCTGACTTCCTCCCGGACATGTAAAATGTTTTAAAACCAAGGTTTACTTAATCAAAACAAAAAACACTATTTTTGCCGATCCTAGAAAATACAATCGTACAAAATTATTTTAAAATTAATTTCTTTCTTCCCGCATTTTAAATAATTATTTTATTTTTGATGTGAGTTCCAGTATCATCAACTTGTCCCGAATTGAGGAAGCATGTAGTGCTACTTCAGGTATTGTTAAAGACAATAATATTGTTAAAGGAGGAAAGTTTGAAGGGTTTTATGTCGTATTTGATAACTGAAACTGAAAAGAGGTATTTAAAAAATGGTGTAGCTTTATAAATTGACGACGCACAGTGGCCCCAAAGTGACTTTCTTTTTTAAATCAGTCTGCAAGATTTAAACAATAGCAATTATTTCTATTTTGAAATCTTCTTTTTTTAATTGCTTAATTTTAATTGCCAAGCCAGATTTTCGATTTTTGTCCCTGATTTTTCAAATTACTTTACAGAAGTTTGAAATTTTATCAAAATATAATAGCACTTTACAGACAGTATTTCACCACGACAATATTTTTTCTGAAATATTCGTTTTCTAATTGTCTATCGATCTGTCGAGCTAAATTTTTGATTGCCCTTAATTTTTCAAAAATTTTGATGAAAATTCAAACTTTTATAGAAAATTTTGAAAAATCAGGGGCAAAAATTGAAAATCTGTCTCATCAGATCAATAGGCAATTAAAAAGCGAATAGAAAAAAAAATTGTCGTGATTACTTAAGAAATACGGTTTGTAAAGTGATATTTACACAAATAGACGTTTTTCTGGTGAAAATCAAATTTCTCAACAGAATTTTGAAAAATCAGGGACAAAAATCGAAAATATGGTTTGGCAGAGCGATACACACAAAAAAAAGTATTTTTCATTTGAATATACCAATTTATTCAGGAATTTGAATGTACTATTTGTTCAATGAGAGAGATTTTTCTTAGTTTGAAGCATTATATTTATTCGTGAAAACTATATCAAAATCTTGAAAAATTTCTTTAACTTGAGAGGGGTATAATCAAATCAAAATATTCATATCCTAAATATAAAACGATGCATAATCTCCATTTAATAATGCGTTACTTTTTGAACAAATATTATGTAAATTTAAAACAAGTTACAGAATTCTTGTTTTGAACATATGTATATGTTTAAACATTTGAGAATATCATATATTTATATTGAGATGTATTTAATCAAGTAGAAATATCCAAATTCTACACTAAAGACTATATATAATTTTAATTTAAAAATTCATTATTCTTGGTACAACCATTACGTAAATTTGAAACAAACAATAGAATTCTTATTTTGATATACTTATACAGGGTGTTCCAGTTTTTTGTAGCAGGACTTTAACAGTCGATAGACAATTGAAAATTATTAAAAAAAGTTCCTATAAACATAGGTTGAAAAATGCTTAGTTTTCGAGATACAGGGTGTTAAAGTATGAAAATAAATACGGATTTATATTAATATTTCCAGAATGCTAAGAAATATCGAATCCAAACTTGCCAATTCCTTACATATAATTTAGAGGCCCATTTTAGAATAACAAACTACTACTTTACTTAACCATGGGCGTAGATATATGGATTTACTAAGGTTCTTTTTTATAAAAAAGTAGTACGCCACTGATATTTTCCCATGTTTTCAGTTTAATTCAATAAAGCAAGAAAAAACAAAAATATAATGTCTCTTGGCACTTTTTGATATGACAAGCCGTTTTCCAGAAAATTTACATTTAATCATTTGATGCACGCATCTGGACGAATTTTAGACAAATTTGAAGTCGCTCAGAATTTCACGAAATTTGATGGTGCGAAAAGTCTCTTAAAAATAAAGAATGAAACATTTAAAATATTTATTGTAAAAGTTTATTATCATGTAAATCAAAATTTTTACAACACAAATGTATTAAAACGCAACGGTCGAACTAAAATAAATTATTAGAAACACAAACACAAAAGCTAGCAACATGTAATAGTATATTACGTAATAAGAGTTGTAAATAGCGTATTACGCACGAATGGAAAAATTATGCACGAGACGCGTTAGCGTCGAGTGTGATAATTCCATGAGTGCGGAATTGCTTTACAACTCGAATTATGTACTATACTTTACCTACGACCGTATTTATTGAAAGTTTGTATTTCATTTTTATTATTTATCGCTTATGTCAGTTTTGACAGCGTCAGAAAATTAAGTATTGCACTTGTCATTTTTAAAAATTTTTAGAGAATAAGTTTGTTTGTATTGACCGTTGCTAGGCGGTTGCTAGGAAAACTGTACGAATTGTGCGATTTTTTTACCAAGTTGTGCGATTTTTTTACCGTGTGTAATAGGAATCTTACATTGATCGCAGACGGTGTGTTTTTAAGTACTTACAGTAGTGGTCGTAGGTAAAAGTGTCTTACTTCATTACAAGCATCATTAACGATGTTTCATTCTTTCTTTTTAAAAGACTTTTCGTACCATCAAATTTGGTGAAATTCTGAGCAACTTCAAGTTTGTCTAAAATTCGTCCAGATGCGTGCATCAAATGATTAAATGTAAATTTTCTGGAAAACGGCTTGTCATATCAAAAAGTGCCAAGAGACATTAAATTTTTGTTTTTTCTTGCTTTATTGAATTAAACTAAAAACATGGGAAAATATCAGTGGCGTACTACTTTTTTGTAAAAAAGAACCTTAGTAAACCCATATATCTACGCCCATGGTTAAGTAAAGTAGTAGTTTGTTATTCTAAAATGGGCCTCTAAATTATATGTAAAGAATTGGCACGTTTGGATTCGATACTTCTTAGCATTCTGGAAATATTAATATAAATCCGTATTTATTTTCAAACTTTAACACCCTGTATCTCGAAAACTAAGCATTTTTCAACCTATGTTTATAGGTTTTTTTAATAATTTTCAATTGTCTATCGACTGTTAAAGTCCTGCTACAAAAAACTGGAACACCCTGTATATTCAAAAATTTGAGAATATCATATATTTAACTTGAAAGGAGTATAATCAAGATGAGACATCCAAATATTCACATTGAAAACTATACAGTACTTTAATTTAAAAATTTTATAGTCTTAACATAAAAATTACATATATTTTAAACAAATAAGAGAAGTATTCGTTTGAATACATGTATGTATTTAAATATTTGAGAAAATCAACTAGTTAACTTGAGAGAAGTATATTTAAGTCAAGACATCCATTTTCTTAATAGAAGACATACATAATTTCGACCAGAAAATTCTCTGATCTTGGTATAAAAGTGACATAAATTTGAAATGAATTGCATTCTCTTGAAATTATACGGTGTGGAAGCCTTTTGCGGTCTTTCTGACTTAAGACAATGTTTGGAGGATGTAGACTAGCTGTTTGTAAGTAAATAATAAAATTCATTTTACTATTTTATTTTTATATTAAATATTTGCCTCTAAGGACTTCTGATTTCTTTGGAATTCATTTCTATCTTTCGCCTGGTCTGGGCACTGTCCACATTGAAATAAGCTTCACCAGAGGGCCACACGGTCCACATTTGCATCTCACCGACTTTATGTCGATCAAGATTATCAAGAACTGGGAATTATCAGTTAAAATGTAGAATTTGTGAATAAGCTTTAAAGAGTTTTCACATCTCTAAGGCATTATTTAGAGGATAGACTCTAGACTCGCATTTTGACTTGACGTAAATAGGAAAATTCATTTTATTATTTGCCACTATGAACTTCTTTGGATTTCGTTTCTAAATAAATCATAATCTTAGATTAAGAATAATATGATTTTAAATCAAGACTTGCTCTTTTTCAGTTTAAATAAATGGAAATTTTTCTTGAAGACCATAATAATTTCTAGACAAACAAATCATATAATCAGTTTAAAATTATATGTAATCTTAGTTTAACGTTATTATTGTTTTAATTTAAACGATTCAGTATTATTGTTTTAAATAATAGATAACGTTAATTGGAAAATACCATTTCTCTAACACGACTTTAGAAACTACGCATTCCACAACTAAAAGTTGTGTTGGAATATATGACATTCTAACCCGTTGTAGAATATTTATTACATAACAGTTTTCGACGAATCAAAGCCTAACCCGTTGTAGAATATTTATTACATAACAGTTTTCGACGAATCAAAGCCTAACCCGTTGTAGAATATTTATTACATAACAGTTTTGATGTTAAATTGTAATTTATTTTCTATTTTTTTTGTGTAGTTTCTAAAATCTTTTTAGAGAAAGTATAGTCTACAACACGTTTAGAATGGCATATTCCACACTCGCGAACCGTAGTCCTCGCCCTTGGCTCGGACTACAAACTTTCGCTCGTGTGGAATATGGGCCATTCTTAAACTTGTTATAGAATATACTATTCTTTAGAAAGAAATAATCAGGTATTTAAAGGAAATGTATTGAGGTATTCATTTTAAAACGTGGAATAGTTTTGAAACAAGAATGTTAGAATATTTCATTTTAAATCAATTTACAGCTTAATTCAATAGTATGTAAATTTCTAATTAAGAATAATCTCAAATAAATAGTACTCTTCATTTGAAATAATGCTATTTTTCATTATATATGAACTTATCGTTTATTTGGATTGAAGCACATTTATTCGTTTTAAATATACATTTTTTTGTGTGTAGGCAATTAAAAAACGAAGATTTCAAAATAATAAAAATCGATTGTTTAAGTATTAAGACCTGCAGACTGATTTGAAAAAAAAATTACTTTGGGGCCACTCGTATGTACAGGGTTTTTCCTTATAATTAGCCACCCCCTTACAAAGTTTATTTGAAGAAATACAGAAAAATTTTATATACAAAAGTTGCAGTATTTTTCTGTACTTTAAAAATTTGCCAATGAAACAAACAAACAAATGACAATCGCAAAAAGGCGAAATTCTATAAACTTAGGGATATTTTTTAATGGAAAACCCCATACCTAATATATATTATTATATTTTCAAAATCCTTATAATTTTCTGATTTCAAAACCATATAATAAGTCTCATTTTAACTATCTGTTCTGCAGTTATTCAAAATAAAAATGTATGTAAAAACATGATATTGTCTTAGTTATAGACATATTTTATATATATTTTTATTTTGAAAAACTGGAGAACGGATAGTCTAAATATAGACTTATTGTCTGTTTTTGAAAACAGAAAATATAAGGATTTCGAAAATATAATAATATGTGTTCCATTAAAAAAAACCTAAGTTTATAGAATTTCGCCATTTTGCGATTGTCATTTTGTTTGTTTTATTGTCAGATTATTAAAAATTCAGAAAAAATACTACAACTTTTGTTTATAAAATTTGTCTGTATTCTTCAAATAAAGGAGGGTGTTTATATTATAAAAATAATAATTTTTATCATATAATTATATTATATTATATAAAAAAATTCACTTCTGGTTTCGCCGAAAGCGAAACTATCTTTTAATTTTCAAATGAAACACCTTGTACAGGGTTCGCCAAAAGTCTGGAAACGGCCATTTTCTGGAAAACCACGTGTTTCTTTCAGATGCTGGAATAAAAAATACATCATTCCAGTAAAATACAAGATGGCCTTCAAATGACCTTGAAACTAAAGACTTACTGAAAATTTTATATTATCATATAGTGGATTTCCAAAAACTGGGAAATTTTTATACGAACCACTTTTTTCTGAAACGTGTAGTTTTTGAGAAAATCGGCCGTTTCCAGACTTTTGGAGAACCCTATATTTTATTGTATTTTTCCATTTCAATGATACCCCATAAGAGACGTTTGAAACGTCAAAATTTATTATAATTTACGTTTTAGTTTCCATTTAGGTAAGTGTGCCATGATTTCGGATTTATTCTAATTGTGTAATGCTAGAAAAATCGAAATTGCGTCGAAAATACTATATTATCGGATTTATGAGCACTATTTATTATTCAATCATAAACCCAAGAGCAAGTAAACAAAAATTAGTGGCAGTAACCCAGAAACAAATGATTATAGAAATTTTCTGGTAACGTTAGGGAAAACAAGTTTACTAACGATGGATTTATTAGGATGTAACCAGTTATCAAATTAGAAAAATATGAGTCTTTTTAAAAATGTAATTTTGGGTTTCTTGGAATTATCTCGAAAAAGGAGATAATTCGGACAAATGGCACTGTATATTATGCTTAAAATATAATCATTTATTAACAGTCAAATTTTAAATAATAATTAAATAATTAAATATAAATTTTTCAGTTAAATAAAATATTTAACGTAGCATAAAAGTACAGCGTTTTACAATTTTTCGGAAAGAATTTTCTATATTTTTCTATTTTTGTGACTATAATATAGACGCTTGAAAGCAAGGGATTGTAAATTTAAACAGTTCTAATATCAAAACCAACACAGCAAGGAGAAAATGACTTATTTTACAGAGTGGTGTTTATATTATGAAACATTTTGATAGCAAACATGCAAAAGCAAACATTTATCTGTTGCTTTTGGCTAAGAAGTCTACCTAATAATATTTTGCAGAATAGTGGGTCAAAACCCTGATCCAGAAACAACGAATTCAGTAAATCTGCCGCAACAAAGAACATAAAAGCGAGTTGGTTGTTTTTTAAACGAAAAAAGGCACACGAGCGTAAAATAAACAATTAACAAAAGGATGCATGAATAATATCATCTTTTGATATCTGGTTTTTCTTGTGGTTTAATAAGGAAAACTAAATATATTTAAAAAATAAATTTATTCAACGAACAAAGCAAATTACTATAATTGTTGTTGCTGCTTATAATAAAATCTGATTTAATAATGGAAATACATGAAAATTACAATACATTTACAATGCAGCAGCAATTAAGATAACGAAAACAAGCGAACTTAATATAATCGTATAAAAAAATACCACGTATGCGAAAAACCTTTAAACGCCTTTTAAAGTAGCAAATTGTTGTACAATCGCAAATTCTAATGTACTATCGTCAACGCTATGAATATCAATAAATTTGATTCGGAATAGGCGGCTTTCAACATGGCCAGTGATAAATGCTTAAATTTGCAAGTTTAAATGTTGCAATTTTTTTAATGACTAACCTGGCGACTCTGACCCACATTGACGGTCGATCACATTTATTGTTGCTTATTACACGTACTAGTTGGGCGAATTATTAATTTGGATTGTAAGCAAAAATTTTTCACAAGCTTCAACAGACAGTCTCCGCAATAATAATCCGTGAAAATCAAAAGTACACAAACTCAATGATGCTTTTATATTAAGAATAAATTTAAATTCATACGATTTCATAAATCAAAATTTTATTTCATTTAAAAAAAATTCTAAATTGACCAAGAAATTTAATTACTTACTTACTTAATAATTATTTATCTCTTAAAAACACTAATTATTTTCTTGTCTATCCTTTAAATTAAAATGCGCCCCTGATTTTATTAACCTAACCTTTACCTGTAAATCCGAAAGCAGATCGTAAATTAAAATATCTGCTGGGCTCTACAATAATTCAATCTAAACCATTCTAATTAAATTTCCTTTGCTCACCATATAAATTCAAGTACTACATATTATATTGACGATTTACAAGTGGTATTGTTTGTTATACGTCAGCGGGGTGGTGTCACCATTCCCGTCTGAGAAATATGCAAAATAAGCCATCCTTGTGTATAAACAAAAACAAGAATGAATTGCTAAGTTGCCAATTAAAATTATATGGTAATTTAATCGTACATGGAATCGGGTCAAGAAATTATAAACGATACTTTAATTACTGTAATGCAACAGTGTATTATTATTATTATTTGTTAATCTGTATGTTATGCTTCTTGGATTGTGTGTGTGGGTAATATCAGCCGTCAATCAAGTGCGGAAGAGCAACTCAAATTGTTTTAACGATGCAAATTAATAATAAATTAACAAGTAACAACATTAAACATGCAACGTGTAACTTTATAAAAGGTCTGCACTAAATAAATTTATAAAATTACATATTCCTCTCTTATTCAAACTAAAATATTTGTTATACAAAATTTTGTGATTTCATGCATGATTAATATGAAATAAATAATCAAAAATAAATAATTTCAACATCAGATTAAGTAATTTTCATTTCTGAGGTTTCTGTGAAAAATCAGTCTGTATACATTTTTCTCAAATTCTGATAAGAAATTGTGGAACTACATTTAAAAATTAACGGAATTATTTATTTTTTATCACAATACATCAATAAACAGAACATTATAAACAACAAATTCACAGAACATAAAACCTTATAACTTAATTTCAAAATGATAGCCTTCTGCCTCCCTACATTTTCTTTGTCGTAAAATTAAATTTCCTACGGCTTTCCTAATAACGACAGGATTATTAATGTTCTGTTTATTGATGTACCTACTGTGATAAAAAAAATAAACAATTTCGTTAATTATTTCGCCACCAAAAGTGAGGAAGATACGTATTCTTGAAAAAAATGTTGAAAATCTTTATTGCATTTCTGGACGATTCTCGACGAATTATGACGATACACAAAAATTTTTTTTTTTGAAATAAAGCTTTCAAATTTGGTACACACGTTCTAGAGGTCAAGGAAAAGATTAAGTTCGTTGATCAGCAAAATCGGCCCACTCGAATGGGGTCTACCGGACCCCAACATTTTTATTTCTATATAACTTTACAAAAAAATGTATTCTTGATGAAAGATTATAAATAGGATCTGATATACAACTCATTATAATATTGTGTCCAAATGTTGAAATACACAAAATACGCCAAAAAAACATAATACGTACAAAAAAAAACAAAATGCGTCAAAAAACAAAATACGTAAAAAATTACTTTTGTTATAAACTCCACCACACGGTGAGGAAGTTTTGATCCTATAATTGGCAGCGGTTTTTTTAATGTAGTTCCATAATTTATTATCAGAATTTGAGAAAAATGTATACAGACTGATTTTTTTCAAAGAAACATCAGAAATAAAAATTACTTAATCTGATGTTGATATTATTTATTTTTGATTATTTATTTCATATTAATCAACCATGAAATCACAAAATTTTGTATAAAAAATATTTTAGTTTAAATAAGAGAGGAAAATGTTATTTTACAAATTTATTTTGTGCAGACCTTCGATTTTGGCGAAAATTGATCGTTTATTTAAAATTCGTCCAAAGTGTGGCAAAACAACAAAGTACATGTTTTCGATCACTTTTGTATGTAGTTTCATAATTCAGTATTACAATTTAAAAATCACGCACACAGGGTGAATTTTTTCATAGGAGCCCTAAAAATAAAAATTAGTTGAGCCGGCCCTGGAATTTTCTGTCTTTGATTATGCATGTAAATTGCCAATTAATAGTATATTATATACCCACAATACGAGCTGATTCTAGTGATTAGTTTAAAAGATATTACCTTAAGAAGTATTGGGCAAAACTCATAAATCACCCTGTAGATCAATTAAAAAGAGGCTCGGGCTTTTTTCAATAGTCATTTCTAATTCACCTAAGCGAACTCTATCTACCATAACATTTTGTCCCTTTCCTCGTGAATCACCCTGTATATTACTGTAAAACCTCCGAGTTATTATTTCTGGTGGAAAATTAATTAGACCTGTATGGGAAATTGCTCAGCTCGCTAAAATCGACAATCATCCCACAGACCCCTGTATACTTCCATATCTCCACTGTAGACTGCCCTCGCCTGTCTTGGACTCCACCTAGATAGAAAGTGCTGTTTCTTGCACTCTAAAAGAACAAACTTACACTATGTCGGGGAATCACCTCCTGCGTTCTGTTTACGAATAATACTTTTTATATATATATTTCGATTTTGTAAGTCTACTATGGAGGATGCGCCGGTTAGAATGAACAATTTTTATAATACATTTTATTCCTCGGCTTTAAATGGCCTTATTTCAATATATTTTTATACAAATAGTATTCTAGTATATAGCTTACTACAAAGCACTAACTGATGGGCTCTTGGTAAGAGCCTAAAAAATTTATAAAAGTAGTTTTATACTAAAAAATTCTTTACACACTACAATTTTTTTATTTCGATGTCTACCGCGCACTGGAGTTTTCTTGAGAAGAAAATAATTCAGTATACTCGGATTTTGGATGTGTGCTCGCTGTTTCTAAAAGCGTAGATATAACTTTAAAAAAAAGTTTTTTTAATACGTACGCGTTAAATAATCGGCATGAAGTCACAAACCAAACAAGGTTGCTGTTTCAGTTTAAGTTGGCGCTCAATACTCATTTTATAAACATTTCTATAATGACGTACCCGTACTTCCCGTACAGCCCGATATAGGCCCAGGCGATGTTCGATCTAGCGGCCTTACATAATAGTAAGTAGCCTGTTCTAGCAAATAGTATGAGGTTCTAGACAAAACACACCGGCGGCGTGCCTTTAACGTTAAATATCTCGGTAATATGATTAGTCAATAACCATAAAATACATATTGCGGGTTAAATAACTTCCTATTTATAATGTGCTGTCTAGACTACAGACGGTAATTCAAAGCAGGACCGTAGCAGAAAAATCTATTATATTTATTCATTTGGTAGCCAACTCGACAAATAAATTATGAATTTCGATCAGTATTACGCCGAAACTGATTCGCAGGGTCATAAATTCTAGCAGATTTTTCTCGTTATATAATAATATAGTGTTATAATAAACAGACATTGTTGAACCCGTTCAATATATGAACGGTCATTGTGACGCCCAAAATTACACTGTTGCTCAACAACGTATCGAGGTGTGTTTTTGGTGTCCGAAGACCATATTATATGGTATAGTTCTCTCAGTAACGGTACCTATGAATGACTTGGTTACTGTTTTAAAAAGATCAAAAATGCCATAATTTTCTGTTGATGATATATCGGGCTCAACAATGTACCGTTTATATATAGTATATTTTAATTCATCTTACAAGTGTTATTGTCGCCCGAAGCGACAAACAGATGTTAGAGGGAGAGACACGAAGGAAAAACGTAGCATGTTGAGATTTTACAAACCAACTTTGATCACCAAAACTGTTTATTACATCATCAATTTAATCTTATTCTTCTCATTATACAGGGTGATTCACGAGGAAAGGGACAAAATGTAATGGTAGATAGAGTTCACTTAGGTGAATTAGAAATGACTATTGAAAAAAGCCTGAGCCTTTTTTTTATTGATCTACAGGGTGATTTATGAGTTTTGCCCAATACTTCTTAAGGTAATATCTTTTAAACTAATCACTAGAATCAGCTCTTATTGTGGGTATATAGTATACTATTAGTTGTTAATTTACATGCATAATCAAAGACAGAAAATTCCAGGGCAGGCTTAACTAATTTTTATTTTTAGGGCTCCTATGAAAAAAATTCACCCTGTGTACGTGATTTTGAAATTCTAATACTGAATTATGAAATTACATACAATAGTGATTGAAAACATGTATTTTGTTGTTTTGCCACACTTTGGGAGAATTTTAAATAAACGATCAATTTTCGCCAAAATCGAAGGTCTGCACAAAATAAATTTATAAAATTACATTTTCCTCTCTTATTTAACCTAAAATATTTGTTATACAAAATTTTGTGATTTCATGCATGATTAATATGAAATAAATAATCAAAAATAAATAATTTCAACATCAGATTAAGTAATTTTTATTTCTGAGGTTTCTGTGAAAAAAAACAGTCTGTATACATTTTTCTCAAATTCTGATAATAAATTGTGGAACTACATTTAAAAATTAACGAAATTATTTATTTTTTATCACAATATGTACATCAATAAACAGAACATTATAAACAACAAATTCACAGAACATAAAACCTTATAACTTATTTTCAAAATGAAAGCCTTCTGCCGCCCTACATTTTCTTTGTCGTAAAATTAAATTTCCTACGGCTTTCCTAATAACGACAGGATTATTAATGTTCTGTTAATTGATGTACTGTGATAAAAAAAATAAACAATTTCGTTAATTACTTCCTCACCAAAAGTGAGGAAGATATGTATTCGTGAAAAAAATTTTGAAAATTTTTATTGCATTTCTGGACGATTCTCGACGAATTATGACGATACACAAAAATTTTCTTTTTTTGAAATAAAGCTTTCAAATTTGGTACACACGTTCTAGAGGTCAAGGAAAAGATTGAGTTCGTTGATGAGCAAAATCGGTCCACTGGAATGGGGTCTACCGGACCCCAACATTTCTATTTCTAACTTTACATAAAAATTTATTCGTGATGAAAGATTATAAATAGGATCTGATATACAACTCATTTGTAACGAAGTGATTTTTTCCAGTCAAGGAATGTTCATTTTGCTTTAAATATTACCGTCACTTGGGTACACCCTGCCGCTGTTTTAGTAAGTAAGTTCTGTTCTAGTTAAGTTATGAATGAGTTGTTAAAAAGTCCGCTGGTAAACAAGCAGTCAAGTAATTAATTGATTAATTTTCGACAATCCCTCGTATAAGTAAAATCCGAGAATTATTATAAATAATGACCGAGTCGGAAATAAAAAATCATTCGTTCCTAAAATTATTAATCCTTGCTCGTTTTGATCCGTTTCTTTTTGCAACAGAGTATAGAAATTACAAGCAACTCATTTCCGGTTAGATACGCTTTGAGTCGATGCACTAAGATGCATAATCCGCTGTACCTCTGCAAGTTACGCTGGGATATGCATACGAGTACGTCGTTTAAAGTCGGTGACCACCTCTCTTTTAACACGACAGATACGTCATAAAAGTTTACAAAAAGGGAAAACACAGTGACTTCGCTCTCATTCTGTGCTGATTCCGTCCTCATTCGCATTCCGAGAAAACCGGCAGCAGTTCAGGTTCATTTCGAAATAGTCCGCATCAGATCCGTTCGACCGCCAGCAATTGACGATCAAACTGAACCCGTAAATCTTTTGTATCACCGCTCCGAGTTAATAGTGTAATTTCCTTTGAGTATAATATTGGTAAGAATTTAACGCAACCTGCTACATTCTGCAGGTACTGCCGTCAGTCAAGTATAGATATTTCGAGATTTTATTGTCAGTAAATATCACCGTATTTTGCTACCAAAGTAAACTAGAGCTTATTAGTAATACCTCCGTTGGTTTGTTTATTTTGTTAATGTAGGTAAAGACTGCTGAGGTCTGTTCACTAGTGCCACCTCAAATGTTCCCTTGCCTACTAGGTTACCGGAAAACCTACGTGAAAAATAGTCACTATATGCATTAACAGTTTGTATTTGTTCACTAGGGCCATACGGACTGGGTTTTGCATAGAACTGACTCGCAAAGCTGTCATTATTTAAAATAATCCTGTAACAAATAGCTCGACGTTTGCGGCAGTAGCTTACCGTTTGTTTAAATCTTGTATCTAGCCTCAAATATCCATAGCTGACGGACTGCCCGCCGTCTAGAGTCCTCGTGAAAACATTTGCTTGTCGTACGTAGCGAAATATCGATACAACGTCTCTATAAATTCCGCCGTCAAAACCCCACGTAAAGACTGTTGCTTGCCAGCTTGACTAATTTATAATTATTTAAGAGAATATTTTATATTATTATTTTACACGTACACGATTGCAGCGTCGTGAAAGACTAAGCATAAATTACTTTGTTCATTATTTAGTCCTGAATAAATACGTTATGTTAAAAAGGCAAACTTCCCGAGTTATTATTTCTGTAGTGTTATTTTCTGATTAATCCGTTTGAGCAGTATGACCGAAATCCATTAGATAGGTCTCCAGCTTTGACCTCTGGCTATACCGTATCATCCGCTGTTTTGCTACTCAGGGTTGTTCTCCCAATTAGGAGAACCAAAAAGATAGTGTCGTTCTTCGCACTCAAAAATTGAAGGGCTGGCGCCCGAGAATTCCGTAAGAATAAAAGAGATTACGTAAGTATCTGACCGAAAGCAAAGTGCATCGGAAAAAGAACGTTATACATTATAATATTGTGTCCAAATGTTGAAATACACAAAATACGCCAAAAAAAAACAAAATACGTACAAAAAAACAAAATGCGTCAAAAAACAAAATATGTCAAAAATTAGTACTTTTGTTATAAACTCCACCACACGGTGAGGAAGTTTTGATCCCATAATTGGCAGGTTTTTTTTTTAAATGTAGTTCCATAACTTATTATCAGAATTTGAGAAAAATGTATACAGACTTTTTTTTCACAGAAACCTCAGAAATAAAAATTACTTAATCTGATGTTGAAATTATTTATTTTTGATTATTTATTTCATATTAAAATATTAATCAACCATGAAATCGCAAAATTTTGTATAACAAATATTTTAGTTTAAATAAGAGAGGAAAATGTAATTTTATAAATTTATTTCGTGCAGACCTTCGATTTTGGCGAAAATTGATCGTTTATTTAAAATTCGCCTAAAGTGTGGCAAAACAACAAAATACATGTTTTCGATCATTTTTGTAAGTAGTTTCATAATTCAGTATTAGAATTTAAAAATCACGTACACAGGGTGAATTTTTTCATAGGAGCTCTAAAAATAAAAATTAGTTAAGCCGGCCCTGGAATTTTTTGTCTTTGATTATGCATGTAAATTGACAATTAACAGTATACTATATACCCACAATACGAGATGATTCAAGTGATTAGTTTAAAAGATATTACCTTAAGAAGTATTGGGAAAAACTCATAAATCACTCTGTAGATCAATAAAAAAAAGGCCCAGGCTTTTTTCAATAGTCATTTCTAATTCACCCAAGCGAACTCTATCTATCATAACATTTTGTCCCTTTCCTCGTGAATCACCCTGTATAGTCTACTTTAATTGATTCTACATGCTTCATTGTCGCCCGACACTACAAAAAGATATTAGAGGGAGAGACATGAAGAAAATTTTTTTTTAATTTTGCAAGCATTCCCTGCAATTTTGATTTACTTTTAAGTGCTACCCTGTACGTATTTTTGCGTATTTAGGTGGGTATATTGTATATTGCGACCTAAACGATGGACGTATTAAAGAAAACACGTTGATTAAAATAATGAGTTGTTTTTACATGGGCCTATCAGCCGCATTAGACGATCACTGCGAAACCAATTATACAGTTAGCAAAAAATTGAGTTTTAGATTTATTTAGTCGTCCGCCGTCAGCCTCGTGGCTGTTTTTGACTGTTTCAAACGAACACGTGAAATCAAACAAAAAATATATTCCGTCTCTGCTCTAGTTAATCCGATCGATACTACGTAGACCGCCGAGAGATGACGCTGCCGACGTCTGTTGCGCACGTGGCATTTCCATTGTGTTTTACGAATAATTAATCGATTGACACGTGCCAACAGGCAGCAATAATCCTTTCGTGCACCGTAATCGCTGACTACAGACCGTTTTACGAATTGTAAGATGCGTACCAGGTTTCAAGAATTGTGGGAAAATTTCGATAGTTTTTGGCAGCGAAATTTGTTTGAAAATAACGTCAATTAAGAAAAGATCAGGAATAACTCCGACAAAAACAATCACAACAGATTGACTGATGTTCCTAAAAAACCATGCCAAAATATGATCCATTATCTGAAAAAATCTAGTAGATAGTCGCGTTTTTATGGGTTTACGTCTATTTTTCACCCGGAGGTGTTGAAAAGCGGCGATCCATTCTTACAATGTACACTGGACAGGACAACGGAATAACGAAAATACCAGTTTTTACTGCTGAGTGAACGCCCGCGCGAATTCACCGTTTGTACTAATTTTGGTTCGGAAGTCGAAAAATATATCGAAGAATGCACCTCACAAAAATAGGATGAACTTCAAGCGGGCGTTAAAAAATGCGTTAATAAACAAACGAGTAACGCGAATTGATTGTAGTATTAAAAGTTGGCATGGAGGGGCACACCTAAAAATAGCAAAAAGGCTTATAGAAATAACATCGGCTCATACCGAAATATCTAAATCCGCGATATTTCTAAGAAATCATCAATTGGTATGTTTAATATTACGTGTATTTTTAAGTAGCATTACGTCATTACGGCATTTTTTCATTCATAAAAACAGATTAGCGCGTCATACGTCTGTGGGTGATTGAATAAATTTTATAGTTTCCCAAATTTTACCGTACCTGAGAATAAACACATGTTAGTAGAGTATGCATCACTGCCCCAAAGACGAACACATTGGTTTTGCCAACGCAAAAGTGATACTTCCTTACGAGTTCTTCATTAACTTTGGTGGAAAAATGTCAAAAAACATAAATTTTAAGAATTCTAATGATTAGCTACCAAATCCGAATCCAAGTTCACTGTTTCTAAATAATATAACACAAAATGAAGTAATCAAATATTGCATCCTTAAGAAATTCGGCAACTCCAGATCAAGACCGAATTACTGCGTTGCTAATTAAAAAAAAAATCATTAATTTAATGAAACCACTAAAATATATTTTTAATTTACGATATTAAGAGATTTGAAAAACGTTAAAAAATTATTCAATTCTTGGATTGTGAAAATGTCTTGTGGCGGGTGTTATAATATTTTGTGCAACAGATTAGAAAATGTGGGTATTAGAAGAGAATCTATTTAAAAATTAATTACCAAAGAGGAAACGAACCAAAAATAAATGAGGAACAAGTAATTATGATAGAATAAAAACAGGTGTGCCTCAAGAAACTGTGTTGGGGCTTATTTTATTTCTGGTATATATTAATGGATTGGTAACATTAAAAATAAATGACAGAGGCCTCGTCTTTTACGAGGATGACATCGCAATTTTATATTCAGGTGAAAACTGGAATTGAATTTAGGCACTGCTTCAAATGATCTTTAGGCTGCTCCAAATACGGGAAAAACGAAATATAGCACCTTTTAAACAACAGGCTAAAAAGTTGCAAAAAAATTAAAACTTCACTAAATCTGCAGTTGGAAAACATTCAAAGGTAATATCTTGGATAAAATTCGACGAAACAGAAAGATTAGCATCCTTAAGAAATTACTGGTCGAGAAGGTGCAGAGAAGCAATAGCTACAAAACGCCAAATAATATAATATAATAACTATGGCCACGCGACATTGTCGGAACTAGACCACGCCTACTACTCGTAATGATGTGGATCTCAATAGCAGGCAACGTCAGCGAACTCAAACGAATTCCTCCTGTTAAATGTACAATTAAATATGTGAGGGTCAACAAAGCTTAATTTAACAAAGAATGTTCACAACAAGATGAGAACTCGAAAACATCAGCTTTGCGAAAGTCTTGGGCTCAAAAAATTTGACTTTGTTACTCTAACCTTTGCTTTACTTTAACTTTAAAATTTGTCTCTCGTCAACAAACCAAATGGTTATTTCTTCATAATATGACCAACATTAAAAATTAAGCATTTATTAATTTCTTGAGTTGTATAATTTTGTTGGAACTATCAGAGGGTACTTTAAGGGTAATTAAGAAATTTTATGGCGTTGTTCATAAAATACACGGAGCGATCGTAAATTTAGTCCATTTTATAGTCTACTTTTTTGGGTACCTATAAATTATAAATCTAAAAATAGGAGAAAATTTCACAAGAACTGCTGCTTTGGAATAACTGGCATTTTTCGCTTTTATGACTGAGAAACGTTTATGGTGTTTGTAACAATTGGTAAATTAGTTATTGTACACCTAAAGCAATTAATTTAATTAGCTCTAGGTCCGTAAAAATAAACGACAATTAATCACAAACATAAAAATATCGTAAATGTAAAGTGAGTGATACAAATACATGACATTTTATTACAGCAAAAAATAGTAAAATCAGAAACGAAATAATGTACTCTAGGAAGGCAAATTATTATACAGTATTTATATTACCTATGTGCTAAAGTAAGATTTTTATTTGGCAAGGAAATAATAACTATGGCATATTTTTTAATTGTCCTGATTTGAAATTTGAATTTTTTAACTTTTTCGAAAGTCAAACATGGTCTTAAAGAGCACTTTTGATCGACCAAATCGAACTTCCAACAATTGACTCTAGCTGCGGCCGAAGATTTTCCCTTTTACCAAATTTCTATATAAATCGAACAATGCTTTCGAAAGTTATCGTGTGATTTTCCAAAAAATTAGATTTTTTTCGAAAAAGGCAAAATTTATGTTTTTTTTTTCGAAAAGACCTTCATTTTGTTTTCTACAGAGATAGTCAAGGGGGTATCTTTCAGTATTTATCACGTCTTGATCTCGGTTAAACAGATTTTGAGTTATAGAGGTTTTTATGAAAATTTTCAAACACTAACATTTCCACTTCCGGTTGGTTGACTCTATTAGATAAGGTTCTTTTGTCAGAATCTTTCATTATTCTAAATTCGAAAGTCGAAAGTCGAAAGTCAATGTATACAAATTTCATCAGGGTTAGATGAATATTTCAATATTCAACTCCAATTATGAACAAAATGTTAATATTTTCTCCCCATCATGTGTAGTTGAAGCAAAAGTACCACAAGGTTCAATATTGGGACCGATACTGCTTAATACCTTCACTTTAGATGCACCAGAGTTTCTAGGACCTTGTAAATTGAAGCTATGGAATTCCAGTTACTTCTCAGTTTCTTCCATGAAGAATCTAAAATGGCGTTTGATGTTCTAAATGAGGAAATTGATGATTTAGTGACTTAGAACGGTCCCAAAGTGAATACACCTAAATCGAAAATAATTGCATTTAGTCCTAGAAAATGTTTAAATCAAATAAAATTGAAATCTCAACTCAAAATCAAAGAACTCATAACGTTTAGTATCTACAAGAAATCTCAAACGTATAGAGCATTTTTTCAAAAATCTATCCACGAAATAAATTATTTATTTATTCCATACTTTAATTACCTTTGTAGACGTCATATCACTTTCCGTCTGCAGGTACGGACATCGTGAAACACGTCCTTCTGTTTTTATGTGTCTTAGCCATTGTTATCCGGAAATGCCAACCAATTTGTCGTTTCGCCCAGTTAAAACATTACACAACATTAACTTAATCACGTATGCTTATTTCCGCAAATTCTTTTCAGTCTGCGGAGTACAATTAACCGAGTTATTGCACTCGAGTTAAAACGACTGCCAAAATTTGTATACACCGACACTGTTGAAGTTTCTCGTACTTTAAAAAATAAATAATTTAAAATATTTTTGTAACCGATTATTTAAAATGAATAAAAAACACTTACGGCCAAGTATCGCAGAAATATTTACTAATACTTATTAGATACACAAATAATATTTCGCGTAGTGCGCTATATCATTTATAAACAGTGGGAGTAAAAGAGGGTTCAGATCTCATCCTTGTGGCACAACGATTGAATTATTCCTCTTGACGTATTTTGTCCATAACGTAAATATGAAGAAATCGACTTAATTAAATTGCTACAAAAGCAAACAAAACCCAATTTATATAAAGGTATGCCAAAATCAGCGTTGACAGATTATTTTCCATATCAAGTCCAGTGAAAGTGAAATTGTTCAGGTATACATAAGTCTGCCTCGAATAAAAATACAATAGTTACATATAATTCCGTGCTGGATTTATTTAAAAAAAATGCCATACCTGAGAAAATAATTCATATTTCTGAACCCCGGACTCCCGTCCAAGTATTACCGGATCCCAAATATCCAGTCCAGTTCACGGTCCAGTCTCATCCATGTATATCTATCTGCCTTTTAGTTGACCGGTTCCATAAAACGCGAGCAAACGGCGACAGTCGCAGTACAAAACGGCATTGGATATAATTTTAGGACCGTATTGCCACCGGACACTCATGAATGTAACGTATCTTTCAAAAAGAGGATATTACGCCGCGTGAGGATGATTAGAAGGTAGCGAAGTGTGAAAGTAGCCCAAGCCTTCCATCTCAATCGACCGTATGAAATTCAATTTATTTGGTTGAAAGGAGGGAATGGTGGAATTGAATTAGTATCCAGTCCGGACGTGCTGACATCAAGAGTGAATCCACCCGATGTTGCCAGACGTACTTTAACAATTTCACGTTGCAAACCTCACAGATGAAATATTTTATCTGAGTTGTTCAAAACGGCGCCTTATGTCGCAGACACCAAGAGAGACAATATAGGTGGTACGCAGTTCCTTCGGAATGCTTTGGAAGTGCTGAAATATAATTTTTAATTTTATGTAAATTTGGAGATGGATGCATTTCACTTTGACCCTAAAGATCTGGAGAGAACAGGACTCAGAGAACACATGGTCGCGTAAGTTATTTCATAGTTTTGATTGAGAGACTGACGAGAGATTAGAGCCAGTCGATCTGAAACGGTGATGTTTGGTCCGTTTTTATAGAGTCTTTCGGAAAACATACTGATATGCGGTTTGGAACAATTGAAGTCTACATGATTATTTGATCCCATTTCACAATTGTAGCCAATGAGATTTATTCAACTTCGTTTTTCAGCATCAGAAGATGTAGGACTCAGCTCTAGTCTCTGAAAAGAAGAACTTGAATGGAGAGTAAAACAAGGAAAGAATGAAGGCAGGAATAAAGTTGGAGATAAAATTGGTTCGCGTGGAATACCCGAGTTGGTACAGACATTTTCTGAGGCGCCATCAGTTACAACATGAAGAGAGTGGTTAGAGAGGAAAGGTATTTTTGAAATTGCCATATTATATGAACTCATAGAATAATTTTTAAAACAGTCCAGTCATTCACCTAAATAATAAATTGGTGATAAGAAGATAATTATTAACGTAGTATTAATCCCATGTGGGTTGTTCATATTGAAGAAGAAAAACATAAAGGTCTTGTTCCCACAAAATTCTTTTTTATTGCAACCGGTTTCGTGATCAACACATTACATCACATCATCAGGCTACAAGACTACAAATAGGAAAACTTTTGTAAAAAACTATAACAATCCAAAATAACAGATATTGTTTTTTATATATAAAAAAATATGTTTGTAAATAAGATAAAAAAGTTATTAACAAAAGATACTAAAGAAATTAAAGTCAAATGAAATTGTGAATATTTAATAAGTTAAAATAGAAATAATATACTTACATTTCTATAAATACCAAAGGTTTGTCAAAATTAGCATTAATGAAAAATTTGTCCAATTTTTTAGAAAACTAATAAATTTTATGTAAAAATACATGTACTTGAATTTATTTATTGTTATTAATTAATTTTAAATTAATCAAAATTAAAAACACAAAAGACAATGTACGAGGACAACAGATTAAAATTTAAAAATAACGACCTTAACAACGTACAAAAGGAACTAAATGAAACAAATGTCCTAGAATATAGAAATTAAAAATTTTTTTTTAAACAGTTATAACGACCTCTATAGGTACATATAGAAACACAAGCATATATAGCAGATTAATAAATAATAAGATTGTACGTTGTTTTCGTTTCGTTTTCGATATCTCTAACCGTTTTCTAGGTATCGGTGAAAATTGGCATTTGGCAGATTTCGAAAAAGTGTCATAACTCTTTCATTTGTGATTATTTTTTCTTGCAGTAGAAACTTTCTTTGCTCTATGTTTTCTTGCATTTTTGGAATCGGTTTAAATATTAAGTTTTTGACAAAGTTCCATATAAAAATCCAATGAATTAAGATCAGGGGATCTTGCCGTACGGTGTCCAAGTTCCCATTTATTGGTTCCCAAACAACTCATCGGTTTCTGATCGATAGACGTCAAAATCGCCTGTTTTCGTTCGCATCTCCATAGCCGAAAATCGCAGCGGAACCGTGCTATTTGCGATGTAGTTCTTAGACCCGAGGTTAGACCCTTGGATGGTGGTGCGGCGGCGGTTTTGCGTTCGGAAAGAGCGTTTGAAGTTTTCGCATTTTCGCAATTTTTTCAATTTTTCAAATTCCCCAAACACGCGTCCGGTCCGAGTTTAATAACTCGCGGCTCCTTCGAGATGGATCGGGGAAACATTTTTTTTTGAAAATTAGTTGAAATTTACAAAATCGACGGGCTGAATCTCTTGTCTCGAGTTTGCTTTCCAAGAAATTTACGATTTTTTAAAGAGAGGCGATTTTTCGGATTTCAGCGAATTTCCAGTCACGTACCCTTTAGAAATGTTCCGGAGCCATTCCCTTTGGATCGGATCGGGATCCAGAGGGCCAGAAGAAGGAAAGAATTAAGAACTCCTTTTTATTGTTTTCCTCCATCTCCGACATTAGCCGGGATACGAATTTTTTTAAAAGTCGATTTTGCTGAAAAAACGGTACTATTCCGGAGGCCGTAGCTCATTTAACCGGAGCATTTTTTCGACTGAAGGAAACCAACGATTAATATCCGGGCAATTAATTTTTTAGCGAACCAAGGTTTGTTGAAATTTCGCCAAATTTTTATCTTGAAATGTACCTATAGTCCATCCGATAGATTTGCAGCTTATAGTCGATCCGGCGAACTTTCATATATTTTTTTTGGTCCTAGGATAGACACGATATCAGTTCTGGAATCCGGACGACTTCAGGACCCCGAAACCATTTTCGGTTCCTCGATGGGGCCTCTCCTTCACTTTGACATTTAAACGTCATTTTTGACAGTTTCTTTGAGATTTAATGAAAATACGTACTTTTCAACCACAGACCGATTTCCAAACGTCACATTGACATTTTTTTGACATTTAACGTAAAAACGTAAAAATACTGTTTAGTATCGAAATTTTTGGCGTTAGTGGGGGGAAATTAGTCATAATAATTGATGAAAAATGATGCAATCGGGAAGTTGAATTTTTTCTTTGTTTTATTTTAATACATGCAAATGAGTTGAAAACCGAAAAAATGAGCAAAATCGGGCTGGGGCTTCGCGAGAAAAGCTCATAAAAGTGCATTTTTGATGCACTTCTACATTATTTTTGTAAATATCTTCGGCTCCATTGGTCGTAGAGAAATTGGAAAAAAAAACAAAATACTCGCAAATGAATAGAAACTGTTGGAGTTAAGTTGCCTTCAAAGTACATCCTAACCTCAAAAAAATCCAAGTTGCTCAGTTTTTTTTATTTTACTAATAATGCAATAAGTGGGGTGAACTGAAAATATTCTGATCTTTACAAGAATTGGAAAAAATATGTATTTTCTTGCTATAAATACGTGATTAAATTAAAAAAATATATATTTTTACGGTCACAATTGAACATTTTCGAAAAAAATTAAAACGCTTGCCATTTAATGCAAAATTGTCGTAACATTAATTAATCTCAGAAATGGCTAATGGAATTTATAGTTTTAGTTTACAAAATTTAATACGATTGAAAATTTTTAAGAAAATTCTGCTTTAATACCTCAATAAAAAAGCATCTATGTCAGTGTAGCGACCTAAATATTGTGCATTCATTATATTTTTTAACCATAACTAAAACAAAACGCATTTCGTCCGATTGCGATACAAATCCATCCGACAGTTTTCGTCTACGGCGTAAGAATTTCCGTACTACTTAGTATGATGAGCAGGTAAAAAACAATTGCCGCAGAATCCCTCTACCCAAAATCATGAAAGATTAAGTTAGGGAAACGTGATCCGGTTCCTCCTGCTGGATGAGTTCCCGGAATAAGCATTGTTCGTTGGGCTGATTCGCCGGTATGCGTGGAATATTAAAAAACGGCAGTAAAAAATAAAAAACATTGGATGTGAACGGAATAAATTGCCTACTTCTATGTTACATCTTTAATGTAGCGTTTGATGATATGGCACTGAAGGGGAAAAATATAAAATGCAGTAGGGGAGATCAAGCACATTTTATCTCATTAATACTGATACCATAACGTTCCTTAAACCTAAGTATAATTGACCAAATTGTTTGTCCAACTTTCTGATTTAAAATTTCGCTAATCTTGAAATATCTCTTTCTCAGTTTGAAAGGCCGTGGAATTTCGAACGGTTTCCATAAACGTACGTTTCCTAATTATTTTATCAATGAAAGTTACAGGGTAACCACTGCTCCTAGCTATATCCTTAATCAAGGTCGTCTCTTTGTCAAACCCCTCCTTATTAAGGGAGAAACTTAATGGACGATAAACTAGGGAATTGGATCCAACCCGGCCGCTTTTTTGGACACAATGGTGAAAATAATTAGGGATATATCTGAAACTGTCTCCATCATTCTCATAAAAAAACCTGATCGTAAAGAGATAAGCAGTACCTTCTTGTTGCTTAAAGAAATTATTGAATTGGAAGCAATTTTGTTTCATGCAAAATAAAAAATTTCAACCCTGGGGTTTTGGTGGTCAATGGAATCAGTGTCAGTCGGTCAGTAAAAAGAGGATGCCCATCAATAAGCAATAATAATGTTAGAAGTGAACATAGCAACAATTTAATTAAAACGGAATCCATGCGACGAGTACTCCAGTCTCCCCTATCGTTGTTTTCAGATTGGTTACACCATTTTTTTAGCGAGCTTAAAAACATAGAAAAGCGCAGTTCAGTGAACCTAATTTGTTGTAAACATCGACACTTAATCGCAACGGGATAATGTAATTATTTCTTTGTGCGTGTAGGAAATAATTAAAACCAATACTATAAATAAATATGTCCAATGGAACGAATTTTTTTTCGGTTTTCTCACGCATACGCTACTTTTTACGTTCCTTCATAAAGAAGTAATACGGTTATAGAAAAACGTGAAACTAATTTAGAACAAGGCGGTTCTATTGAGAGAAAAACAAAAGATAAATTACTCACGAACAGACCTACAATTGTTTTCTCTTCGGCTGGTAACCAACGTATCTGGGCGTCAGGTGCTACCCAAAGTAGCCAGCCTACGTGAACAACAACTAATAAAATATTTAAAGATATTTCAATTTATATAAAAAATAAAGAATTGAACAGCACAGGGTGTTCCACGTGAGTGAATCACTGGATCTACTGCTTGCATTACTGAGCTTGCGAAAAAAATAGACAGATAAGTAAGAAAAATTGAACCTCAAATATATTAGGTATATATTATTATTTCTTTACAGAATCGAACTATCCACAAGAAATTTCTTCTGATGGCCCTCTTACGCGAGTCATCCTGTACACCATTTTATTTCTTCTCTTCAATGGTAGACTAATGCATAAATTTTATTCTGTAAAATTATTGTTCTGTAAAATTTTCAAAATGGTGATTTCCTGGAGGGAACCCACTTAGTGAAATATTTCTAAACCTGGTCATTATTATAATCGCACAGAAACATACCCACTATCACTGTAATTATTATTACTCACCAGATACAGAAGAGCGGATCAATTACGAGCACGACTTGTATACACTTACCTGGAAAGAAAAATAATTGTACAGTTTTCTAGTTAAACAATTTTCTTAGTATAATAGTTATTTATATTATACAGTGTGACCCATTTAAGATCGCTGTATTCCCGTTAATTGATGATAATTTATTGGATCATCTTATTTCTTTTTAAACGTTCTTTTTGAAATTCCTTATCAACCTCTCGAGCCATATTTTTAATTTTTAGCTATAATTCTTTATTATAACTTAGATTTAAAATTGTATCTTGAAATCTTGAAATTTAAATAACGTTTTTCACTTTTGACAGCTGTCAAAATTTTTCAACTTAATGAAAATGAAATTTTATAATTATTTAGACAAATAAACGTACTTAACAAACAATTTTATTACAAGTTTTAAAGGTCCTGAATAAGAAATTCATGTCGAAAAAATATTATGCTGGTTCACAGGTGCCAAAATTGCCGTCAAATTTAAAAATATACAAGCATATCTATTCGTAATCTTGAAAATAATGTTGACTTCCATAGAAGAAGATAAAAATGTGTTAAAACTTTCTAGTTCAGTAATTGATATTAAAATAAAGTTTACACTTTGACAGCTGTCAAAATTTTCAACTTGATGAAAACGAAATTTTATAATTATTTAGACAAATAAACGTACTTAACAAACATTTTTATAAGTTTTAAAGGTGCTGAATAAGAAATTCATGTCGAGAAAATATTATGCTGGTTCACAGATGCCAAATAAGATCTGATATGCTTGTAATTTTTAAATTTGACAGCAAATTTGGCATCTGTCAACCAGCGTAATATTTTTTCGACATGAATTTCTTATTCAGTACCTTTAAAACTTAAAAATGTTTGTTAAGTTCGTTTATTTGTCTAAATAATTATAAAATTTCGTTTTTATCAGGTTCAAAAATTTTGACAGCTGTCAAAAGTGTAAACTTTATTTTAATATCAATTACTGAACTAGAAAGTTTTAACACATTTTATGTATCTTCTTCTATGAAAGTCAACATTATTTTCAAGATTACGAAAAGATATGCTTGTAAATTTTTTAATTTGTCAGCAATTTTGGCATCTGTCAACCAGCATAATATTTTTTCGACATGAATTTCTTAATCATTACCTTTAAAACTTATAAAAATGTTTGTTAAGTACGTTTATTTGTCTAAAAAATTATAAAATTTCGTTTTCATCAAGTTGGAAAATTTTGACAGCTGTCAAAAGTGTAAACTTTATTTTAATAAGTATCAATTACTGAACTAGAAAGTTTTAACACATTTTATGTATCTTCTTCTATGGAAGTCAACATTATTTTCAAAATTACGAAAAGATATGCTTGTAAATTTTTAAATTTGACAGCAATTTTGGCATCTGTGAACCAGCATAATATTTTCTCGACATGAATTTCTTATTCAGCACCTTTAAAACTTATAAAAATGTTTGTTAAGTACGTTTATTTGTCTAAATAATTATAAAATTTCGTTTTCATCAAGTTGAAAATTTTGACAGCTGTCAAAGTGTAAACTTTATTTTAATATCAATTACTGAACTAGAAAGTTTTAACACATTTTTATCTTCTTCTGAATAAGAAATTCATGTCGAAAAAATATTACGCTGGTTGACAGATGCCAAATTTGCTGTCAAATTTAAAAATTTACAAGCATATCTTTTCGTAATCTTGAAAATAATGTTGACTTCCATAGAAAAAGATAAAAATGTGTTAAAACTTTCTAGTTCAGTAATTGATATTAAAATAAAGTTTACACTTTTGACAGCTGTCAAAATTTTTCAACTTGATGAAAACGAAATTTTATAATTATTTAGACAAATAAACGTACTTAACAAACAGTTTTTATAAGTTTTAAAGGTACTGAATAAGAAATTCATGTCGAAAAAATATTATGCTGTTTCACAGATGCCAAAATTGCTGTCAAATTTAAAAATTTACAAGCATATCTTTTCGTAATCTTGAAAATAATGTTGACTTCCATAGAAGAAGATACATAAAATGTGTTAAAACTGTCAACCTAATAAATATGCCATATTATTATTATTATTTCAACCAATAAGATGATCTAATAAATTGGAGTGGAGACACCTATTTTTGAACGTTATTTTTCCACCCCACTGATGGGCTCAATACAACATGGTGAGCATTAATACTCTAATATAGGCAACCCATAATACACCGGTATTTGGTTCTTTGCTCCGAGGTTCCCACCGCGTGAAGCATTACCGCCACTCGTTCGATTTTGTCTTTGTTGATGAAAACTTCGACTAAAGTTTATGAGGAACAATTTTCTTATTTAAAATCATCCGAAAGGGATTTTTCGGATCATTTTCTGGATTATAAAAATACCTTATGCGTTAATTTACGGCTCAAAGGGAACTTTCACTGGAAACAGGATTTATTTCGATTTTCCGGCAAGGCGTTATTTGGCCATTTTGTTATTCATTTCATCTCTAAAAAAATCGCAAGTAGCTAACTGAATCGAACTGCAGATAAACTAGGTATGAATACCCCGAGTTCAGAGCTAGTTCTTATTTTGTTGGGACACTCGACAACTTATCCGGGCTACGGTATTAAACTACCCTCTACGTAGGGGAGCATATTCACGAGAAGCTCGGTTCAATACTTACAGCATAAGTCCTAAAATGACCACTTTCGGTCCTCCTCTTTCAAATCCTCGGTATAGCATTTGTTAACGATCTAAGACAGAAACTAAACTCTTAGAATAGAAAATTACTTTCAGCGGGCCACGTCCGGCTGTAACTTGTGCCCGGTCGTATTTCCTCTCGCAATCTCTGCCAGTGGCATAATTTAAACGTCGGTCGCCCACCAGGACAGGTAATCGAAAATAATAATTACGGCAGAACTGCGGTGGGAAAGTTAATTCCCTGCGTACGTCGAGTGGTTTTATGATCCTGGAGGACAAAGGAGAACGAGAACCTTGTTCCTGCTTCCCTAGTTGGATCCTGGGATCAATATACCCGCCTCGTGTTACGCACCGAGGCACTCAATGCGTGCGCCAATCCATTCATTAAATAGGCTTCAAGTTCTGAATAAACATTGAAGTAGAGAAATTTAGTCAAACGGAGCAATTAAAGTTGGGAAAACCGTGGAGGTCGATAAAATTGGATACAATTCGTTGGCGGAGGTATAAAGGGTGCTCGAAAGAGCTTCAGATCACAAAGTAATTTAAAATTTCAGTCGGAAGAAATTAATTCGCATGTGGAGAAGATTGATTCGGCCCAGCCGTCTTGATTATTGTGCAAATTTAATGATGGTGAGCAAATCTTATGCGTGTAAGTACTGAACTAGATTAATTGAGGTTTTTCTAGTATGCTTTTAAAAGAAAAGTTATGGACAAACAGATAACCAACTTATGGAATTTTATTGTAAATAAATAAATAACAATAAATAAATAATAAATACACCACATGTAATGACGACCCCCTTTATCCCAGAAGGCTCTAGAAGAGCCTTGTGCGGGAGGGGGCTACACATTTAAAGACAAGGGACACACATCCAATATCCGTGTATAATGGAAAAATCCCTCTCACAGTATTTTCCATTGCCACGACCGGGAATCGACCCGGGGCTTTTGGGTGAGAGGCAGGTACGCTACCATCTCGACCATCAGTCACATGACATTTACCATTGAATAAATAAATGTTAATACAAATCACACATTACATAAAAACATCAGCTTCAAACACTGACAGAGGCATCGTGTAACAAAACTAATAGCGTTTATTACAGCTTTATTTTTTAAATTCTTTCAATTTTAAAGAAACCCTAAATTTCTTCTTTAAAAAAAGCTATTTATTATTTTTATTTTTTCAATTGTAGTGTTAGGGGCTGTTAGCTTTATTTTTTTGCTACTACTGCAATTTTAAAGAAGAAACCCCGAAGAAACCCTAATTTCCTTCTTTAAAAAAGAGCTTTATTATTTTTTATTTTTTCAATTGCAACGTTAGGGGCTGTCAGCTTTATTTTTTACTACTAGGTACTACAATTTTAAAGAGGAGACCCTAAATTACTTCTTTAAAAAAAGATCTTTATTATTTTTATTTTTTCAATTGTAGCGTGTTAGGGGCTGTCAGCTTTATTTTTTTTAATTTATTCAATATTAAAGAAGAAACCCCAAATTTCTTTTTTAAAAAAGAGCTTTATTTTTTTATTTTTTCAATTGTAGCGTTAGGGGCTCTCAGCTTTATTTTTTTACTACTACTAAAATTTTAAAGAAGAAACCCTATATGTCTTCTTTAAAAAAGAGCTTTATTATTTTTTATTTTTTGAATTGCAGCATTAGGGGCTGTCAGCGTTATTATTTTACTACTACTACAATTTTAAAGCAGAGACCCTGAATTTCTTCTTTAAAAAAAGAGCTTTATTATTATTTTTTTCAATTGTAGCGTTAGAGGCTGTCAGCTTTATTTTTTTACTACTATTACAATTTTAAAGAAGAAATCCTAAATTTCGTCTTTAAAAAAAGAGCTTTATTATTACTTTTTATTTTTTCAATTGTAGCGTTAGGGGCTGTCAGCTTTATTTTTTACTACTAGGTACTACAATTTTAAAGAGGAGACTCTAAATTACTTCTTTCAAAAAAGGTCTTTCTTTTATTTTTCAATTGTAGCATTAGGGGCTGTCAGCTTTGTTTTTTTAAATTTATTTAATATTAAAGAAGAAACCCTAAATTTCTTTTTTAAAAAGGAGCTTTATTTTTTTATTTTTTCAATTGTAGCGTTAGGGGCTCTCAGCTTAATTTTTTTACTACTACTAAAATTTTAAAGAAGAAACCCTATATGTCTTCTTTAAAAAAGAGCTTTATTATTTTTTATTTTTTGAATTGCAGCATTAGGGGCTGTCAGCGTTATTATTTTACTACTACTACAATTTTAAAGCAGAGACCCTGAATTTCTTCTTTAAAAAAAGAGCTTTATTATTATTTTTTTCAATTGTAGCGTTAGAGGCTGTCAGCTTTATTTTTTTACTACTATTACAATTTTAAAGAAGAAATCCTAAATTTCGTCTTTAAAAAAAGAGCTTTATTATTACTTTTTATTTTTTCAATTGTAGCGTTAGGGGCTGTCAGCTTTATTTTTTACTACTAGGTACTACAATTTTAAAGAGGAGACTCTAAATTACTTCTTTCAAAAAAGGTCTTTCTTTTATTTTTCAATTGTAGCATTAGGGGCTGTCAGCTTTGTTTTTTTAAATTTATTTAATATTAAAGAAGAAACCCTAAATTTCTTTTTTAAAAAGGAGCTTTATTTTTTTATTTTTTCAATTGTAGCGTTAGGGGCTCTCAGCTTAATTTTTTTACTACTACTAAAATTTTAAAGAAGAAACCCTAAATGTCTTCTTTAAAAAAGAGCTATATTATTTTTTTATTTTTCAATTGCAGCATTAGGAGCTATCAGCGTTATTATTTTACTACTACTACAATTTTAAAGAAGAGACCCTGAATTTCTTCTTTAATAAAAGAGCTTTATTATTATTTTTTTCAATTGTAGCGTTAGAGGCTGTCAGCTTTATTTTTTTACTATTACAATTTTAAAGAAGAAATCCTAAATTTCGTCTTTAAAAAAAGAGCTTTATTATTACTTTTTATTTTTCAAGTGTAGCGTTAATGACTAGCGGCGTTATTTTTTACTACTAGGTACTACAATTTTAAAGAAGAGATCCTAAATTA
Source organism: Rhagium mordax (assembly GCA_963680705.1). Lineage (NCBI taxonomy): Eukaryota > Metazoa > Arthropoda > Insecta > Coleoptera > Cerambycidae > Rhagium > Rhagium mordax. The sequence goes on from OY796656.1 coordinate 5,497,071, forward strand.
CTTCTTTAAAAAAAGAGCTTTATTTTTTTATTTTTTCAATTGTAGCATTAGGTGCTGTCAGCTTTATTTTTTTACTACTACTAAAATTTTAAAGAAGAAACCCTAAATCTCTTCTTTAAAAAAAGAGCTTTATTATTTTTTAATTTTCAATTGCAGCGTTAGGGGCTGTCAGCGTTATTTTTTTACTACTACTGCAATTTTAAAGAAGAGACCCTGAATTTCTTTAAAAAGAGCTTAATTTTTTTATTTGTAGCGTTAGAGGCTGTCAGCTTTATTTTTTTACTACTATTACAATTTTATAGAAGAAACCTTAAATTTCTTCTTTAAAAAAGAGCTTTATTATTACTTTTTATTTTTTCAATTGTAGCGTTAATGACTAGCGGCGTTATTTTTGTACTACTAGGTACTACAATTTTAAAGAAGAGACCCTAAATTACTTCTTTAAAAAAGAGCTTAATTTTTTTATTTTTTCATTTGTAGCATTAGGTGCTGTCAGCTTTATTTTTTTACTACTACTAAAATTTTAAAGAAGAAACCCTAAATCTCTTCTTTAAAAAAAGAGCTTTATTATTTTTTATTTTTCAATTGCAGCGTTAGGGGCTGTCAGCGTTATTTTTTTACTACTACTGCAATTTTAAAGAAGAGACCCTGAATTTCTTTAAAAAAGAACTTAATTTTTTTATTTTTTCATTTGTAGCGTTAGAGGCTGTCAGCTTTATTTTTTTACTACTATTACAATTTTAAAGAAGAAACCCTAAATTTCTTCTTTAAAAAAAGAGCTTTATTATTACTTTTTATTTTTTCAATTGTAGCGTTAATGACTAGCGGCGTTATTTTTTTACTACTAGGTACTACAATTTTAAAGAAGAGACCCTAAATTACTTCTCTAAAAAAAGAGCTTAATTTTTTTATTTTTTCATTTGTAGCGTTAGAGGCTGTCAGCTTTATTTTTTTACTACTATTACAATTTTAAGGAAGAAACCCTAAATTTCTTCTTTAAAAAAAGAGCTTTATTATTCTTTATTTTCTCAATTGTAGCGTTAGTGACTATCAGCGTTATTTTTTTACTACTACTACAATTTTAAATAAGAAACCCTGAATTTCTTATTTTAGAAAAGAGCTTTATTTTTTATTTTTTCAATTGTAGCGTTAGGTGGCAGGTTTATTTTTTAAATTTTTTCAATTTTAAAGAAGAAACCCAAAATTAAAAAAAAAGACAGCCCCTGGCTGTCAGCTTTACTTTTTTACTACTACTATAATATTAAAGAAGAAACCCTAAATTTCTTAAAAAAAGAGCCTCATTTTTTTTATTTTTTCAATTGTAGCGTTAGGGGCTCTCAACTTTATTTTTTGTATATGTTCAATTAAAGAAGAAACCCTAAATTTAAAAAAAAGACAACCCCGTAGGGGCTGCCAGCTTTATTTTTTTACTACTACTACAATTTTAAAGAAGAAAACCAAAATTTCTTCTTTCAAAAACACAGCCCCACAGGGGCTGTTTGTTCTGAACCTATTACGAAAAATACAACCCCGTAGGGGCTGTCTTCGGCCCCGCAGAGGCAGCATTATTTTTTAAAATTTTTTCAATCTTAAAGAAGAAACCCTAAATTCTTTGTATCTCTCACTACCCCGAAACTTTCTCGGACTTTCTGCTCGATATCTAAAAAACAATTTTCCAAAAAAAATACCACTTATATAGAGGGTCAGCCTCGCAGAGTTATTGGGCAAACCCGTAGGACAATCTATATACAGGGTGTTTGATTTAAAAAAATGAAAGTTAAGCAGAAATATTATATCTCCGATGTCCATTTGATTTTTTTGAAAACGAATTCTAAAAATATAGAGTAAAACAAAAAAATTTGTATATTTTTTACATCGACCGGCCCCGATTACGTAAGAAGCTCTTTAGGCAAAAAAACGGTAAATGTTGAGATAACGGAATCTCCGATTTTCGGAATTTTTTTGCTTTTAACATACGTAGTTTTGTCTCCTGAACAATAAATTCTAAAAAAAAATCGCCGCTCGTCAACAGTTTTCGAGATATTTGGCCCCAAAGTCTCTGAAAGTTGTATTTCTCCACTGCCATAATCACTTATTTTCACCAAATTTTCATTTTATGCTTATGAACACCTCTAATACAGACTTATTTAAACACTTTTAAATAGTTTCAACACATTTATTCCAATCAATAACTATTTTTTGAACCTTCTTATAAAAGCCATGAAAACATAACCTAAAATTTCAAACAACACTAAGATCATTCGAGGTTATGATAGTGCCGTAAGATCTAGGGTACGGCATAAAACGAATATGTTCCTTCTTTAACATAAAAAGATACTGCACCCGCCCGCCCCCGGGCGGGCGGGTGCAGTATATTTTTATCGTTTTATCTCAAAGAAGGAACATATTAGATGCGTATTCTAGATTTCAAACATTACAAGTTCCGCGAATAAAAGAATATGTTCCTCTTTGATATAAAAATATACTGCACCCGCCCGCCCCCGGGCGGGCGAGTGCAGTATATTTTTATATCAAAGAAGGAACATATTCGTTTTATACCGTACCCTAGATCTTACGGCACTATCATAACCTCGAATGATCTTAGTGTTGTTTGAAATTTTAGGTTATGTTTTCATGGCTTTTATAAGAAGGTTCAAAAAATAGTTATTGATTGGAATAAATGTGTTGAAACTATTTAAAAGTGTTTAAATAAGTCTGTATTAGAGGTGTTCATAAGCATAAAGTGAAAATTTGGTGAAAATAAGTGATTATGGCAGTGGAGAAATACGACTTTCAGAGACTTTGGGGCCAAATATCTCGAAAACTGTTGACGAGCGGCGATTTTTTTTTAGAATTTATTGTTCAGGAGACAAAACTACGTATGTTAAAAGCAAAAAAATTCCGAAAATCGGAGATTCCGTTATCTCAACATTTACCAAAAAAACCCTCATTTAGAAGAAAAGAATTATTATTGAACCACCTGGTCTGACAACAAAATTAAACCTTAAACATCATTAAGCATTTTATTCAGATCAGCGCTATTTGTGGCATTTTTGAAGCACTATTCCATCGTGGGGAACTTGCACATGAACTCTTCAAGCTGCTGCATCTGTAGGCGTCAAAATACACAGTAGACAATTTAATTCTGTCATTTTCTTTAAATCATGTCGTTAAATCCAATACGTATGCAAATTCTGCACCACTTAAGTGCCTTAATAGATCATAACTTTTAAAATAAACAAATTATTTTGAGTGACGAGTGGGAGGATTATCGAGTATACCGTAATATCGTCCACATTTATAATAGGTGCGCCTAAATGTAGTACAACTTTTGTACAGAACGGCTGCAATATTAATAACTGTCAAAAAATCTTGTCATGCGTGAATAAAAACCTAATGGTGACATGTTACGTTAAATGAACAGATACGACTTGATTTTCTTGTGTCGTTATTACACAAGTCGTCTGTCAACGGTGTAATTCTTTTAAAATACGCGACAATCTGGTTAGATTTTCCTGAACTATTACTCAACGTTTGTTTGTTTGTATACGGTGACCATTTTAAGTCATGAGTCACGTCTCTTGGTTTATTTATAATAAACTAGCCCCGGCTTCGCCCGAGTCAACTATTAAAAATAAAAAAAGTAACAATCCACAACGCTTCCTCATAACGAATATTTTTTTTGGATTTTCTAATATTGAGAAAATTACAGAAACTAAGAGTGGAATGTGAAGCCTTGCCTAAAGGATATTGACAGTTTAGGAATTCTATGGGCAAATTTACACTTTCTTCAGAATTCCCAACATTATTTATAAATTCTTCTTCATTAAATTAATAACTTCATATATTTCGGCTGGTTTTCGTCTTAGCTCACATTAAATTGCAGTAAGATATTGGCTAAGAGGATTCTATTACAACACCCATTCACATGTTTTTAACCGAGACGACGCTAGCTGTTGATCACCCTGTACGATGGCAATTTAATTCCGTTGTAAATCACCAAATTAATGGGAAGCCGAGCTGCACGGCATTAAATTTAACAAATGTGTACAGTTTCGCAGTAACATTTTCCTTATTTTGCCACATAAAAAAGTTGTAATTACAAACAAGAGTCCTATAAGAAGGGCTAGGCTGTATAGAAACGATGTAAATAACGTAATTAACAAGAGGCAAGATTAATCTCTCTTTCAAATAGCGACAGCGGTGTGGAAAGACTCGAGGGCTTGGTAGCTATCAACGCAACAAAGTTGCTGCTATTTATATTTTTAAATTAGTTTTGATTAATTCGAGAAATAAGAAATGTGTACCTACGCCGTCACGAGTTGTTTTAACTGAAAAAAGTAAAAATATTCATAACTTCAACGTATCCTAATGAAAATTCAGATTATTCTATCTGCTAAGATATTAAAGAAGTTAGGGAAGTTTTATGAGTTTTCCTTGTTATTATCTTTTTATACTTAAAATATTTAGTCTCGTACTTAATGTTTGTAGCATTTGCATCGGATTTCGCTCAAATAACGAAGCACGTTCTCGAGTTTTTCAGTCAAACTTTAAAAGTTTAATTCAATTAAGGGAATATGTATAAGTTTTTATGCCAAGTTATGTCAGTTAGCAATACCCAGAGTTTTACTGAAGAAATTTGGGTGAAAAACTGCACTGCGCTTCCTTGAAAGAACTCTTAAAAAAATTTGCACGTCCGACGAGCTACTGAAGCCTATTTCTGAAACAGCTCATTTTATAAAAGATCGATTTTTAGAAAAAAAACCGTCGACATAAATGTTACCCAATTTTGATGTTTTTAAAAGAACTTACTAACACTTGGATTAAATTTCAATAAAAATTAAAAATTCTTTTTTATAAAATTTCTTATATGCTTTATTAAAAATAAATTACAAATTGTCAAATTTACTAGGTCTAAGAAATTTGTTTTTTAATGTAAAAAAATAATTTTTATTATAAATATTAAATATATTTCCTTTTAATTTAATAGTCTAGCAATTAGTTAGACTATTACATTTTTCAATTACCTACTTTTCAATAAATTTATATAATCATCACAATTAATATTGTAATATTTTAAAAAATATAAATTTCTCTTATTTAGAACAACTTTTTAATTCTTTAAAGTGCGATTAAATTAAAAATTCTTTTTTATAAAATTTTTATACGCTTTATTAAAAATTAATTAAATTGTATATTGTCAAAGTAGATGATAGAAATTAGTTTTTTAATGTAAAATAATTTTTATTATAAATATTTTTTAGAAATTAAATGCTATCATTTTTAAATATATTTCCTTTTAATTTAATAGTCTAGAAATCAGTTAGACTATTAAATTTTTAAATTATTTTTAATAAATTTATGTAATTATCACAATTAATATTGTAGTTATTATTTAAAAAAATTTAAATATCTCTTATTTAAAACTTTTTAATTCTTTTAAGTTCAATTAAATTAAAAATTCTATTTTATGAAATTTTTATACGCTTTATTAAAAATTAATTAAATTGTATATTGTCAAATTTAGTAGATCTAAGTAATTTGTTTTTAATATAAAATAATTTTTATTATAAATATTTAAAAGAAATTATCATTTTTAATTATAATTACTTTTAAAAAACCGACTCTTGGAAAGACTAGATTAATGAAGCTTTTTCGGATATTTAAAACAAGATCAGAATTGGATTAGACTGCGAAAAATTATAGATTAATTCTTCAATTAATGATATTGGATAAATAATTGCTAGACATTTTTATTTATTTTTGTATAAATTTATATAAGTAATTATCACAATTAATATTGTAATTATTTAAAAAAATTTAAATATCTTTTATTTAAAACTAATTTTTAATTCTTTAAATTTCAATTAAATTAAAAATTCTTTTTGATAAATTTTTTTATAGGCTTTATTAAAAATAAATTGAATTGTATATTGTCGAATTTAGTGGATCTAAGAAATTAGATTTTTGATGTAAAATATTTTTTTTATAAATATTTAAAATAAGTTAAATGTTATAATTTTTAAATATAATTTAGAAAAACCAACACTTGGAAAGACTAGATTAATGAAATTTTTTCGGATATTTAAAACAAGATTAGGCTGCGAAAAAAATATAGATTTATTATTCAATTATTCATATTGGACGAATAACTGCTAGATTATTAAATTTTTTAATTAACATTTTATAAATTTATATAATATCAAAATATTGTAATTATTTAAAAAAATTTGAATATCTTTTATCTCGTCTTTTATTAAAACAACTTTTTAATTAAATTAAAAATTCTTTTTTCCAACATATTTTATAGGCTTTATTAAAAATAAATTGAATTGTATATTGTCAAATTTAGTAGATTTAAGCAATTTGTATTTTAACGTAAAATAATTATATTTAAAACAATATAAGATTAGACTGCGAAAAAATTACAGATTTATTCTTCAATAATCATTTTGAATGAACAACTGCTAGACTACTAAATTTTTCAATTATTTTCTTATAAATTTATATAATTATCACAGCATTATAATTATTTAAAACAAATTTAATACCTTTTATCAAAACAACTTTTTAATTCTTTAAATTTCAATTAAATTAAAAATTCTTTTTTATAAAATTTTTATACGCTTTATTAAAATTAAATTAAATTTTGTATTGTCAAATTTAGTAAATCTAAGAAATTTGTTTTTTAATGTAAAATAATTATCATTATAAATATTTTAAAAAAATTTAAAGTTATTAAAAAACCGACACTTGGTAAGACTAGATTAATGAAGCATTTTCAGATATTTAAAACAAGATAAGAATTGGATTAGACTGCGAAAAATTATAGATTTGTACTTCAACTAACCATATTGAATGAATAATTGCTAGACTTTTAAATTTTTTTTATAAATTTATTATATTGTAATTATTAATAAAAATTAAATATCTTTTATTTAAAGCCACTTTTTAATTATTTAAACTTCAAATTAAAAATTCTTTTTTATAAAAATTTTTTTAGGCTTTATTGAAATTTAATTTAAATTGTACATTGTCAGATTTAGTAGATCTAAGAAATTTGTTTTTTAATGTAAAATAATTATTTATTATTATAAATATTTAAAAAAAATTAAATGTATCATTTTTAAATATATTTCCTTTTAAAAACCAAACACTTGGAAAGCTTTATAATGAAGCCTTTTCGGATATTTAAAACAATATAAGAATTGGATTAGACTGCGAAAAAACTATATATTTATTCTTCAACTATTAAATTTTTCAATTATTTTTTGGCACTTTATATTAAAAAAAATTCATATTTTATCAGTTTCTATCTCCGCTAGGTAGCATGAAAAGGAAGTATTTTATCACGTTTTAAATTATAGCAATTCCACACGGAACATCTGAACTGTAAAACTGCATATTACAATAAGTTGTAGATACAAATAATATAATTAAAATATTCACATGCTTAATATTCTTACTACGCGTTAACAAAGGATGAGGAAGTCAATCAGTTACAAGAAAAACTATGTTCAAACAATGTATACGTAGTAACAACGGACACGGACAAGATAATACCTACATTAAAGATACATTATAATCGTACCTACTGCTCGTAGGTACATCAAGATTAAATTAGATTAGTATTAGAATGTACCGGAGGATACGGTTTATAGACATAATATAAACAAGACGTTGAACAATATTTACCATGAAAACTCTTTGTGTTGTTATTAGTAACCTAACTGTTGATTCAGAGTACATATAAGTATGGAGTTTATTGTCTTTAAAAGTACTTGTCAGCGGATGGATATTTATTTTAGCTCGGGTGTGATTATTTCAGTAAATAAATGACGGCGCAATAACAAATAAATTATTGGATTTGTAAATAGGCGAAACAGATCTAGAATTCTCGAAAAATATTTAAATAAAATCAGCACATTTTACAATCGCTCTCGTTGTTTATATCTCCTGGAAAAAGTGAACTTTCATGCTTTTCTCAATAACTTTCCTCTTTCAGATGACGAACAGGAACAAAATATGGAATTATAAGACAATGACGGAGACACTTCCACTATGGACCTACAGATCCGGCTATCTCCAAGTTCCAAAATATGTAAGTTCAATAACACCCTGTATATTATAACCACTACTAAATTTGTACAGATTTATTTTTAATTTTTTGTTTTTTTGGTGGTTTTACTAAATAAAAAATAACCACTGTTCATTTCTATTTTTTGAGTATATTGAGGCTTGCGCAATATTTACAAATTGTTGCAGTCAGCAATAAACAGTCTGTTTCTAATCAGATGTAACTCCGGCGCTGCTGTACCCGACATCTGCAACTGTGCGGCGAAGCCATTATGTAACAATATATATGTTGAATTAATTAACCACTTAATACCTATTAACTTTCAACTGGTTATCATGTTAACTAAGTCGTTCATTTAAATCAATTTCGAAATCTCTCCTAGTGATTAGAACAGTCACAGTTTTCGACTTATCATCCACACTAATTATGCCACTTTACAACGCCTGTGTCGTTCATTTGTCAAACAATAGCCCTCGGGGACTACAGATTTCCTTTCGCATTACGGCGACAGATTTACGGATGCCATTTCCTAGTTTCTCCGCGCTGAAATTTAAGGATGCGTGGAAATATCATAGAATTTGTGATCCGTGATCTTGCCTAGTTGGCCAATGTACCATAAACAGAAAACCGTTTTTAAGCGGATGCGTGCCAGGTGAGAGGCCGTGATAAATTGTTGCCCGCGGAAAAATGCGTAACGTCTAACGCAGATGCCAATCTCATTTTTAAGGAATCTGATGGAAAACAACGCATACACTTTATAAGAATTATTTCCTGAATAAACCAGAAGCAAATATACAATATTTTACTAAATTTATGAAACTTTTTTTGACAGAAGACGAGATGGTTAAAAAAGTTACGAATTATTTAAGACTGTGAGTTAAAATATTGTGATGGATTTACACCGCTTTACAGGGGTCTGTAGTATGCCCTTTCATAATAGGTCCCTAAGTGTGGTGGTTCAGCGGTCGTCCAAGAGATGGCGCGGGTGGCATGGAAACAAATTAGAAAACAAGAAGATTGGAGAATCTTCTAGAGAAGGACCTGGATTGTCCTAGAAGGTGTCTCATCAGGTATATAAAGGCCAAGATGGTTCACTGCAGTTAGTTAAATATTGGAAAATGAACACAAGAGTGATCTCGTTAATAGTAAGAGATGCACATTTGGGAAAATTGGATAGAAGGTAGACAAATAAAGGACTAACAAAATGACGACAAAAAATCCTTTATTTGATTTTTCGTTTTTAAATTATTTTGAGAAAACCAAATTTTCGGATTTCTAAGCTATTTTCTTCTGAAGTTAATAGTAAAATTAGACAAAACCTCTTTACAGTAAGTGTCAATGATCTCAAAAACTAACTTACCAATTTTTTTATTTAAAGTGCAATGAAGTGATTTTTAAATGCAAAAAATTCGCCAAAGTTTTAACTTCGTTGACTCAAAACCGATTTTGATGATTTTTTTTTGAAATTTTGGAAAAAGTTTATAGAAAAGTTCCCCATAGGTGAGAAGGTATGATTTTTATTTTTTCAATTGTTCATAACAAATAAATATTTTTTATATACACTCTTAATTAAAGAAACTTATAAATCTTTTATTTATTTAAACAATTGCCTGAAATTTTATTACAAAATGTTTTTGTGGTCACAGATTACGAATCTGGCCTTAAAATCGGTCTAAAAACAAAATGGCGTCTACAAGATGGCGTCGAATGTCAAATTTTTTATTTTCTATTTCTTATTATAATTTTCAGATATCTGGGGGTTTTTGGGGTCGCCGATTACGAATTTGGCATTAAAACTAAAATAAAATAAAAAATGAAGGATCCAAAATGGCTGGTCAATTTATTTTATTGGGATTTTAGTTCTTATTCCGGGTGACACCTACAATCACAAACCAAAACAAAACCCATTTATGTGAATCACAGCCACCTAATTAAATTTTAAAAAATTATAAAAAGTAGCTATTTCCAATAAAAAATTCAAAAAGGCACTATTATACGTAAAATGATCTGCTGGATTAAAAAATGCCGAAAAAACAAAATGTTCCATTTGAAAATCAGAAGTTCTGGTCAATTCCGGCTAAACCGGAAGTACCTACCTTGAAATTCAAAATTATCCTAGAAAATGTATAATATTGCCTAATTCACGCCAAATTTAAATTTTTTATCTGAAGTAGAAAAGAAACAGGTATTCCTATTTTTAGTTTCTGAGTTTTATCATTTGTTTCCACAATTTTTTAGACACCGTTTTCCATTTTTGATAAATTGTACACCGGGTGAAAACTAGAGTGGGTACACCTGTAATTTCTTCATCAGATAAAAATTTGAAATTTGGAGATTTTTTTAGGATAATTTTGAATTTCAAAGTACTTCCGGTTTGACCGGAATTGGCCAGAATTTTTGATTTTCAAGTGGAATATCCTGTTTTTCTTGACATTTTTGAGACCAGCGGATCATTTTACGTGCCTTTTTTAATTTTTTTTTGGAACTAACTATTTTTTATTTCATTTTAAAAAATCGAATTAGGTGGCTGTGATTCACAAAAGGCTTTTGTTTTGGTTTGTGATTGTAGTTGTCACCCGGTATAAAAAATTAAATACCAATTAAAAAAATTGACCCCTTTCCGCCATTTTGAATCCGCCATTTTTTATTTTATTTTAGTTTTAATGCCAAATTCGTAATCAGCGACCTCAAAAAGCCCCAAATATCTAATAAATATATTAAAAAAAAAATTCGACATTCGACGCCATTTTGTTTTTAGACCGATTTTGAGGCCAGATTCGGAATCTGTGCACCCCAAAAACATTATGTAATCAAATATTTGTTAATAATAATTGAAAAAATAAAAAGCACAACTTCTCACCTATGGGGAACTTTCCTATAGACTTTCCGAAATTTCAAAAAAAAATTATCAAAATCGGTTTTGAATCAACGAAGTTTTTTTCTTTAGTAAATGGACTATAAGTAAATTGTATTGTTTTAAAACTAGCCAAATTAATTAACTCCAACTTACTTTATAATTCAGCTTTGGAACCGCTTGTTTTTCGCCACTATATTATTAAATAACGCCGAATTCGAATCCATCAACAATTGGTGATCACCAGTGAATTGATTATATAGGATGTCGAGGGTACTGGCGCACCACAGAACAAGCGTCTGCTGACACCATAACCCATAGAGCCACGCGCGCATCATAAGTTATCCCCGTCGCATTAATAGAATCGTCGGCTTAAGATAGCTAGACCGCGAGATTGAAATTTTAATTGGCGGTCCGCTCTTAATCCGTGCACCACGAAGCTACCAGCGAGTGAAGAGAGTAAATAAAACCGAATAATTTCTGTTAGGGTACCAAGGTCACAAACAACCGTGCATTTCTCCCACATTGTACCATTTAGGAATCTAGTAACTTGGAAAACTGGGCAGAGAGTAAAATTCAGTTTGCTACCAGCCGCTGAACCCAGCAGTCCAGCACTAGTAAGTCAAACCGCACCGTTTACCAGTGAGTAATTAAAATAGAATAGTTTCCGGTTATTAAATCCACGAGCTGTAAAAACCAGTGTAGAACCAAAGAGTAGAATTCAGTTTGCTTCTAGTAGTCCGCCCGACCAGAGCAGTAAGTAAACCGGACCGGACCGTCCACCAGCTGGAGTAAGTTCCTGTACGCTTTGTCTGCTATACGTTTTACCGCTAAACCTTATTATTGCTTGTCGTAAGTCTCCTGTACATATGTTTGATTTAACCATAATAAGAAGTGTTGACTGTTAATTGATCGTAAATAAAACCTGTTTATAATTTTTAACACGAAACTTCCGAGTTTTCTTTATAGGTTAAAACAGACTCCTGGCATTATCGTTTCTTCACTGAAGCTACCTAAGCCTCTGTTATCCTGCTGATAGAGAAAAGTGGTGTTTATACACTTTAAAGTAGTAACTAGCGAGATATATCATCCCGCTAGTACCGCCGCCCCGCGCCCCTCAGGCGCAAAAGTAACCTCCTTAGGGCCAGAACGGAACGAAAGAAAGAAGGTAACAAACGTTTCGTCACCGACCAACCATCACCAACTTATTTTTTTTAATATGGTCCTGTTTTCCTGATATCAAAATTTGGAAGTCCTTTTTGTTCAAAATTCAGGCATGTGTCCTTAAAAATGTATTAACCTATTTTCACAAAATTATGAGGAGTACAGGGCCGTATCTTAAAAATTTCTTGATGACGGTCAAAGAAGGCCCAAAACGTAATTAAACCATTATGTGTGGTACATTGTTGAATTCAGAATAAAAAGGTCTTTTAAAATTAAAATCAGAAAATTAGAACTGTATTAAAAAAAATGAAGTTTTGTCAGTATCCCTCTAAATTAACGCCAGAAAAAAATAGAATTAAAGTGTTTTCAAAATAACTCAAAAACCCAAAAATTATATCAAGGATTTCTAGGCGTAATTATGTTAGTATTTTAATTACGCAACTTTTTTTCCGTTTAACCCAGTTTGTATCTCACTATTAACGAAATTCCCATCCTGGTCCTCCTTATCTTGGACACAGTGTATAATTTTCTCTATTCTATTTAACTGCGTTGTATATTCCGTCAAAGACGCCGTTAAAAACAACCAGCGGCCTCATAATTCGCCTGCGTGTAAGCGACGCGACATGCTGGGGTGGAGTGAAATTTAAATTAAAACCCAAGATGATAACCCCAGTTAAAATATCGGTACGGCACGCTTGAGCCAGAAACAAGCCATTGAAGAGGCGTACATTGCGTATGGTAATGGGCCATTGTCTACGACACACGGGGCCCTACATACAGCTAACCTCCATTATTTCTAAGCGTTAGACTTTTCCGTCATTCACTCTAATTTATGGCGACCTCTTCCTACTCTGTGACGCAACCAGTTGAATTCCGAAAGCCATTTCAGACGAGGAGTCGGTGGAAAAATGTACAGTTAACAATATGGTCGTTCTTTTTTAATTCTTCGAGTGGTAATGAATGTCTTCCTTGTATCATAAATTCCAAAAAACGCGGCTCCAAGGATTTTACACACTAATTTTAATATCTTTTATGTCGAACCGACTCAGCCTACTTTTAAGTGTCATGAACATTAATAGAACGAAGTTAATTTAATTACTTTTTACACCACAAGCATCCTCGTTTTCTTGTGGCCTAGAAAAGTAATCGGTACAAAGTGTACAGAGGATAAGGCGGGCTAGGGCAGTCTTATGAACACAATTTGTTAACAATTGCTACGTTACTTAAGTTTAGTCTAGTTTCTTAAGTTTATACACGAATGCAAAATCGAATTAATTTAAAATCTCAATTTAAACGACAATTAAATAATAATTAGTGAAATAGGGTGAATGAAGGTATATTCACCCTATTTCACCCACTAATTACTTACAATAATTACTACTTGTAGGCACTATTATTCTCTAATAGTCACTATACTAGTCACTGTCCCTTTTCTCTTGTGTTCAGTTCACTTTCCAATATTCAACTGACTGTAGTGGTCCGTCCTGGTCTCTATATACCTAAAGATACTACTAAGACTTCTGTAAAGTGAATCTAAGTTTATCACAAGCTGAAAACTCTGCTAAAAGCAGCCCAAATATGCCCTTAATTTTGTAGTAAGCATACCCTTGCTGATATACAGTATATTTCAAATATAATACGCCTTCCGTTGTTTTTCAAACTTTAATTGGCAATCAACCTATAAGACCCCTGTATAACTCCGTATCTTCACTGCAGCTTACCCTCACCTGTCTTGGAAACCGCCAAGAGAGAGAGTGCTGTTTCTTGCACTATAAAATAAGAAACTGGCGCCTGAGATTTTGTTCTAAAAAAGGTGTTATCGGCCTTAGGATCTTTAGTCAGTTACTGTATGTCGGTTTTACTGTAGTAATTTTCTATTGGTTTAAGAAGACACTGTTTTCTAGAGTTTGGGCTACATCACAAGCTTCAAGAAATATATTTCGTTGTCCATGATTTGTTAAACGATCCCATAACGCATTATTGAGATTTTTCTCGCGAGCGAAATTTTCCCGGCTGGCTGGTGAGTTTCCAATTGATTAACGGGACAGAATTTGTGTAGCTAGAAGTCGGAATCCTCGCTCCGTGCGTCGTGAAGTCCAGCACGTACTCTCAGCCGCCACGTTTTTAATATATTGAATATTAGCGCAAAATCAACCGTATCCTATAATGCTATGCCATGAGCAAGATGTAATAACATATAAAAAAACTACTTTATTGGTACATGCGCAAAGGCAATCACCACAGTTTTATGAGCAAGCCCATAACTAGAATCATTAAAGTTTTATTGCAAATTTAAATAGCTGGTAAATTATGCAACGTACAGGGAGTACTAACGAGGAAAGGCACTTCAAGGTTGCTGTCTACTTTATTGTTGATATTTGCAATAAGGAAACGGTTTGTATAATAAAACATAGGTAATTTTATATGGCCGAGGAGATAGTTATGTGACGTTTTACCGTTCCTCGGTTTTTTATCACCTTCGGTATAGAAATTGATTTGGAAAAAATTGCATTGAATAAACAAGGAGACGCACGACCATTAAAGGATTTCTGCCTACGTGAAGGTCTAACGTCAATAAGGAATATATAAAACGACTCTTTGAAACAAATGCAATTGTTTCGAATTAATACTTATTTGATGGCTGCGAGATAAATCTTCGCAGGTGAATTTATAACGCGATTGTAATGGCAATGTGCAAAATGAAAGTATCATCTAATGACTTGTTTTAACCAGACCTTAATTGTTTTAGAAATAATTTGAGAGGTGGAAACAGAAAGCTCAACTCCCATTATATTTTCACAATGGTATAACGTGGATCATTCATAAATATTTAATTATAACAAAGTCCGAGGACAGATCCCTGAGGAGCACCATACGTTTGGTCATGATTTGAACTTATTAACCAGTAAGGCTGTGTGGAAAAGGTTTCGCCATTATTTATACAATTTTCAAATTTTGGATTTGTTTAATTACGGCATTTGTTTCGTTTTTAACTAACTTTAAGTCATTAGTATCTTTTCTATGGTTATTTTCAAATGCATGCTGGTCAGAATTAGAGTTATCAGTTCTTCCATATCTAAGATCATTCAATGTTAAAGTCTAGTTAGATTTGACCGTTTAGTTTATGTTTAAAAAATGGATAATAGATCTGCCAAAAATAGAACTTTCATTTATTTTTTTTATTTTTGCCAGCTGCTAAAATCAAATTTAAAATTTTACAAGTATGTTTTTTGTAATTTTGAAAAAAATGTAAGTTCTTATATAATGATAAAAGAGATAAAATATTTTAAATCTAAAGCTTTCTATTTTTATAATTAAAATTAATGCAATGTTTTAGCTTTTGGCAGCTGTCAAATTTTCTGTCAAATTAGTTTCAGAAAAATATTATTGTTGGTAACTGCCAAATTGCTGTCAAATTTAAAAATATGCAAGTTTGTCTTCTTTAATTTTGGAAACAATGTAAATTTTCATTGAAGAAAGGATTTAAATATATTTTTAAATTTGCTAATAATTATTGATATTAAAATACATATTTCATTTTTTGACAGCTGTCAAAATTTCTTTCAACCTAAATACAATTGCCATTTAATAATTATTTCAACAAATTGAAGTACCGAGTAGACAATTTTCTATAGGTATTGCAGGTACCTACTAAATACGAAATTCAAATGTCAAAATAAATATATATTTTCGGTGGCTGTCAAAACTACTGCTAAATTTTAAAGTATGCAAGTATATCTTTTTTGTATTACTTTCGTATTCAGTACCTCCAAAACCTATAAAAAAATGTTTGTTAAGTACTTTAATTTGTTGAAATAATAATAAAATGACATATTTATTAAGTTGACAGAAATTTTGACAGCTGTCAAAGGTTACAACTTTGTTTTAATATCAATTACTGAACTAGAAAGCTTTAACACATTTTATGTACCTACCTTCTTTTATGGAAGTCAACATTATATTCAAAATTACAAAAAGATCTACTTGTAAATTTTTTAATTTGACAGCAATTTTGGCATCTGTCAACCAACTAATATTTTATTTTATATCAATTACGTATTCAGTACCTCTAAAACTTACACTAAAATGTTTGTTAAGTACGTTTATTTGTTTAATTAATTTATAAAAAGTCATTTTCGTTAAGTTGAAAAATTTTGACAGCTGTCAAAAGGGAACTTGATTTTTTTTATCGATTATGGAACTAGCAAATTTCAAAACACTTAATAAGCACTTCTTCTATGGGAATTCACTTTATTTTCAAAATCACGAAAAGCACATTTCCATTTTTTTAAATTTGACAGCAGTTTAGGCAGCTACCAACAAATATATTTTTTTACTCCAAAGTCTATAGAAAAACATCTTCTTAAGAAGTACTAAAGTCTGTGGAAATAATTACTAAATGGCATTTTTATTCAATTGACAGAAAATTTGACAGCTGTCAAAAGTGAAAACGTTACTTAAATTTCAAGTTTAAAAATAAAAAAAATTAAAATAGATAATTTATAATCTCTCCATTTATGAAAAATCACATTGCTTTCAAAATTACGAAAGACATAATTTTAAATTTGACACTGATTTTGACAGCCATCAGTAGCAAAATTGATGCATCAAATATCTTGGAACGCCTTACAAATTTATTATTAATGATGGCAAAAATCTCTGTACTGCTCATTTTTTCCTATTTAATAATAATAATAATAATAATAATTAAAATTAAAATAATATTTTCGCTTTTGACAGCTGTCAAATTTTCTGTCAACTAAAATGCCATCTAATAATTATTATTTGAAGAACTAAGCAGACAATTAATTATCTATATCATAGGTTGCGGAGGTTTGAACACGAAATTAATTTCAGAAAAATATTATGTTTGTTGGTAACTGCCAAATTGCTGTCAAAATTTAAAGATATGCAAGTTTGTCTTTTTTAATTTTGGAAACAATGTAAATTTTCATTGAAGAAAGAATTTAAGTGTATTTTTAAATTTGCTAGTTCCATAATTATACATATTTTATTTTTTGACAGCTGTCAAAATTTCTGTCAGCCTAATACGATTGCCCTTTAATAATTATTTCAACAAATTGAAGTACCGAATAGACAATTTTCTATAGGTATTGCAGGTACCATATAAATACGAAATTCAAATGTCAAAAAAAATATGTTTTTGGTGGCTGTCAAAATTGCTGCTAAATTTTAAAGTATGCAAGTATATATATATATATATATATATATATATATATATATATATATATTAAAACTTAAATGTTTAGTTGGGTGTGCAGTCTTAGGCCAAAAACTAAAGAATACTCTTTATTTCTGTTCGAGCTTTCGAGGCTTTATTGTCTCTTCATCAGGAACGCTACAATGATTTTTACATCCATTAGTGATGTTAAAAATTATACAAAGTGTTTAGTACTTACGATAAAATGAGATTAAATAAAAGTTGCACATGTGTGGAACAGGTTATAAAAGTTATAAAAGAAATAATGACACCACAATCACTGGACTATAAGTTAAAGACATTCTGCTTTAAAAATACATAATATTGTTATGAGGATTACACAATAAAATTGAATTTAAATTAAAATATGAACAAAAGCATTGAAGACATTTTGTTAAAAAGTTACTTAAAAAATTGAATACAAAAAATGTGACACTACACATGGTTACCAAAATAAAATCACCAGGATTAACAAACTCTACAGGACAAAAGTAACTAACTTCCACCAGTAACTGAACCGATTAAATGTGTTCTTTTGGATAGCTCTGAAGCCCGACTAGATCAGGTCAGATTAGAGTGAACAGGGGTATCTAATTACAATTGTAGTAAGAACCTCTGTTCACCCCCAACCCGCTATGTCAGGACGTCAGAGCCATCCAAAAGATCACGTTCAATATTATTATTCTGAAATTGATTATTTTTATCTAAATGCAAAAGGTAAGTATATATGATGCTGAGACCATCAATGTCGGTCCTAGAATTTAAAGTATTAGGCGTTTTGAAAATGTTAGTCATTTCCAGAAACGTCCTTTTTTTGAGTTACTTTCACGGTCTAATATGCTGACCCTATCATATGATATGTCATGATTACAATCAACAGCATGTCTGGCCAAAGTACATGTTCTTTTATTGTTTCTTATGTCACTTTTGTGAGATGTAATACGGTCTTTGAGACGTCTGCTCGTTTGACCTATGTATTGTTGGTTGCAGCCATTACAAGGGATACTGTAAACAACATTAGATAAATTCAGTAAATCATCTTTGTCTTTTAATTGTGAAAAAAGATTAGAAACTGTTACTTTATTTTTGAAAGCTAATTTAAAGTTATCATAATTCATAAAAATTCTTTTAAATTGAGTTTGTAAATTGCCAAAATGGGGTAAAGAGTAATATTTAATTAGATTATTATTAGGTGGGGGATTATTTGGATTGATCGTAACATCGTTAATGGATGATCTGCCAAACAACAATTTGTGAATTAAATTTGAGGGATATCCACAATTTTTAAACAGTACAGCAAGTTTTTTTAAATTTGTTGTTCGTAGGGAAGTGTGACTAGTTTTAATGATTCTATTTTTCATGCCAAGTACCAGGTTAATTTTTTGTCGTTCTTGGTGGTAAGATTCATAATGTAGGAATCTTCCAGAGGAACCTGGTTTGGTGTACCAAGTGGTAATAATAGTATTATCTGCCCTTCTAATGAGTTTGGTATCAAGAAAGGGTACACTGTGATTAGTATCTTCTTGTTCTATTGTAAACTGCATGATAGGATCATAACTATTGAAGACTTGTAATAGTTCTTCTGTGCTTCCCTGCGGAATACTTAAAATTAAGTCATCAACATATTTTTTGATGAACGGAATTTGAAATGTGAGTCTGTTTATACAGTTGTCAAGCAGATCATCCATAACGTATTGTGCTAGGATCGGTGAAACAGGGCTGCCCATTGGCATACCTGTAGTTTGTTTATAATAAATTTGAGAAAAAGTGAAAACAGTTGTATCAAAAAGAAAATTAATTAGTTTTAAGAACCATGGTTTACTGACTTTACTATATATATATATATATATATATATATATATATATATATATATATATATATATATATATATAAAAGCAAAAGTCGGTAGTTATTAGACGCGGGGAGTACATAAACAAATGAACAAAATTCACAGGGATTCCCGCAACCGCAGACACGTGTTTCGGACTTATTGGTCCTCATCAGTACGGTGTAGCTAAGTTCAAGGATGTAAGTGACTTAGAAGTATCAAAAGGAAACAGTTAATTCGAAAGACATTGGCCAGAATGACACAGACTACGACGATGAAGCAACAACAGCAATAGCAACAACCTCCTCCTGTTTAGAGTCAAAACCCCCTATAGCCGCCACTAGGTCAATATGACCCACTATAGTTGTCACTGGATTTCAACCCAACCACAGCTGTCACAAGATTGCCGCCATGCCGACGCACTTCATCGCAACAGTCCAAACCACTCTGACCTATCAGTTAGAAAAAACTGGAAGGAAGCAAAGGAAAACCAGTTACAGGAGCCAGTTACACATTTGAGGCTTCAATCGGAAGACCCTGAATTCCAGGGCATCAACACAACATCGCCACGGAGGTAAATATAACTACCTGCATGGAAGTCCAACCCTTTATATTGTCCCAGGGTTGGACTTCCATGCAGGTAGTTATATTTACCTCCGTGGCGATGTTGTGTTGATGCCCTGGAATTCAGGGTCTTCCGATTGAAGCCTCAAATGTGTAACTGGCTCCTGTAACTGGTTTTCCTTTGCTTCCTTCCAGTTTTTTCTAACTGATAGGTCAGAGTGGTTTGGACTGTTGCGATGAAGTGCGTCGGCATGGCGGCAATCTTGTGACAGCTGTGGTTGGGTTGAAATCCAGTGACAACTATAGTGGGTCATATTGACCTAGTGGCGGCTATAGGGGGTTTTGACTCTAAACAGGAGGAGGTTGTTGCTATTGCTGTTGTTGCTTCATCGTCGTAGTCTGTGTCATTCTGGTCAATGTCTTTCGAATTAACTGTTTCCTTTTGATACTTCTAAGTCACTTACATCCTTGAACTTAGCTACACCGTACTGATGAGGACCAATAAGTCCGAAACACGTGTCTGCGGTTGCGGGAATCCCTGTGAATTTTGTTCATTTGTATATATATATATATATATATATATATATATATATATATATATATATATATGTTTTGTATTACTTTCGTATTCAGTACCTCCAAAACCTATGGAAAAACGTTTGTTAAGTACTTTAATTGTTAGTAGTAGTAGTAATTACATTTTGTACTTTAATTGTTAAAATGATATATTTATTAAGTTGACAGAAATTTTGACAGCTGTCAAAGGTTACAACTTTAATTTAATATCATTTACTGAACTAGAAAGTTTTAACACTTTTTATGTATCATCTTCTATGGAAGTCAACATTATTTTTAAAATTACGAAAAGATCTACTTGTAAATTTTTTAATTTGACAGCAATTTTGGCATCTGTCAACCAACATAATATTTTATTTTATATCAATTTCGTATTCAGTACCTCCGAAAACTTATAAAAAAATATTTGTTAAGTACGTTTATTTGTTTAATTAATTATTAAATGACATTTTCATTAAGTTGAAAAATTTTGACAGCTGTCAAAAGTGAACTTTATATTTTTATCTATTATGGAACTAGCAAATTTCAAAACACTTAATAAGCACTTCTTCTATGGGACATTCACTTTATTTTCAAAATTGCGAAAAGCACATTTGCATTTTTTTAAATTTGACAGTAGTTTTGGCAGCTACCAACAAATATATTTTTTTACAACAATTTCGTTTTCAGTTCCTTCAAAGCCTATATAGAAATGTCTGCTTGGTATTTTAATTTGTTGGAATTAAATGGCATTTTCATTAGATTTTGACAGCTGTCAAAAGTAAAAACTTTATTTTAATATCAATTATGGAACTAGCTAATTTAAAAAATCAGTTGATTTCCCTTATATGGAAATTCACATTGTTTATAAATTTATGGACGACAAACTTGCATAGTTTTAAATTTGACAGCAATTTTGACAGCTACCAACAAAAATAATAATTTTATGAAATTAATTTCGTATTCGGTACCTCCAAAGCCCATAGAGAAATGTCTTTTTAAGTACTAAAATCTGTAGAAATAATTATTAAATGGCACTTTTATTCAGTTGACAGAAAATTTGACAGCTGTCAAAAGTGAAAACGTTATTTAAACTTCAAGTATAAAAATACAAAAATTTAAAATGGATAATTTATATCTTTTACGAAAGACATAATTTTCAATTTTTAAGTTTGATAGTGATTTTGACAGCTAGGTACTTAGAAGAAATCTTTGCACTGCTCTTTTTTTTCCATTCCATGGCCCAAATCCTTGTGTTAAAAAAAAGCCTCGCGCTGAAAGAAACCATCTCATGCCCTGATCAAAAACAAAAACCACGGCCCGGCTCTAGATCTAAACCATTAAATAACACTTTGTCCAACACATCATCCAGTAATTGAGATGACATTGTTGGCTCATATAATGCAGACATCAGCTGCAATTTCGCAGCCATTAAAACTGATGCGATGAGGTGAACTTCCAAATTTAAACCCGGCACAGACATAACATTTTAAAAACATTGTTATAGATCGTAAAAATCCGCAATGAAAATAATTAGCATGAGTATTCATTCATAGAACGCGTCATGGTAATTCTATTTTCAAGTTTAAACAACTATCGCAGACAAATAATAAACGTACAAAAATAAGCCTCAAACACATTTTTGTATGGGCGGCAATAACAGCAATAACCTTTATTCGCCCTGAAACATTATAACTAACATACGCGGAGAAGTCTCAAGATTATAAAAACATGTAGAAGATCTGCTCTGGTCTGTGTTAACGCCAAGTGGCAGATCGTCTATACAGCGCGTCCCAGAGCATTGACGTCATAGCGAAGGGGGTGGAAGCTCTGCAACGTCAAAATAGCAAAATATTGTCATTGTGACTTTTTGTTCTTTCCGCTGTTGGCAATTAATGTTAATATATCCTCACAAATAATCCAAACATTTTAAATACATTTAAATTACTTTCCAAGCAAATTCCTTACGCACATCTTTTTCATCACACGCGTCACAGAGTGGGGTGGGAAAAAAATACCGTTCAAAAATCGCTGTAGACCTCAAAATTTATTGGATCAACTTATTTTTTTTAAATGTTCGTTTTTAAATTCTTCTAAAGATTCGCCAAATATAGTGTTAAATTTTTAGTTTAATAATAGATAATAAATTTGCCGAAATAGAATTTTCATTTCTTTTTTTGACAGCTGCCAAAATCGCTGTCAAAATTAAAAATTGAAAGTATGCCTTTCGTAATTTTGATCACAATGTGATTTTTCATTAAATACATAATTATTCGTGTAGACCCGAATCTGGTATCAAATTTGAAAACATATTTACTCAAAGACATAATCCGGTTTAATAACAATAACGCCGAAACCTTCTCTAGCTTCTAAAATATCAAGATATGTTTAGGCACTGATTTGGAGGACTAATTTATTACATCCTCCATCATTAAGGTGCTGAAAAATAATAATCACGGAATGTTCTACGGACATAAATCCGTTAGATTGTATTTTCATAACAAGATAATTATATGTTAACAGTTGGCTACCAAATTAAAAAAGCAACAATCAGATTAACATCAAGCTGATATGACTTATGCGAAGCTGCATTGTATTTAATTGGACAAAGAGATTATATGAAACGATGAAAGGCAATGTTACGGAATAATTTGAGGAAGTCATCGAATAATCCACAGTTAATTACTGTAATTAAGGATAATTAATTGGGAATAACATTGAAACACAATGACAAATAGAGAAGCAACCCTGCGCATAAATGCAAACTGCAATTAAAAAATAATTAGCAAGCTGGTCTAGACATTTAACGAGATGACTTTTAATCTCCATTAAAACAGTGGGAGTGTAAAAAATTGCGCAAATTGCATACGGATGCGTTTTTTAATAATCATTAACAGCAAGTTAAATCTACTGATTAAAATTAAACTAACGAGGCGGTAGCAGGAAGGGCCTACAATGTTTTTGATAGCGGGTACCATCACTGTTGGTATTTTATCAAGATTCATTTCTCAGATGATTATATTTTATAAGGAGAATGTAGAAATTTTTCTTGGCGTTGGCTTGAAAGAAGAGGAGAAGTTTCCAAGCCTAACCTAAATCGGTCATTGTCTATTTTATCTTTTGACAGCAGCCCAGTTTCTGATACAAAGTGCAAAACTCTAACACATGAAGAAAGCTGTAGAATGGTTGCCTTATAAAGACGAAGAGAACGACTTTATAAACAAGAAAACTGAACGGTAGTTTAAATATTCTGTGGTGGAAAATAATCTCACTCTTAAAGGATATAGAAGAACAAAAAACATGTTGCCTCAGCCGAAAAAACTGAAAGGTGAACGAAGAAAGAAAATTATAGCTAACGAAAATTTTGGACCTGCTGATTTTGAAAATGATTTACGCCATATCAGAGTGCTCCAACCAATAATGTTTTTCAAATTTTTACACAACCACTCAGTAGTTTTGAATGTGCTGCCTGGTGAACAGTAAAATCATGAAGTAAGAACAAAAAAAGGAATTACTGTTCAGAATGGCAGATCTAATTTTCATTCAGTTTCTCTACAAGACGGCTTTCCATCACCCAAAACCAGTCATCAGGTACAAAAGTATTTTGACATCAGTTCAGTTCCTAATAAAACGCGCACCATATGAAGAAAGCTGTAAAAGCCTTCATGAGTGCTTCGCTCCCTTATAAAGACGAATTGAAAGACTCAATAAACAAGAACACATAATAATATCATTCTTAAAGGATGGAAAATAACAAAAACGCCACTACTTCAGCCGAACAAACTTAAAAGGAAATGCTTAGATAAAGAAAATGATGGTGAAGACTGATATGTTGAACAAAAATTTTGAACCTGCTAAGTTTGACAGTGATTTACGGTTACACTAGGAAACTCTAACCAAAACTTAAACCATTTTACAAATTATTTATGACCCCTCTAAGGGTTTATTACAGTGACGAGATTCAAACGTGGATCCTTGTGATATACTGAATTATTTGGTAACACTTGAATTGAAAATAGTCACATTTAGAAGCAACACAAAGATGAATTGCTGTTCAAAATGACAGAATTGAATCTCATTTGAAGCTTCTACAAAATGACTTACTATCCAAAACCAATCATCAGTTTATTGTTGTTTGTTTTGTCTTTTGCAATCAGTTCGGTTCCTGAAACAAGTAGGTATCGACAAGACGTTGGTTCCAAAATCGAATTGAACGACTCTATGAACAATAAAAATGAAAGGGAGTTCAAGAGACACAAAGAAGATAGAGCTTCAGCGGAAGAAACTGAAATGCAAATGCCTAGAAAAAGATGTATGAAGCTTTTGAAAGCTACTGTTTCTGAAAATGATTTGAATGCTGCAGGAATATGCTCAATCCTCATTCTGATGCGAAGTGTATTTTTTGCGAAGGATACTTTTCGGCTCACAAGGCAGAATTATGAGTTCAGTATTTGGTGTCATTTGGCATTTTAGCTAAGCATATATACATTTCTATGTTTCATAACTCCCATGGTCTTCGAACATGACAAGGATCAGAATTTTCAAAATTTCATTAATTAATAACTGTTAAACGTGTGGAAAAACTTAACCTGCAACTTTCTCTTAATGCTAGCTAAATATTCTTCAAAAAATGAAAACAGTTTAATCATTGAAACAAATAATACATATTTCTCTTCTTTTTCTTTTTTGGGATTTATTACCACATTCCTTGAGATTCCTATCCAAAAAAAGGATTAGTATTAAAATTTTACCTGCGGATAAAGTCATTTTAGATACAGATACATATGATTCAAAAATTACAACTCTCATAACTGAGGGCCCTTATTCAAAATTAAATAAAGATCCAACCAAATCAATTGAAAACAAAATTTACAGAACTCTTTTTAAATACAAAAATGAATTTAATGACTTTGAACGCAGAAAGCTTACACCACATCATAGTAAACCTCCTCATTTTTATGGTTTACCAAAAATACATAAGTCAAACATTCTTTTAAGACCAATTTTATTGTTAGTTCTATTAATTCTCCGTGTCATAACTTGGCAAAATTCTTACTAAAAATTATTAATCCGCTTTCTGGAAATACCAATTCATATATAAAAAATAGTAAGCATTTTCTAGAAAAACTTTATGAAAATAATATTCATGGTACACATCTGATGGTTAGTTTTGACGTAGTTAGCCTTTTTACAAATGTCCCTGTGGACAAAACTTTGAAAATAATTAGAGACAAATTAATAAACGACAATAATTTGGCAAACAGGACTAAACTTAGCGTAAATAGTATAATGGAACTGTTAACGGTATCAATAAAAACAACCTATTTCCAATTAAAAAATGATTTTTATCAACAAGACTTCGGGATGGCACTGGGTTCCCCTTTGTCACCAATACTAAGTAATATATTTAGGGAGGATTTTGAAAACAGATATGTTGAAAATAATATTCATAAACCGGTAACTTGGTGGAGATATGTTGACGATATTTTTGCAATTTGGCCTCATGGAATAGATTTATTAAACAATTTTTTGGAAAATATTAATAATAAAGAACCATCTATCAAATTCACTCTAGAAATAGAAAATAATAATGAATTACCATTTTTAGATGTTTTAATTAAAAAAGTTAATAATAATAATTTTCAAACTAGCGTTTACCGAAAAAAGACTCACACTAACAGATATTTAAATTTTAATTCAAACCAGTTTTTGGACGTTAAAAGAGGTGTTGTAAAATGTTTGTATGATAGGGCAAAAATAATTTCTTCTAATGATGAAATATTCAAACATGAAAGGCAATTTGTCAGGGAAATTTTAATTAATAATGAATACCCGAAAGAATTTGTTGACAAGACTTTCATGAACATTGAAAATAGAGTTAACAATCCGGTGCAACCAAAACCAGAATATCATTATTCGACATTAATTCCATATATAAAAGGTTTATCTGAGAAATTACGTCGTGTCGGTAAAAAATTTGTCGTTAGGACAATTTTTCAAACAAATAATACTTTAAGATCCATATTGACAAAAACGAAACCATTAAATCCTGAACAAAATTCAAAAAAAAAATTGTATATACAGTATCCCGTGCGAGTGTAATAAACATTATGTGGGTGAATCATCTAGACCACTTAATGTACGATTGGGCGAGCACAAAAGTTATACTAGAAAAGGTGATATTGAAAAATCTAAAATTTGTGAACATGCTTGGGAAAACGATCACTGGATAAAATGGGATTCAGCAAAAATTTTGACCAAAGAAGCAGACAACAAAAAAAGAAAAATCAAAGAATCTGCAATAATTTCACTTAATGAAGATAAATGCTTATCAAATTGTTCGGTAGAATTTTGTTCAACTTGGTTACCAATGTTGAGAGAAGAACTCAATAAAATTAATATTATTTAGTATATTTTTCAACATTTCTATGGTAAGTATCTATGGAAATGATATAAACAATTTTTATTTTATGCCGTGTTATTCTACACGTTACATAAAAATCTAAAGCCTAAACTTTGAAAAAGGAAACGGATATAGTTTCCGAAACGTCAGCGCAGTATTTTTGTATTAATTTAATTCCTATTAGTTGTCAAAAAACACCTTCTAACTGATCCTCTGGCATTACGTCAAAGGCGTAGAAGTTATTTCCCAGTTTTAAACTGGGTAATTTGAATATTTTTTAGATAAATCGAATTTTTTAGATAGGAATCTCAAGGAATGTGGTAATAATAATAATAATAATAATAATAATTTTATTTAACCATTTAAGATACAAAGTATATATGGCAAGTCAATTTATATATAATAAATCCCAAAAAAAAAAAGTAGAGAAATAATTTATGAAATGCCACAAATAACATTTAAACAATAAATAATACATAATTAATAACAATTGAACGCATTACTTTTTCATTACTGTAGCAACCTAGCCGGAGAGATGCTGGTTAATAAACAAAAGTTTTTGTCGTAAATCAACGAACAAAAATATGGGCCGAAGTGAGAACCTCCTTTTGTGAAAGTCAGCTGAATGTTGCACTTTCGCTTGTGGGTAACTTTTTTTGAAAGAATTTTAAAAATAATTAAAATCTGACTATTATAAGAAATATCAGTAGGACTGAAAATTTATTTATATATTTTTTTTGATTTGTATGGATATTTTCTGAATAAACAAACATTATCATACTAAAGCTTATAATAGTTAATTCCATTGAATCACGAATGTTTCATGGTGACACCATGACATATGATATAATATAGAAAAAAATAATTATCAAAATACATGGAATTACACATACGGAAGTAATCATACTAAATAAAAGGAGGAGCTCTTAGCTCCTCCCGCCTTGGTGGTGTGACATGAAAAAGCATCTAATAAATCTTTCAAACGAAACACATATATCTAGTTTACTTAGAAGTGGCTGATTGCATAAATAACCACGCAACAATTAATTATGTAGATATAGAATACTAATGTATATTTACGCCTATTAAGCGCAGCAGTCATATTAAAACTGATTTTTTCAGACAGTTATCTCGTTATATGTATATGCGACCAATTAATATAAAATTACAATGCTTCTGTTTAGTTTCATGTTTTTTATTTAGTCACTAATATAAAATTTGGTGTAAAAACGCTGTCTCTGGGCATAAGAATAATTTATTATTTATAACTTTTCTAATACAAGTTTTTGTAAGTTTGAAAATAAAATCAGGTTACTCTTAAAAAATGTACCAATGCCAGATATTTTGCTTATCGCGATCCTGCAAACAATAAAATTGCAAATTTAAAGCAAATTAACGTAACATATCTGCCACACCATAACATTAAAATAATCAGTTCCAGAACAAGAAGATTATACAGATTTAAAAATGATAAGCTGTTGAAATGAGCTTCTGATTTACAAGCTGAGTAATTGAACCAATTTGTTCCGGTAAATTAGTTTTTGCTACCGGCTTTATAAAAAGCTAATAGAACGCGATGTGCACCAAGGGATCTCGAAAATGCACCGATGAATTTGATGTTTACGAAATGCAGATTATCGAAAAGTCGGTTTCGACGCAGCTCGTGGAATATTTTTGTCCATACACAACGACATACCTGTTCTCATTTTTCTTCTATACTAGTTGACACTCGAGTTTCAGAAATTTAAGATTTGTCAGTCCCTTATTTAGTTATTTTTGTTTTTTATTTTTCTCTATATTTTCTTAATAATTTTTTGTGCAAGCAACCTTATTTGTAATTTTGAGCTATCTATACAGGGTGGGGTAATAGTACGTCCTTCTTCGATATCTCGAGTTCTGTAATAGCTAGAAATTTTTCAAAAACGTAAGTGAACTAAAAAATTATATTATTTATTATTATCGAGTAGGTAGGGCGAGATAATTAAAAAAAAGAATGTGTAAAAAAAGTTTGTGTGAACTATCTATTGGTGAAGAAAGGTGAAACAAAATGGCGTCAGAAAGTAGAGAAAAGACACAACTTTTGTTTTTTTTAAATGGAGCACTCTGTACATTTTTGCATATTTTGAAAGATTTTTCTCTGATTCCAAAAATATATAATTGATGTATCTTGGGAAGTAGTCATACATATTTAATTTACTAACATTAGTATATGATGACACCAGATATTTAGTTATATTAAAATATCAGACAACAATTTGTCCTTACATTCCAGCTGAAAGACCACATACAAACAATACGTTTTTAAACTTACATAAACAATTTACTGCACTATCACGCTCTGTCTGCTTATCTTTTTTTGTAAAACAATGTGAGTGTAATTGCGACCACAAGTCGTGAAAAATTGAGCGTATTCATGATATGTAAATAAGTTAATTTTATAAATAATTTTAATTAATCATAACGTTTTCTTTATGACAATAAACAATACTATATTGGTCTGCGGTTATCTCGAAAACATACAAACAAACGTTCGGTGCGTTGTGATAATAATTACACGTACAATTCCCTGCGAGTATTTATCAAATTGAAATTGGCAAAATTACTATGAAGCTTGATAAATACGGCAGAATTTAAAATTTCTGAGTGGCCGGAGGCTACAGTGAAACAGTTAGTAAATTTCTGCATTGGTTGAATTAACTGGCAAAATACAAAATAAATATCGTAAAAAAAATTCATTTCGGAAGTTGTTTGGGCTTCCAAAAAATTTTCTAGTATCATTAATAATATTGAATTAATGGCAATTTTTTAAGACCACCGATGTATATTGTTTTGAGAAAGTACCAAGTTATACAGGGTGATTCACGGGGAAAGGGACAAAATGTTATGGTAGATAGAGTTCACTTAGGTAAATTAGAAATGACTATTAAAAAAAGCCTGAGCCTTTTTTTATTGATCTACAGGGTGATTTATGAGTTTTGCCCAATACTTCTTAAGGTAATATCTTTTAAACTAATCACTAGAATCAGCTCGTATTGTGGGTATATAATATACTATTAATTGTCAATTTACATGCATAATCAAAGACAGAAAATTCCAGGACCGGCTCAACTAATTTTTATTTTTAGGGCTCCTATGAAAAAATTCACCCAGTGTACGTGATTTTTAAATTCTAATACTGAGTTATGAAACTACATACAATAAAGATCGAAAACATGTATTTTGTTGTTTTACCACACTTTGGGCGAATTTTACATAAACGATCAATTTTCGCCAAAATCGAAGGTCTGCACAAAATAAATTTATAAAATTACATTTTCCTCTCTTATTCAACCTAAAATATTTGTTATACAAAATTTTGTGATTTTATGCATGATTAATATGAAATAAATAATCAAAAATAAATAATTTCAACATCAAGTAATTTTTATTCCTGAGGTTTCTGTGAAAAATCAGTCTGTATACATTTTTCTCAAATTCTGATAATAAATTGTGGAACTACATTTAAAAATTAACGAAATTATTTATTTTTTATCACAATACATCAATAAACAGAACATTATAAACAACAAATTCACAGAACATAAAACCTTATAACTTATTTTCAAAATGAAAGCCTTCTGCCTCCCTACATTTTCTTTGTCGTAAAATTAAATTTCCTCCGGCTTTCCTAATAACGACAGGATTATTAATGTTCTGTTTAATGATGTACTGTGATAAAAAAATAAACAATTTCGTTAATTACTTCCTCACCAAAAGTGAGGAAGATATATTGTATTCGTGAAAAAAATTTTGAAAATTTTTATTGCATTTCTGGACGATTCTCGACGAATTATGACGATACACAAAAATTTTCTTTTTTTGAAATAAAGCTTTCAAATTTGGTACACACGTTCTAGAGGTCAAGGAAAAGAATGAGTTCGTTGATGAGCAAAATCGGTCCACTGGAATGGGGTCTACCGCACCCCAACATTTCTATTTCTAACTTTACAAAAATATTTATTCGTGGTGGAAGATTATAAATAGGATCTGATATACAACTCATTATAATATTGTGTCCAAATGTTGAAATACACAAAATACGCCAAAAAAACAAAATACGTACAAAAAAAAACAAAATTCGTCAAAAATTGCTTTTGTTGTAAACTCCACCACACGGTGAGGAAGTTTTGATCCCATAATTGGCAGCGGTTTTTTTAAATGTAGTTCCATAATTTATTATAAGAATTTGAGAAAAATGTATACAGACTGATTTTTTTAACAGAAACCTTAGAAATAAAAATTACTTAATGTGATGTTGAAATTATTTATTTTTGATTATTTATTTCATATTAATCAACCATGAAATCACAAAATTTTGTATAACAAATATTTTAGTTTAAATAAGAGAAGAAAATGTAATTTTATAAATTTATTTTGTGCAGACCTTCGATTTTGGCGAAAATTGATCGTTTATTTAAAATTCGCCCAAAATGTGGCAAAACAACAAAATACATGTTTTCGATCATTTTTGTATGTAGTTTCATAATTCAGTATTAGAATTTAAAAATCACGTACACAGGGTGAATTTTTTCATACGAGCCCTAAAATTAAAAATTAGTTGAGCCGGCCCTGGAATTTTCTGTCTTTGATTATGCATGTAAATTGACAATTAATAGTATATTATATACCCACAACACGAGCTGATTCTAGTGATTAGTTTAAAAGATATTACCTTAAGAAGTATTGGGAAAAACTCATAAATCACCCTGTAGATCAATAAAAAAAGGCTCAGGCTTTTTTCAATAGTCATTTCTAATTCACCTAAGTGAACTCTATCTACCATAACATTTTGTCCCTTTCCTCGTGAATCACCCTGTATATTAAAATATAATTACTAAGAGAAAATTTCCTGGTTACAGTCCTCGCGTTAAAAATTTCTCACAGTGGCCAGTGGGTTAGGATTAATTTCCTATTCCGTGAGAATTTCCATCGCTTTTGCTACCGTAGATTTCTCTTTGTCGTGTTTAAAACACATAAATATAAACACAGAGGAAATCAAAACTGCATGCATGTTTGTCGATGTCCAACTGGGCATATATCATTACTATTATGAATACTGAATTTATTTATTAGCATATTATACCAGTAGTCATGTTTTTAATTAAGATACAAAAGTTTTATGGTCGAGATAATTTTAGAAATGTGCTCTTTTTGTAAGTAAATGTGAATGTAAATTTAATTTGTAACGATTTATATATAGGTATGCAAATTTATAGATCAAGAATTTGGTCAAATTCTACAAATCTTGATTTCTACTGGTATTTCTTTAGTAGTAGAGTATCTACGATTGCATCAAATAATGCTATTTACCAATTTTCTTCAGCTGCTAGTATTAGCATTTCATATTTTTAAAACCTACTCTATAAAAGAGTTCTGAGTGGTCATGTCCATCGATAAAGGATCAGCAAAAACGCACATTAATATCAAAGTCATCTAAAATCAGTAAGTTATACTGACCCCGTTGTTGGAGTTTTTTAACTCGTAAAATCCATTATTTTAGATTTCACCCAATCTGTGTATAAAAATATTTAATAAATTAAATATAAAATAATCATATGTTTGGAACTGTGGCAGCCACAAAATCCGATTAGGCCTTCATAACATTCTTCGGCTTTGTTCCTTATCTCATTTGGAAGTCCTGATAGTTTCATGAACGTCGAACCGCATCCGAAAGCCTGAAAAACGGCATCAAAGGCAGAACGTCTGTGGTCTTTAGCCATGCAGGCCTGCTGCATTGGTGTAGTGCACTTGCAACGCTATCTTATCAATCCCGACGTTGACGACGACTTTACCAAGTTTACTGTTCGTCTAGACTGGGTACTGATTCCGGGAAATATGCCCTCTTTGTTTCGAACTTAACTTCTGTACTTTGGAGCGTTGGAAGTTGGACATCCAATTACCCACATTATATGCTAACTAATAAGTATTTTCGGTATTCCAACATTTTTTATTATCCGAACTTTTCATCGTGGCTTGGTAATGTTCCATTAAACCCTTTAATTATTGGTAAATTACAGCTTATTTGCAGATAGATTCTGCTTAAACGATAGAAGCAAGAATGCTTACTACAGTAATCAAATAGCTCAAAGGAAGGAAACTATTCAAAGCACTCAACAGCTAAAGTTCATGACATTGTTAAGTAATTGGAATCATATTGGAAAACAACGGAGCCTAGGAATAGACTAAATGGTAGTGGCAGACTTAAATGAAGTTCTTCTACTCAGTTTAGTCATTTAGTCCATTTTTTCTCGCAACAATTTTTTTTGCCACCAAGTTTCTAGTTGTTCAATAAAAATATAGGTAGTTCAGGGGAATAAGATTATCTATATTTTCTACCCATAGTTGAAGAGGTCACGTGCACTGTATCCAGAACAATGATTTTTCTTTCACTTTTTCTGGATTTCCTCATTTTTTTTTTTTGGCTTCGGATACACGTCCATTCAGCCACGACTGGTATTAATTATGAATACCAGGGATATCCTATCTTACCGTTTTTTATTTTCAATTGATTAAGCACCACATATTAACCGTTAATTCCTCGTTAAAAGTTAATTACTCGTTAATTTGGTAAGCATGGACTGGCCTGCTTAATTCATTAATAATTATGATTCATTTTATGGTTGAAAATATTCCCTTTTCTTTTTAGTCACTCGAAAAAATAAAAAAATTATTGACAGTTTTTATAGTTTTTTATAGGAACTTTTCTTCTCTTTATTCAGTTATCGTTTTCAAATATTACTTGAAAATTCTGTGCAAACCTTAATGAGATATTTCAGGATTTAGTAGGTAGCTTGTAAGCGAGTAATTTGTTTAGGGTTTCGCAAATGTTTTAAGCAAATATGAATTTTTTCTTTGAATCGGTCCAACTAAATTACTTATTGGCTGTTAAAAATTTCTTGGTTTATGTCAGGAAGATTATATGATGTCGATAAGCTGAATATCAAGGCACTCTACCGCTCTTCTTATCAGCTTGATTAAGCATCACAGATTAACCGTTAATTACTCGTTAACAGTTAATTGCTCGTTAACTCGGTAAGTACGTAGTCTCCAGGTTACTTGATTATACTTCGTTTTATAGCTGGAAATATTCCTTTTGTTTTTAGTTGCTTGAAAAAAAATCAGATGGGTTTCCCGTAGCCTGTACCAAGAAATTAAATTTAGGTATGGTCCTTATTTTACGAGTGAGAATGCAAACCTCTTCAGTTATTTACCCATCACAGGTTAATTACTTATTTCATGCTAATTGTTCATTAAACAGATAGGTTGCGTGTTACCCAATGAATTGGTCCGTTAATGACTCGTTACCAGATACTGCCTTGTTTCATGCTAATGGGATGCTAATATCATAGTAAAAAAAGTATTTATTTTAAAAATAATATTCCAAGATGTTTTGCTTACCTAGGAAATTCAAGCCAATAGTACGTTATTGTAATACATTTTCTCGTTAATTACTCGTTAACAGATACTGACTTGTACCTCCTTTTATTATCAGTTATTTGAGCTTTGCACGTTAATTAACCGTTAACTGGGCAAGTCGGCTTAATCATCAGATAATTACTGAACATATGCCATTTATAAACGTTGAATTGGTGGGAAATTCAAGTAATTTGTATGTTGTCCCAATAATTTTTTTCGTTAATTACTCGTTAACAGATACTGACTTGTTTCATATTAATGAAATACTAATATATACACAATTTATATTTTTTATAGTATAAGTATAAAACCAATCATTTGCAAAAAAAATAAATAATCGAATACCTACAATTGAAAATTATTAATTATTTTTAAAATAGAGCCCAAAATGTGTCCTTTGACATTCAAAGATTAGCTGTGTCATACATATTCTACATCAAGATTAATGGATGTCGACAATATCAACAGAAGAATTTCCTACCATTTTTTATTGCCAGTTTGCACGTTAATTGTCCGTTAACTGGACAAGATGACTCGATCATCAGATAATTACTAAGATATGCCTTTTACCAACGTTTTAAATATATTCAATGTATATTTGTACCCTTTATTATTAACCTTTTTATTACCAGTGCTTTCGGATTGCAGTTTATTGTCCGTTAACTGTGTAAGTTGATTCAATCATCAGATAGATATTGAAGATATTCTTTCAACAATGTTGAATTAGTGGAAAATTTATGCCATTTGTATGTTATCCCAATAATTTTTTTCGTTAATTACTCGTTAACCGATTAAATAAATAAACGAAGACAATTTAAAATTATTCATTATTTAAAAATAGAGGTAAAAAATCTCCTTTGACAAACAAAGATTATTATTAGTTTTTTGTGCATCACACATTAATTGCCCGTTAACTAGGCAAGTTGACAATCATTATTCGTTATCAGATAACTACTGAAGAAATTCATTTTATCAACGTCGAATTGGTGGTAAATTCAAGTCATTTGTGTGTTTTACTTTGCCTTATCTATTAAAACAGAAGTGGTGTATCAAGTATTTCCTTTTCGAGCACGTTAATTAACGGTTAGTTGTTGATTGCCCGTTAACTCGCTGTCTCGATCATTATTCTCTACTAGATCATTAACAAAATTGAGGACAAATTATCATTCAAAAAGCAATCATTACTTATATTTCAACTAAATTCCGCACTTAACCAGAAACTTTGACGTTTGGTTTGATTTGGATATCGATAATTCCTCTCTTCTTATTATCAGTATACAGGCGCCCACTCCTTAATTATCCGCTGATTATTAATTGTTCGTTAACCTGGCAAGTGCAGCGCATAATGGCTGTAAATATTAACCAAATTGACAATAAATAAATCATTCTCAAAAACCTCAACAATCTGAAGTGTCAACTTGTTTTATTGACAAATATATCTGTATCTACATTACAGCATATATCTCATAATTAGGTATTTTACATTGGATCATGATTACCGAGCATTATTTTTATCAGCTATTGTGTTAACATATATATACCTACTCCACGGTCAAAAGTCAACAGCAAGCTGAAGTAAGGCAAGATACTACGCAGAAATAGCATTAGTTGACATGTAACTGGTAATTAAAAGCAACGAACTTAAATTTAATTTAATCCTGGTACCCCTACACTACCCTTATTATCACTCCAAAAGTAAGCCAAAATTTATAGGATATTTTTAGTACTAGGTACATCGTCACCGCTATAGATTTAAATAATAATTAAAAGATTCACAGGTGCGATGCGATTGCTTATCATTTGTCTACGTTCTACTTATATTTTATTATCTGTTATCTTTAATATTTTGACGCATGTTAATGTAGTCACATAAAAATTAATCTTAAGTAGAAGTAGATTTGTCGACTGATCAAATATTTAAATCAAAAGGATGAACGAAAGATATAAACAAAATAATTTTCGTTTGCTGATAATGAAGGTGATGGCCCAAGTGTTGCATTTTTATCTAACAAAAATGCGTAGTTTGAACACGGCTACAGCACAGCATAATTATTATATTACATTAAAAGATCCAATTGGCTCTACGGTGACTATTTTTTTGGTTTCAAAACATTCTAAAAATCAAAATATTCAAGATTTGCTTTTACACAACTGACGCCATCTGTTGGACGACTGTTGAACAACCCATTTAGAACTCTGCTTTGGGATTGCTGTAAAGCGGTGTAAATACATCACAATATTTTGAATTGACTAAAGGCGTATATGCTGAATTATTATTAGATACTTTAGAGGGTGTTTTATATTTAATTATCATTGTTTCACAGTACTATACCGATAGATAATACGTATATGATAAATTGTGAGTTCTGTGTAAGTAATTATGATTTATGAACCTCGAGATATTAAGCAAAAATAATTATATTATTATATTTCTATAATAAAAATAAAAAATGGTTAGCGTCTTAATTAATATATCATTGTCAGAAATATTAATAACTTTTGCGATTATAAGTCATAATCCAGATACAATATTAGTAGACATAATAATACACTTAAACTCTTAATGGAATTTAACGATTAGAATACTTAGATATTTTTATGAAATTTTTAAACGTTCGTTTCCGTCCTGATTTACTGGGATTGTCGAGGACTGAAATATCGTATTAAGATAGAGAAAGAACATAATGTAAAAGTTCGATTTTCTATTTAAAGGCTAAATAAAGGCAAATTTTTCCTCCATTTTATAGCATCAAACTATCTGCCTATGCATTTGAAACGAAGTTTATGTGATTTTCTTATCGCTTGAATTACGAAATTTTCGCAAATATACAGGAGATGTAAGATATGGCATATTTCTATTAAATTGGGTGCAAGATAAGTGAAAACTGCAGTGCACTCAATATTAAAAAGGAATCACAGTATCTGCTATTTATTCTCAAGTAATCTTTCATTTTTTATCTAGTACGTGATGAATTAATCCGTAATTATAATTTTTAATTAAAGGAGGAATCATCGACTTTAAATATGCCTATATAACTATAATATTTAATAAATTACACCAAACAAACTAATAATAACTATTGTCGTCTGTTGTTGTTCAAGAAGAAGAAGACGAAGGAAATAGAAGAAGAAGAAGAAGACGAAGGAGACGGAAGAAGAAGGAGACGGAAGAAGGAGACTTAAGAAGAAGAAGACGAAGAAGAAGAAGAAGACGAAGAAGAAGAAGAGGAGGAGGAAGTGAAAGAAGAAGAAAAATAAGAAGAAGACGACGACGACGGAGGAAGAGGAGAAAAGGGAGGAGAAGGAGGAGGAGAGAGGACATGTGTCTAGATATAAATGATGACCACAATGGTATTTGGTATTTGGTATCTTCACATTATCGTTCTCATCATTATTATCTAATTAGCTCGTTTCGCGTTTCTGCATTTTTATTTAAATAATAGTTTGAACTAAATAAGTTTACGCTGAAAAAACAATTGATTAGCGTTTCTACGCAACACTAACTTGAGTAATTTTTTTTTAATTTCTAGGCCTGTTTAGGCTCGTTTTAATTGAAAATTGTTTCCGTTGGCGATATGAATCATAAAGACATTGTCAAACTCCTCTTTATAAATTCCATTTAGTTTTACGAAGGAGGTGACATAAAAAATTATGTGATTTTATAAAAAAAATGTCTCCTGTACTGAATTTAACATAAATTGGAAGTAGACATAATATCGAAATATCATGGAGTGTGATATTAATAATTGTAAATATTTTTTTTCTGCCAGCTCTAGAGATAAATACTTAATTTAATATTAAATGTGAGAAAAAATACCTGGTGATGTAAAGCAGACAATGGCTATCATTTATTCAACAATTCGAAATCAGTACACTTCAAGTAAAGTAATTATGTGATTATGGCATAAAAATAAATATTCGGGTGTGATGTCTAAGTATTATTTATCGTTCTACAAGGTTACTTGTATTAGACCACTGGTGATATAACCAGCATCTGAAGTATGTACCTACTGATATTTATATTTTTATTAAGGAAAATATCGGTTTGTATTTATATTTACGTTTATCAGTTATAGAAATTTTAATGATATATAGGCTCTATTAAAAACAATGGGAAATATTTTTTTTATGAAAGTATGAATATCAAAATGCTTGCAGTTAAAAATATTTTTAAATATATATATATATAGGGTGACTTGCGACATAAGGGCGCCATTTTTTTTACAAGGAACACCCTGTATATTTTTCGTTTTCGAATTCAGCGTAAAACTACGTTTACGTCTTCTGGATTTTTGATCATTGATGTGACATTGCCGATTTATTCGAAGTAATGTGAGCATTTCGGTCAGGACAAGGCTTAAAAAATTCCATTAACTACGAGAGTAATTCAAAATTTGTTCATATGGAACGGCCCTATATTTTATTAAATTTTTTAATTTGCTATGTGTTAACAATCTACAGTATTTATGTGCAAAAATCTGCATTACCAAGCGATACAAAATTACTACGAAATAAGGATAGCATTTAGAAGATTGTAAGAAGCAAATATTTTACCAGTTAGACTTATTTTATTTGTCAGTTTTATGAGTTTTTTCCAACGTTTTAATAAAAATAACTTTCACTGAATAAGTAAAGGAAACATTTTGAGGTTTTCCTTTCACATGCAAAATATTCAAACAAATTTCTCGTGTTTAAAACTTACTTTGGACCATAATTAATGCTGATAAAAAACTTACGTAGTGGATCGATGCTTTGTGAAAATCCATTTCTAATAAAAAAATATTTGTATTAGAAAATTTGCGAAACTGTTTTTTTACTTGTCAAATATCCACTTTATTTTGTTATTCTACAACTAGTTTCAAGTATGTATGTAACTCAAAATATTCGAATAGGATGTTAATAAAATAAATTGAAAATTTTACGAATAAAAACAGTTTCAAACATTTTTTATTACAAAAAATTTTTTACAAAAAAAACTTGGTAAAAAAAATATTTTCAGTGATAGGTACTTACAATTTGGATTTAATGGCATTTAAATTCTATATCTGCTTATGCAGAGATCTTTAAAGCAACTGAAGGCTGAACTATTTTAGTGTCTGGTGGTTTTGGTCTATCTTACCCCTGATAAGATAAGATAATTTCATACACTAAATAGTCAAAGTTATTGTTCGTTTCATTGTCCTTCCCCCCTGTAACATTAGCAAAATTGGATGCCAGAGAAGTATTGCAGTACGATGAGTGAAAGTGAGTTGAAAGTTAAGTTGGGGTCCACAGTGGTTCTGACCATCTAGTGTATACAGTGAACCCGTTAAAGTTTTGTAGTATTTGGAATAAATATCCCTTTTTTCTTAAGTAATCACACAGAAACGAAAAGTTTTGGGTCTCTTCTATACATTTTATAATCGAATGAATCGAAAATTTTCAGGTGCTAATTTTAGTCAATAAAAGAGAGTATAGGGTTAAAGTAAGTGCGATCGGCAGTTTTTATTTTGGTTTTTATTTTTGTTTTTTTGGTTTTCTTGGTTTTTTGGTTTTGTCTGTTTTTTGTTTTTTTGATTTTTCATTTTTGTTTTGTTTCAGTTTTCTTGTTTGTTTGGTTTTTGGTTTTAGTTTTCTGTTTTCTGTTTATTGTTTGTTTGTTTTTTTGTTATTTTGTCATATTGTTATTTCGTCGTTTCGCTATTTCGATATTTTGATATTGCGATATTTCGTATTTTCGTTTTTGTTTATTTTTTGTTTTATTTTGGTTTTCTGTTTTTGCTTTTGCTTTTGCTTTTTGAGTTTGACGTTTTTCGCTTTCGTTGTTATTTGTTTTTTGGTTCTGTTCTTTTTGTTTTCTGATTTTTGTTTTTGTTTTGTGTTTTGTTTTGGGTTTTAGTTTTTGGTTTTTTATTATTTTGTTATCTTGGTTTTCTAGTTCTTTTTTTTTGTTTTTATCTTGCTTTTGTTATTTTGTCATTTCGTTATTTCGTTATTTCATTATTTCGATATCTCGAGAGGAAATAAGGAAATTACAAAATAACGAAATAATGAAATAACGAAATAAAGAAATGACAAAATAACAAAAACAAGATAAAAACAAAAAATAAAAAACAAAAAACTAGAAAACCAAGATAACAAAATAATAAAAAACGAAAAAAATACAATAAAAACCAAAACAAAAAAACAAAAATAAAAAATCAGAAAACAAAAAAAAAACAAAAATGTCAAAAAAGTGTCATGTCAAAGAGAAAAGTTTTTGAGATAATTGATCTCAAATTTCAAAAAATAAAGAAATTTTGACAATGGATTTATTTTACTAAAAAAATTTAACAAAACAATCAAATGCGATGCTCAAATTGGTTTCCATTGGCTTTCTGGTAATATGCAAGCCGATTTTTAAAATCTTCAAGGACGTTTTGAAGCATTTCTGGTCAGATAAACCAAGGAAAATGTTGCTTTTTTTTGAAAAATATAATGCATTAACATTTTTTTTTAAATTGACTCATTTAAGATGAATATAGAAAAACTGACAACCTCTGTACTACTTCGAACTACCTCACTTTAAAGAGGATTAAAAGACCTTCAAAATGCTTTTTTTGGATGATTTTTAAAGTTAATTGCAATTATGACCGAA
Organism: Rhagium mordax; assembly: GCA_963680705.1. NCBI lineage: Eukaryota > Metazoa > Arthropoda > Insecta > Coleoptera > Cerambycidae > Rhagium > Rhagium mordax. The sequence continues at coordinate 5,537,809 of OY796656.1, forward strand.
ATAAGAAGCACGCCTCGTTTTAGCAAATTACAATATTGCTCGTTTGACGGTAATTTATTCTCAGTATATTGATTTATTTACTTTAGGGGTGGTTTTCATCCTCTTAGGGGTAAAAGCAATTATTTTTCTTATTAGGGGATGAGATTTATGTTTCAAAATGTAACAATCTGCTAAGAAAGACCTAATTTCTCAAAATAAACAAAAAATAATTCAATCATCCATTTTATCCCTTTTATATCGGTGCAAGATACATTTTTTAATTTCTGACTTCACAAAATGGCGATCAGCGATCCCAAAAAGATAAATAGGTAATATAAGTTTCATTAAATTATTCTCCGTAGGTACTTTGTTAATAATTATTGATGTTTTGATAGGGGTGATTTTCACGTTTTTAGGGGTAAGAGCAATAATTTTTCTTCAATTAGGATATAAGTTTTATGTCCTAAAATATCGGAAATTTCAAAAAAGCTCTACCTGCTCAAAACAAACAAAATAGATATTTTCCATTGTACCCCTATTATATCGGCCATATTAGGGGTGCAATCGCAAATTTTAAAATAATTCTGACTTCAGATTCGTAATCAGCGACCTCAAAAACATATATATGGATTTTTTCAATAACTATCTCTTAATACTTGAGTCAGTATTAAATTTTGAAATTCAGGGGTGGTTATTACCCTCTTAGGGATGAAAACCACCCCTGAATTTCAAAATCTATCTCTTTTTAATTCTTTTAATACTTGAAGCATAATAGTATTAAAGTTAAAGAATCCGCTAAGAAAAAATTCCGAGCCGCTATAGAATTAGTCCGAAGTTTGGGTACTTTTTGACCGCAAGTGACTATATTATTGACAAATCTGTTGGTATATTAGTGTATAATCAAGTGTAGTGTAATGTAGTTTATTAACGGTTTGCAGCAAGCACTAAACGTATCTTATAGCAGATAATTAATTCTGAGCTATTAAAATCAGTTTTCTATGAAAGTCAATTGGTTCCAAATCAAGGTTCCTTGTAGGCCAAACTAATCAATAGGTCTACCAAAGTGATATCTACTAAGATCTGTCGAATACGTCCCTGGGCAAATGTTAGCCAAACAAGTTTATGTTGCAAAATCTCAAGAATTCCTCGTGAATTTTCTGTGATGAGTCGTTATGTGGTGGGTGTGGGTTTCCAATTTTTTTTTATGTTTGTCGGCCAAAAATTCAAAAATAAGTTTCTCGTAAGGTCCTCCTACTGCGATGGAACATTTGACAAAAACCATATTAACGAAGGAGTTCATGGCCAAAAACAAGTTTCTCCAATTTCCTTCAATTTTTTTTGTTCCTTTAGTCCGACCACTCTTATGTCTACGTTATTATGAGGCGAACGTAATTCAAATTTTTGTGGCCTACGTAAGAAACGAAATTTGGTGACACCATTGAGACAAATTATTCCTACAAGATCCGCCTACTGCGATGGAAAATTAACGCTATTTTTGTATAACTCGTAATAGCGATAGAGATACGATTTGAATTATTTCAGAAACGTGTTTTGCATCCACAAATATCCCCAAAAAATAGCATATTTGTTATATATTTTTTTAAATCAATAATTTAATAAAAAATATAATGGTTACAAATTTTTCGACGAAAAGTACTTTTCGAGAATAGTTACTAAAATCGAATACCAAATATTCGAAAGGTCAATCATCTAATATTGCATGCAACGACTAAATCTTGCGAGCTCGGGGTTAATGGTTCCTCAAGTTTCAACGACGAGCATTTCGGATCAAGTCCCCTGTAAGGACACAATCAATACAGCGCTAATAACCGTCTTAATTGCATCAATAAATAAGATCGATAAAAGAACTATGCATTTGACAGCATAAATCATAAATAATCCTGCTGATAACACTGAGCAAATCCCGCGGGCGAACGCCGCTCACCGACCTGAAAAAACAAATAACACGTGCTTCTCACCAGTAACATTCTAATTCCTGGCAATTATACACAAAAAAACCGGTGCAATATGTTCCATTAAACAAAAAGCGAAAGAAAAACATGATATACGTACACGTTGGGTAGCTGACAGTTCCTCGATACGCCAAACGTTAAGTCACCACACATGCACAATTTAGACACATTTTAAAACTAGTTTTATCTACGATGACCTTCACTGACTAAAAACCTGAATGTTAGTGAGGTTATTTTAAGATCGCTAGTTACATCACTCGTGGCCACCAGACCAGATGCAACAATTACTTGTCAGAAAACTGGCATGCATGCTGTGTGAATTTTCCGAGGAAACGACGGCTAGTCAGCGCTAGGAAGTGAATGCTCGTTGAAACAACAGAACTCGCCGAGAGCCTACGTTGGCTTAGGAAAGCGCGAAGGAATAGTCGTTTGTTCGTCGATATCCAACTAATATCGTTCCATCGTTCGAATAGCGTACCCCGCAATTAAATAGGTATATAGTTTAATGTTGGTGTTCCCTCTGCGCTATGCCAGATCATTATCTTTATCAACGCATGTACGAGTATCAAAATTACTTGATATACAGTGTACTAGGAAGTGCAGCTCTGATCAGTAGGATTTTAGACAGAGTTATTTGAAGGTTTTGAGTTTTAATTTTAGCTTTAGCTTTTTTATGTAAATGTTTAATACATACCTAAAAAAATCTTCAATACCTTCAGGATCAACTCGATTAATTAATTAAAGTAATTAATACTGTTACTGTTACAGCAAGATGGAGCACCTATCCATTTTTGAACGATGCAATTCCAAATATTTGTGTTACTGATTTACATCAGAAATAGACGAAATAGTAACATAGATAGCGTTCCACAAGGATCAGTTTTCAGCACCCCTCCTTAATATGTACGCTGCAGATATCCAAACAGGAACGAATAATCAAACTCAATAATGTTCTTTTGCTGAGGATTTGGCTGTACTTTTTTCCCTAAAATCTCCAAATTCCCACTTAATCAATTTCCAAAAATTTTTTTCGTATCGTGAATTTAAGTGTGAAATTATGAAAGAGAGTATATTGTCAATTATTGTAGGAATTGAATTGAGATTTTTTGACAACCGGTTTATATCTGTATACGTGATATCACTTCGGACTAATTCTATAGCAGTTTTAAATTCAAATATTTGTGGATATAGCTTGATTCAAAATGGGTCAAGTATGAAATATTAAGAAGGGATAAGAGTGCTTTTTCGTTGGTGGTGAGTTTCAACCCAACTCTGGGGGATCGAAGAATGGAAAGTGACTTCAAAGAGGATCACTTTTTCGAAACAGTTCGACGAAAGTTAGCTTATGAAATAGCAAAAATAATTCATGAAATAAAAATTTGCTTAGGCTCATCATTGCCGAGATACATTTCATGTTAGGTGCATTTGAACGTAGCCCTGAAAAAGTCACGCGCTTCAAACACTCATAACTCTGGTTTAGAAAAACCTATTTACATGTAGGTATCTTGAACCGAATTAAAGCTTATCAGTTGCTTAAAATTGTCTTTTGGCTAATTTTTATCTGCTAAATCAAAAATGATGCAAGGAAAATAAAGGTAAAAGTTTGATTTTTTATACAAAAAGTGTTTTTTAGTTACAGTAAATTTCAAATTGAAAGGAAAATTCCAAATCGTGCTTCTTGTTAGTCCTAACTGTTATGAATTCGCTCATATTTTTTTGACCATGTGAATGCGTTATCTAAGAGATTTTACACTTAATGTATTTTGAAAATGATTATTTTTGGCTTTAAGGTTAAATAACTTAGCAGGAAAGAATCTTAGCTGAATATTACTACAGACAAAATATTATTGCAATAAAATAAGGAAATGTTGCTTTTTTTATTTTTTTTAATACCTTAGGAGATAGAAGTGTTTGAAGTTAACTCTTAACGTATTTTTTCTAAAATTGACGCATTTAAGATGAATATAGAAAAACTGACCACCTCTGTACTGTTTTGACCTGCCTGACCTTAAAGAGGATTAAAAAACTTCCAAAATGCTTTTTTTGGATGATTTTTAGCAATAATTGCGAATGAGATGTTAGGCCGTTGGAATTAATAAAAAAAAGGTGATTTTCAAGAAGTTTTATCTCCAAAAGATTTTATTGCATAGAATGCATCTTTTAGGTATAAAAACTTGAAAAATCATAGTCCGTACGCACAGAATGACGGGGAAAGTACCTAAAAATGCATAATTATGCAAAAAAGTGCATTTTTTCCTGTTTTTGTGCATTTTTCAAGGGTTTTTCAAAGATATTCATGTAAGATTAATAAAAACTTGAGAAAAATGGTTTGTTTTAGTATTATACAAGCCCTAAGTAACATATTGGGTCATTTAAGACCCTTTATGGGCCGATTGCAGCCATTAAACGCATTCAAAAGTGCATAATTTGCATCCGTTTAAAAATTTTTAATAATTGCTCTAAAATTAATAAAATATCGTCCAAATTTTATACTCGGGGGTTTTCGAGGTCACTAATTACGAATTTGAAGAGAAAATCGGAAACTTCAAAATGGCTGACTGATAATGGCGCCATACAAAAAAGTTAATTACAAAGGAAATCACAATAAAAATCAAGTATTAATTTATTTTATTCAACATTACCAATATATTACCAAAGCATTCTTCTATTTATCAGTTTTGTTATTAAATGGCAGCGCGTTAAAAAATAAGATATAGGAGGGGGGGGGGGGGGAGAAATGCAAAAAAAATAAAAATTGAAAATTTAGTTAAAAAGAGACGTAAATTAATTTTTTTTATTTGCTTTGTATACATTTTATGCGAAAAAAAAGGAAAAAAATGTACTTTTAAAATTGAATTTCGCGCCATTATCAGTCAGCCAGTTTGAAATTTTCCGATTTCCTCTTCAAATTCGTAATTAGTGACCTCGAAAACCCCCGAGTTTAAAATTTGGACGATATTTTATTAATTTTAGAGCAATTATTAAAAATTTTTTTAAACGGATGCAAATTATGCACTTTTGGATGCGTTTAATGGCTACAATCGGCCCATAAAGGGTCTTAAATGACCCAATATGTTACTTAAGGCTTGTATAATACTAAAACAAACCATTTTTCTCAAATTTTTATGAATCTTAAATGAATACCTTTGAAAAACCCTTGAGAAATGCACAAAAACAGCAAAAAATGCACTTTTTTGCATAATTATGCATTTTTAGGTACTTTCCCCGTCATTCTGTGCGTACGGACTATGATTTTTCAAGTTTCTATACCTAAAAGATGCATTCTATGCAATAAAATCTTTTGGAGATAAAACTTCTTGAAAATCACCTTTTTTTTATTAATTCCAACGGCCAAGAAACGCGCCTGTTTTAGCAAATAACTCTGTGTCACCCATTTCAACTTTTAGCTCGTAATTTTTGAGTTCAGGGAATAATTTTTATTTAATATTTTCGTCTTTTAATTACCTACAAATCCACGTGGCCAGATTTTTATTTTTCAGCCCCAGTTTTCCGAATTTTTATTCGAAAATGAAATTTTTAAAAAACATCACTATTTACGCATTAAAGTTAGACTGTGTCGTGTTTTAAAGTAAAGAGGGCAATTTCGTTTTAAAAATCTTCATTTTTGAATTATTATCATTGTGTCTGCTAAATTATTGGTTTTCGACCATGTTTCTCGGAATTTTTATTTAAAAATTTTTCTCAAATTTTTTACATCTAAAACTTTTTTTTCACGTCTTGACTAGTAGTTCTTAAAAATTACCTATTTAACAAGGTTTTTTATTTTTCACCGAAAGTTTACCGGAATTTTCAGTAAAAAGTTAATTTTTTTTTCGGAAAAAACACTTTTACATGAATTTAATTTAGTCTGGCTGGCATTTTTTAGTAATTCTCAGTAAAGAGGTCAAATTTTTCTTAAGACCTATGAAAAATCCTAGTTATTCCATAAAAACCCCATGAAATTCCATAAAAATTTAAAATCCTTTACATTATCAGTTGGCCCCTCGACCTCTACAATTTTTGTTGGGACCATTTTTTTCGAAAATGGGTTTCTGGGAAGATACTGCCCTCTTTACTTTAAAAGAACACGGCAATTCTAACTTTGATGCGTAAAAAGGCGTTTCCTTGAAAAAATCTTTCACTTCACTGAAAATTTAGAAAAATTAGGGCTGAAAAACAAAAATCAGGCGACACAGATTTGTAGGTTATTAAAAATTGAATAGTCTAGTGCCAAACCGGATTTCAGAGGCCAAAAATCAACACAATTCTTAGCAGTATATAGTCGGAAAATTTAGAATTATTGGTATATAAATGGAAAAAATCGATTGGACCCCAACAAAGAACCAGAAGTAGGATGTGGGTGGGAAAGGGGATGTTTTTTACGATTTCCGGCAAAACTAGTCCTCCTATCAAAAAATATAATTGAAAGATCTACAACATAACCTCAAAGCTATTGAGGAAAACGCCAAAAGCCAATTTTTTTATTAAGGTTAAAAAAATATATTTCTTGAACTCAAAAATGACTAACTAAAAGTTGAAATGGGTGGCACATTGAGATTTTTCGCCGTGTGGCGGCACCCGACACCGCAAAGATACCGACGTTGCTTATGTTGCAAATAAGTCTGAAATAAATTTTATATTCATCAGTCAGGTTGAACTTCGGATTAATCTTCCAATAAAATAAATAAAAAAATTGTTAACTTAATAATCCCGTACCCTTGACTAACTAAGGGAGGCCTAGGTCCCCTCTAAAAACTATTTCTTATGCTATGGCCTTATTTTTTATTAAATACTTGGAATATTTTTTTTTAAAATATTCCAATTCAAATCTAATGGTAAATTGACGATTTTGACAGTTGACAGCTGCCAACCAGCTGCTAAGTCAACATTAACAATCCAAAAACTTAAAATAGTTTATAAAAATGAGCTTGAAAAATTATGTTATAATTTTTTGGTTCCTGTATTTAAATCTGACGTCAGTTTACAGTGTCAAATCAACATTAATTATTAAAAACTTGAAATAATTTTGCAATTTTATGGCTTTGAGGTCAATATATTCAAATTTTTAGTGATTTTGACAGCTGTCAATTGTAAAAATTCTTAACCTGACCTCAGATTTAAATACAGCAACCAGAAAAATATATAAGTTTTTGAATTGTTAATGTTGACTTGACATCTGGTTGGCAGCTGTCAACTGTCAAAATCGTCAATATACCGTTAGTTTAGAATTGAGAGACTTCAAAAACATACAAACGGCCTCCTTTTCAAGTATTAAAAAAAATTAAGGTAATAGCATAGAAAATAGTTCTCGGAGTGATTTTCGATCCTTAGACCACTTTGGGCACCATCTTGGATTTGATATGTTAAATTTAGAAAATATCTGTACAAAAATTGCTTATATATGAACGTATACATCCAAACAAATTTTAATACAAACTGGACGTCATTTTTATAGAGTTTCTAACTCAGGCAGAATGATTCACCTTGTTTCCTTATTCTGACCGTAATTTTAAAGCTGCTATTTTGTGAAACAAAATTTAGGCAGCAAAACTATTCAACGATCCCAAATCTTTTATTGTACCAAATTGTGGTTATTTTCATCAAGAATTGGCGCGGTGATAGATTTTTTATGCCTATTTCTACAAAAGGCCAATGTGTGGCGGTTTAAAATATGCCAGTAACTAACAAAAATTGTAAAAAGGTATCATTTCGCGAAGGTCACTAACACGATTCGGATTACAAGGGAAATTTACATGCTCTTATTGATAACCATAAATAGATATCACAAAACTTGTTTAATAATAATTACAAGCACGTTTAGATAAGTTATCGTAAAAATGAAGAAGCAGTCGGAATAATTTGCGATATTTCACGCAAGATGCAATGGAACAGGAAACAATTGCGTTTAAGATATCAGGTTTTACTACAAATAATTTAATATTATTCATCGCTATTATAAATCATGACGCTTTTAATATAATGAGAAAAAACTGAGAATCCTAGTTATCTGAATCAAGTTTTCCCAAACAACCGAATGGAAAAAAAAATGCAGTACACTGGCCAGTCCAGTCACCACTTGGATTCTTCTAGGATTACCTAAATACTATGTCAATAAACTGGATAATATCGAGCATATCGAGGAATGAGATAAACACTTACTTTTGTATCTTCTTTAGTACCTGCTACAGAAATTGGATTTCTTTATTACGGACAATAAATTGATAATTTTTCACCAACATAGGTAAAACTCTTCATATTTGGTGGGGACTTACCTGAAATGAAAAAAAATAGTTGAAACAATATTATATTAGCAAATGTCTTCTTATAATAATATGATAGTAAAATAAATAGAGATAAAATTTTTTATTATATCTAAATACGTATAAATTCCAGTGAACGTTTTGATGCATTAAAAAATATTTCACTTGTTGGTTTTAAAGTATAGACGTAGGATTAATTAAAAAAAAAATACGTTTTATCAATGATGATTCTTTACACTATCTATAAGGTATAGCAAAAGTAAATATAAAAAAACACACCACATAGATTAGATAATCCCAAATCCGAAGCAATGTTTTAAACGCAAAAGTCCATAATTTACAATGCCAGTGCCGGAACTGGAAACCGAACCCAGTCCTCAGGAGACAATGTGACCAAGTATGATCGCCAGGAATAATTTTAATACTTCGCTTCGCAGGGATCGAACAAATTTTCACGGTTTAAACAAAACTTGTAATCAGCAACGACCGACTTGCCGTTTTGCTTGCTACAATGTATCCGAGGCCGGTTATTGTGACCTTGTCATATGGGCGATAAGCCAAGCGAATATCATCCAGCATCTTTGTATTTATTTTTTCTTTGCACAAAATATGCATAACGCCGCAATTAATAATAACGGCCAGCGTTCTCGAACACAATTCCTTCCGCATTATAACACATCGGCTCTAAAAACTGGCTTCGATATATAAACATTAAAATATGGTTTGCGCAGTAAATCATGAATGTTGTAAACACGGCGAACAATAACTAAACACTTATAATGCAAGTATAGTTTGATATATGCTTTCCGCTGATGAAAATTTATTATTATAATAAAGTTATGTAAAAACTGCAAATAGGGCCGGTTGAAATATGCGCGCATAAATTTAGTTATGGTTTATAACATAACGTTGTTGATAGCATTGCAGTTTTTAAATTTTCTTAATATCCGCATTGTGGCACAGAGTTCGAACAGGAACTTTACGATCAATGGAATATCGTCGAAGATGCTTCTACCAACTCCGATGTTCCACAAGGACCCGTATTATCGCCTATTCTGTTTCGCACTCACATTAATGACTTATCTGCAACAATCAGTTCTATACACGATTTTGAAGTTGATTCTTACACTTCCAAATTGTTCAGAAAACAAAATATTTTTTGCTATTTCTTTTTTAATATTTTTTTTCAAAATAAAATAAATCTAAATTTGTTTTTCAATTATACTTATTTTTGAAGTAAATTTAAACTATTTTAATAAACTGATATATTTTTTTTAATTTGCAGGAAAAGGATAGCTTCAGTTGAAGGTACAAGATAAGATATAATAAGTGGGGGTTGAGATAAAAGTGTATTATTTTAATAACCTGATGAAATTCAATATTTTTTTTAATTCAAAGCAAAGGGGTTGCTGCAGTTAAAAAAGGAAGGTAAAAATTTTTATTGTGAAAAATTTCTGAGACTACTACAACTATTTTCGAATTACTTTAAGTACTTTTAATTGCTTTAGAAATGAAAAAACCTATTCCCGTCTCCAATTTTTCTCCGTTCATCCTTTGGTGTGTAATGTTACTAAGAAATACAACTAAAATGATGATTCAATAATTATAATCATTTCACGAAAACATCTAACTTTTTCGCTTAGTAATGCAGATAATTTGTGACTAGTGTCATCTCGACCAGTTAAAACAATATTTTCATCATTTATATTACTTCTGAGATAACAGACTAAACATGGTACGCCTCGTAAACAAGATCTCGCGATCTTAAGGTCTTAAACCTTGGTCCCCCTTTTGACCCCGTCTGTGGGTCTGTGGCATCGATTTAAAACACATATCTGCGATAAAATGTTTAAAATGTAATTTGAGTTGCATTCTATCAACAGTTCTATTACTTATTATCACGCAGCAAGCACCAATTAGTCGCCTTATCAACAGCTGCGCCGTTTATAAATTAATGATCCTGCTTGGTAATTAAAACGCTGAGATTTGTACTGCAGAATATAAATCGAAATTAACTTAAAAACGTGTATTAGTGGTGACACTGATGGGACTAACCACATGGAAAAGATGGTCTGGTGCCTGATTTACATTGTTTGGCTTCATGGGTAGTATGTCTGAATAAGAAAAATGGTGTTTCCCTCTCAATTAATTTAAAATAATTAGTTAGATTTATAGAACCTGGAAAGTGTATTTTGAAACTGGGAACATCATAAGCTGTTTTATTTTTACCAAAATTTCGGATAGGCGATGTAACATTAATCTTGTATAATTTGTGGGACAAATGTCAAGTCATTTGGGAAACACTATTTTTAATTTGAGCATTATCGGAAACGGCGTGAAACTACATGAAAAAATAAGCTTAATTATACAAGGTGTGCCATAATTCGGATACCAAAAAATTATTTAGCGATAGATATAGTTTGATATATTTTTTTTTAATTTATTTTTAATTTAGATAACAGATAATACTAATTTGTGAAATTTAATACCCGAATGAGGGAGTAAGGGCTGTATATACGAATATATAGGTGTAAACAATACTGCTTATTGTGCAGATAAAAAAGTGGATTTGGAAGTTTTTCTGATACATCTTAATTGTGGAAAATTGATAAAGAGGAAAGTTGATGCAATTATTCGACCCACACGTTGGGTTTCTGCAAGTGTTAATAGCAGGCAGATAGTCATTTTACTATATCCATGAAGTAGCAAACTATTCAAGTATAATATTTAGAAAGAGCGCGTTTGCTTACGTTACGAAAAGTCAATACGACTGTATTGTTTTCAACATTTAGCAATGTTGAATCTTGAATAAGTTCATTATTTGTTATTTAAATGTAACAGTTAAAAGGTGCTAGTTGTCACGTAATCATCTGTTTTATTATTATTTCTGAGCTAGTGAAAATTTAAAAAAAAAAACGAGCAACATGGCATTAGTCTCCATACTCACTGCAATTTTCATTATAGTGTTAAATTAATTGTTGTAAATTAGAAATAGTGTGCTGTTTTTAATCATTTTACCGAGCATTTTACATTTTACCGAAAAAAAGTTGGTTAACCAATTTTTTCTGTCTTAGATATAATGAAATATAATTAAATACAGTGCATGCTGCATGGTGGTGATTCCAGGACTTAATTTAAGATAAAACCCTCAAATAAAATTTTGCCTTAAAAATTATAAAAAAATAATTTTTCGGATAGGTACTTACCAAAACTGTGAATTTTTTTTGTTCGTTTTTTGTTAGTATTGATTTGATTTTATAGCGTCAAATAGCGACAAAATACGAAAATGAGTCGGAAAATGCTTCCTTTTCGAGATACAGGGTGTTAAACAAAAAGAATTAAGGATGTCCGAAAATGCTTCCTTTTCGAGTTAGGTACAGGGTATTAAAAAAAGGAATTAAGAATGTTCGAAAATGCCTTTTTGAGATAGATAGATAATCACCCTGTAGATAAATGAAACACAATTTAAAAATCTATTTACGGTGGACGATGCCGGATGGTTAATGAGTTTTGCTGACGATCGCAACAAATCGTATCACGATTAATCATCTACTTAATTCTAAAAATATGGAATTCAAATATCACCAAATTTTTTGGAAACAAACGCCAGTGACACAGAAACAAAGTTTTTAATTAATCATTACCAGAATAACTCAAGAGGTCTTTTCTTTTTATAATTGGCTACCGATTAAGAAACAAATATCTATCTGATATTTTGATCTCTAGAATACGTCCTTAAAATTGTTCCCTCTCCTCAAGAAACATTCTGTATACACCACTTCAAGTGACGGTCAGTAAGTACCTATATTTAGAAAACACCAAGTACCTATAACGGAAGTTTCTGATCGTGAGTAAAAATAGCGCAGGATTTGAGGAATAGTGCTTTTAAAAAATGTCTGTATGTCTGTCTGTGTATTTTTAAATTTGAGAAATTTTTGAAATATTTGGGATAAGGTCCGTAGTAAGAAAATATTACTCAATAAATAAGGGAGTGCATAAAAAAAATTTAATATTAATGGAAATTTATGCTTACTGGGTCCAACACAAAAAATATTTATAACGCCATCTTTAAAATTCAGTGATAATTGTTAAAAAAACAATCACTTACACATTTGGTTAAATGGGCAAAAAATTGTGTAATTAGTAGATCAACGAAACGATGTCTAGAAATCCTTGATATGATTTTTCGCTTTTGAGTTAAATGGGAAAAAAATATCAAATTTTCGAACTTTTTTTTTTGGCATTGTATATTGAATCCATTAGCCAGCCGTTTATAAAATAATTTATAAAATACATCAATAGAATACAAAACTACATAACACTAGATATTACGGATAAATTAATAGACGATCAACAACGGGGAAACAAACAGGGTCACACTATTCTTGCCCAGGGGCACGAATTTTTATTTTTATAAGTTTTTTTTCTGGGGTTAGTAGTGTTAGAGTGAAACTGACAAAATTTCCTTAGAGTAACTTTTAATGAACCTAATTTATTACGTTACCAATTTCTTTCGACGTTTCATCTTCAAGCAACCAGCAACTTTATTTTTTAAATACGGTCCTGATTTTCTCATATCAAATTTTAGAAGATTTTTTAATTTTTAACTTAACACATTATGGTCTAATTAGGTACGTCTAATTTCTTTGACCATTAACAAAAAATTCTTAAGATATGGGCCTGTCTCGGGGCCTGTATTTCTCACAATTTTGTAAAGATAGGTTCATACAGTAAGGAACGAAGTTGATAATGGTTGTTTGAGAAAAATTGACAAACCAATTTTTAAGTTTATTAAAACTTCTTACAATGAAATTTTGCCAGTTTCGCTGTAACTTTACTATTAACCACACAAAAAAAATAGAAATTAAAGTCTAAAAATTCAGTTTTTTAAAATAAGTAAAACAAAAAATCATGCCAAAGATTTTTAGCCATCATTTTACTAGCCCTTTAATTATACGCAACTTTTTTCTTATTTAACCAAATTTGTATCTCTTACTATTAACAAGATGCCCATAATGACCCTCCTTATCTTGGATACAGTGTATACAGGAAGTAACACTGGAAATGCATTAGAAATTTGCCAAAATATTAACAAGTGGAAGAACATCTTATATAATTTACCCGTAAGTAGGTATACAGAGTGCCTCTTAAAATTACTAACAAACGAAAACTGAAAATTCTATGAAACAAAATAAGTCAAATATTGTTATTATTGCTTTTTCTAACATATTATGTAATTCCAAACCAAGACACACGGCGCACAGTGACCCCAATATAATTTTTTTTTCAAATCAGTCTTAAACACTTAAGCAATCGGAAAGTTTTTTTTTCTGGAATCTACGTTTTTTAATTGCCTATCAATCCGTCAAGCCAGTTTTTCGATTTTTGTCCCTGGTTTTTCAAAATTTTCCAAAAAAGTTTGAACTTTCATCAAAAAACGTCTTTTTTTAAATTGGTATTAAATACCTCAAAATCGTCATTAAAGTGATAAAAATAGTCATTAAAGTAATCCATTATTGTACGATTTTAAAGTTGGCAGAGGTGACAGACAAACGTAAACATACATTTTTCATTGCTTGTGACAATAATTGTGTTGTAATAAAGGTAAATAAATACAGTTTTTTACATTCAAAATTGTATTATCACTATTATTATAATTGCTAAAAATAATGGTTTTATTACAAAATATTATTCCGATTTATCATTTAAAAATAATTATGACATTTTTAATACGTCATTTAAAATTTTAAATAATTATGACATTTCTTAATGTCACTTAAAATTATTTAAAAAATAGAGTTAATTCATCTTAATTTCATAGTTTCTGGATTAAAAAAAAATGTAATGTGCACCTTGGCATTAAAGTTCCTTATTATCTATCACTCATGTATTAAACTCCACATTTATGATAAAAAGTTGAACTTTAATGCCTTGATACATAAATAACTATTTTATGTAAAAATCATTTTACTTTATATCTCAAATAATCACGACAAATTTTTCTTTGAAATCTTTGTTTTAATTGCCTATCGATTTGTCGAATTAGATTTTCGAATTTTGCGCCAAATTTTTAAAAAATTTTAATTAATATTTAAACTTTCTTTGTAAATTTTTTAAAAATCAGCGACAAAATCGAGAATTTAATTCGACAGATCGATAAGCAATTAAAAAACAAAGATAAAAAACAAACCTTCCGATGGTTTAAGTATAAGACCTGCAGACTGGTTTGAATAGAATGTCACTTTGAGGCCACTGTGCGGCGTCAAAACAAAATTATATTGAAGTTTTCTTTAAGGTTTTCAAAAAACTGCAAAAAATTTTAAATTGGAATTTGGTACCTTGAAATGTCCAACTAAATACAATTAATCAAGAGAGTCTTAGCAAATTAGCTCAATTCAGTAGCGTGAAATAAGTTAATCACTCAAAAACGGAGGACAAAATTATGATTTTATTTATTTACAGAATAACTGGTCATTAAATGGTAGAAAAGCAATCACGTCATGATTTTTAGGAAATAAATATGTATAGGAATAGTTAATTAATTTTTACATAATAAGAAAAAAATTATTATTGCTTTTTCTAAAATAAAAAAAATATTGACAAGAAAAAGAATAATTTTCACAAAATTTCTTTATTATTGTGACCGGTTTCGTGAACAAATTTGCTTCACATCATCAAATTTGTTCACGAAACCGGTCACAATAATAAAGAAATTTTGTGAGAATTATTCTTTTTCTTGTCAATATGAACAATTACGAGAAAATCTCGGAAAATCAAAAAGTTTCATACGCCATTGTATTTTGGATGTAAGAAGTTGTTAAATAAAAAAAATAAATATCCAGGTCCGTATTTAAAAAAAAACTAAGTTGATTATGGGTCTGCAGCAACGAAACGTCGTGAAGAAAATTGGTGGCCACCTATGGGTAAAGGAGAAAAATATGCTGAGGAGTGCTTTTACTTCTTCTATTTGTCTCTTCATAACAGAATTATCGAAGAAAAACGAAATCTCCAATCTCCAATTTTTTTTTCAGAAATCTACTCAGCTCAGCATATCATTTTATCCTAATTAAACCTTGTTTGTATCTCTTACGCTTTACGAAATCCCATTGATGAGGCTCAAATTTGATTAATCCTATCATAGTTCTGATACCTCTATTAGGAATCATTCACAATTCTTGTCATATTTTAGATAGTATCTAGAGCGTCCAGTTTTCGTTGTTCGGTGATTGTAAAAATATCCTATACAGTGCACATCTGAAATACAAAAGTTTCACCCTCAATTTCTGAGCAGTGTAATCGTATTACTAATGCAACTGATACGTAGTTCAACTTTGGAGGAAAAAATGCTCTTAGACAACGACAATACCTGGAACAGTAAAACATGAACGTCTGGACATCAAAAGAACAATTACTCGTAGTTGCTATTGTTGCTAATAAGCTGCTGTGACTTACTCGCGGTGGTAGCTTCTAGAATTCTATATGAGTATCCGTTTGCATTATTGATAACGAGCACATGCCGGCGTGTGGCCGAAGTTTCAAATATTTACCATACCTTTTACGTTCGCATCGAACTCAGACATGAAGTGAGGCATGCAACCTTGAGCATACGGAAGTGTGCGCCGGTACTAATATTGCAGTGTCCACAACTTTAATTAGATATGTAAAATTATTTTGTTCGAGTGTGGAACATTTACATACGAACAATCGGTCTTACATAAGCTTCGACAGATTATATGTATGGCGTGAGCTAATTTAAAACCAGCAAATTCATTAATCACCTGGATTGTTAGGTCTCTACGTAGGTGTCCGTGTTCGTATGCAAATTGGCTAATTTTGCTATTTTATTGTTCGTAATGGTGTTTATTTGAATTATAAGTGAATATATAGAATTCCCATTTGACATCGAAGAGGCGTATTAATTCCGATATGAAATATTAGATCTTGGTTGCGGATCTCAAGAGGAAAAAAACGGATTTATTTCAACAAAAGAAACTGGAGACATATTTACATTAAAGTATCAGGTTAACCAAAATGTTTAGTAATAAATATTGGTCGTCCAGTTCTTCCTCCGTTCTCCCAAAGACCGAACTGGTCGATTATTTTTCTACAACAGAACCACCTGGAAGACGAAACCGTGATCATAGAAGGCTATAATGGTCACAATTCAAAATGATTTTCATAGAAACAAGGTATGATCTCGTCCAACTGGAAGATTGTTCGAGTGAAACCTAAGACCCAGAAAGGAAAAAAAAAACGATCTTTGGTTCGTTCTTTGAAGCGTTCTGTACCAACTCAGATGTTCCACAAGGGTCTGTCTTATCACCAAATTTATTCCTTCTGAACCTTGGATACAGTTTCCCTGATAACAACTCTTCGCATATGTTGATCCTTTGAAAGAATTTCACCATGTCAGATCAAACAATAATAATTAATCCCTGAATATTATTGGGTTGACTATCTTCGAAAATATTTTTTGGTATGTTCCACAAAAATCTTCTGCAGAGAAGCTTGCACTCTATAGAACTAAGTACCTTTTTACTCTACAACATCTACTGTTATAAAATCAATCCATCTCGACCTTGACGAATGATTGATGATGCAGATCTGCCACTTTGGAACATCGTCGCACTGTTGACGATTTTGGTGTTTTTGTGGGTATTTTCATGGAGATTATTTTGTAGAGATTGCGCCACTAATACCACCACGAGTGACTTACAACTATACTTGAATTACTGAACAAAATACAGCAACTCATTCCTTTGCAAGCTCGATAACTGTCGATCTGTATTCTTTATCCTCTTTACTTTCAGCAAAAGAAAATATGGAATTCCTTACCCAACCATATCTTTCCCGAGTCTAATTCTCCTAAGGCTCTTAACGTCAGAGTAGTTAGAAACTTTCCTTTCTTATAATAGGAAGTGCTGTTCAATAAAGAAAATATATAGACATGTTTAATTGATGTCAAAAGCCCTTGAGCTTAATAAAAATACTCTCATGCACGCATACGCGACATTAAATTACCTCGTTTTTGGCTAACAACAATACATCATAACGGAACATTCGTGTAGAACTTTTTAACGAGCGTATCAAATTGGCCACCCATCATTTCGCGGATGTATTTATTATTGCTTCCATATAGTCGAGTTACTATTACCAAAAACTCCTGACAGACTACATATGTGCATATTAACTTGATAGATAGCATCGAAATTGGTGTTCGGAATTCGAGTTGCATAAAAATCGCCACTTGGCCACACCCGTAGGCGCGATTTTGCAGTTCAAACAGTCGTCCAAAGCAAACATCCATCTGGTATTCTTCGTGTGTTAAACGTTTTCAGCCGTGCAACGGAAGACCTCCGCGTATGCAAAACGTCGAATGTTAAGATCATTGTACCATTAGTTATTTTGTCACAAAGGCAGTGCTTAATTTATGGCATATTTTTATACATGGTGGCCCATGGGTATGCCGCTGGGATTCTTACCATGAACTTTAGACGGGATATCGCAGAATTGGTAAGGTTAGGTATAAAAAAACTATAGGTAATTAAATAATATGCGGGGCTGTCTTTTTCGGAAGAAGAAATATAGAGTTTCTTCTTTAAAACTGAAAAAATAAAAAAATATAGTGGACAGCCCCTGCGGGGCTGTCTTTTTCCAACGTAGAAATTTAGAGTTTCTTCTTTAAAATAAAAAAAAAATTAAAACAACTAAAGCTGACGTCTGCTTCGATTAGTAACGTGAAACGAGGAAAAATCGAAAATAAAGCGGACACTTTTTTGGCAGAAGAAATATAGGGTTCTTCTTTAAAATTGAAAAAAAGTAGGTCGAGAAATAATCGAAAATAATTTTTTTGACTAAATTATTTTTTGGGGGAGCAAAAATCGAAAAAAAAAACGGGTATAAATATAATGATTAGGTACCAAATTAAACTCTGAATCCCTAGCACTGTACTTCAAAAAAAATAATGAATATGTACCAAAAATACTTGTGCGATACCAAATAATGATAGTCATTGTCAAAAATCAAGAAAATCAAATCTTTGGCATTTTTTCAGTTTTTGTCGATTTTGACCCGGAAGGACTGGTTTTTCATCAAATCATTTAATTAAATTGGAAACAATTTGAGGCTAGAACGGTTTTTATAGGACCAATAGTTTCGGAGATACAGCTTTTCAAAATCTGGCTCATTTTTCAAGTTACATAATTTTCTTCTTCGTTTCTTGCGTCCAGAAGTTCATTGAAATATCGAGAAGACGAGCGTTTGTTGAAACGTGTGAACGAGATTTTTGTGCATACAAGCCTAGGATATTAATATTAATGAGTTTTTGAAATGTATAATTAATCGCCTAATGATATGGGAGGTACAAAAGAAGTAATGAAGCCCCCCTAACACTTCGGATATTCAGCCGCAACTTTATTTATGGCCAAGATTTCTGTTTCAATATTAATGCTTATTTGAAATTTATGATATGTTAGAGGTGCCCCAAGGTTCACTGATAGGCCTAGAGTTAGCTAAGTTTAACTATTCCGGGTGGAAACAAATCTGATATAAGTAAAAACAAAATTTAGCAGCGGTTAAAATTTTATGGTGGAATGCTCGACAATACGCACCCTAATAACACCCTCAAACATTCGCACCCATTGCAATATTTCCAGTAAAGCACACACTAACCTATTTTATATTTACTAGGTTCATGATCAGCTGTTCACCTGTCGATTTATTTATAATTAAGTGTGTTATCTTATTTAGTAATGGTGATTCTTACAACTTTATCTAACGATGGCTAATGTTTTAAAAATTAAAAGGGTTGGCATTGGTTTAGTTAGTTGTTAAGTATCCAGGTATCCAGTGACGATCAAACTTTTCCTGATATGGATAAATCATTCAAAACACAAATGGCATGCCCTTAACATCATGAATTCTTAGCATGTTTAGGATAAAATATAATGAAAATAAATTATTTATCTGTAACCACCATGGAAACTAGATACAAATGTATATTTCCATAATTTAATCTCGTGAGAACATAACCGGTTTTGGCGCAGTATAATAATAGAAGCAGAAAAAAATTGCTATAAATATTTCGATTCACGAACGATCACTTCGTAAATGATAAATATTGAAATTATCATATTTTGAATATCAAAGGCAACAGCAAAAAATTACGACACAAATATTCCAGCTGAAAACACCCTTGTCTGAGAAATGTGAGACAAATATATAACCATTTTTTCAATGATTGAAGTTATCGAACGTCTAAGTTAAAGGCAGCAATAGCGGGCTGGAGTTTTTTCTGATAAATTGAACACAATAAAATAAAGTTCAGAGTTAACATAAATTTTTCGCGATACATAGATGGGAAACATAAAACGCAACCATCAGCATATTCATCTTTATTTTTTGCCAGAGTCAATATTTTCTCGTTGGTAAACCGTATCGATTAACATTGTTCTTTTTTTGTTCCAAAGGCGTAAACATAATTTAATAATCTAGAGAGAAATATTGAGAGATGATATAGTCTCGCAACAAACTGACTTTTTTCTACAAACTTTTAGTTCGGATACATTCCGTGGTGGGAGTATTAAACTAAATATTGCTGCGCTGATATGGCCTAAAAACTGCCTTATACTTTCCATTTATAATAGAGTTCCAGCAAAAAACACGTTAAAAACGTTGTTTCAAAGTTTCATGGGCTGTAATATTTTAGGCAAAAGTATTCCTAAACTTTACATTAATATACAATAAAGAACAGAGCAGTCAGATCTTAATATTGCAATAAAGATAAAGTGACGTAAAATGATTCAACGGTGCAATGGCCATTTACAAATTTACAATAAAAAATAAATAAAACGCAAGTCCGTATTTTGAAAATTTTTATAGAAAATGGATTTTGAAAGAGAAAAATCTCGAAAATCAAAAAGTTTCATACGTCATTGTATTTTGGAGGTGAATGGCTTTTAAACAAAAAAAATAAACATCCAGGTCCGTATTTAAAAGTTGATGATGGTTGTGCAGCAACGAAATGTCGTGAATAAAATTTTTCAGAAATCTCGAAAACGAAATAAAATTTTTTTCTTTTCCATTTCGTTTTTGGGATTTATTACCACAATTTTCAAATTCCTATCCAATAAAATTGATTTTTCTAAACAATATTCAAATTTCAAAATTTTCCAATAGGGAACGCTATGGGTCTAATTTCTTTCGAAGAAATACATCAAGGCGCATGATTTTTAGGAAAGGGAAAAATCCATTACAGTATAAATACTAAGGGGTACAACTTCTCCAGTAGATAAATGGTTTGTTAGTCATATAAAATATTTATAGGACGCTGGCTAAGAATAATTACAGGTCTATAACTTCCTATTATCATGTCATTTGTATGTATTGGTATAGTTTTAAATTTCCGTGATATAAATGGTAAATTTACTAATTACGTAAAAGGTTTTATGATCACACCAATGACTTTTTAATGATGAATTAGTCAATTTCGGCTTATTCCAACGGATATTTCTTGGATATTTTTTATTTTCAGTAAAACTGGTAATTCATTGTTTAAAGGTTCCAGAGCTAAATACCATTGGAAATTTGGTAAATCACGGACTAAAATGTTATTTGCCAATATTTTATTGATTATCTCTTCATCATAACTCTATCAAAAGTAATGGAACGGTCATTCAGTTTTGTGATTTTATAACTTAGAATTTCTCTTTATTTTACTATTTCTGAATCTGAACTGGAACTTTTTTCAATTTTCACAGAGGTAACATTTAATAAACAAGACTATTTAGGACAATTATTGTATAGGTCGTAAGTATTATAACATACCTTTGAGAATACAGGAACACTTATCACAAAAATTTGTTCACACATTCAAACATTATTAGTGTAGACTAGGTGAAAAATAGTTGCACCAAACTTAAAAACATTCATTCAGAATGCTATATTATCTACACACAGAGCAATATTTGTACTGACTCTTCACTTGATATAAGATCAATGGGAAAGGGGTAGGATATTGGGAATATTGCGTATGAATTAATGAATATTAAAACAACAGAACTTACCTTACCTCTTGTTATCTATTATTCGATAATATTAGTTTTGTACTGATACTGATAATGTAACACTGAAAATGTTAAGCCACTGATAAACTTTCAAGGTTATTGATACCTTGATGAATGTTTGCGATGTGCGATATACCTGATGCGGTATTTCTCGATACGATTTTCAGAATTTCAATTCATGATTTTCCCCAATCAAACGCGAATTTAAAAAGGTTATATAAGAAAGGAACTATTTGATCCAAGTTAAGTTCCAAAAATCCATCTTCTTCATTATCATCAGGTTCCCAAATTATTTTCTGTGTGGCTTGCAACATTTCTGAAGTAAATTGATCATTTATTTGTGCCACGTCTCCAAAACTTGCTTTTCTTTTATTGACTAATACCACACACCAACTACTGAATTTTGTTGGCAATGGCAAATAGGCAATTAATTGACGGTCAAGTTCTTCGAGCAGTTCGTCTATAACCTACAAAATTCGCTCTGGATACATAAATTTAGGTGTTCAATTTTTCCGAAAATAATACAGCTGTCCCACCAATTTTGTTTCACTTCATCAAACATGAGCAGATTTTGGATAGGGCATTATTTTCAATAGATAAATCAATAATAAACATAATTCCCTTTCCTGCGGAGATAATTATTTGGGATGGTAACGAGAAAAAAATGTTACCTGATTAAAAATCCATGCCCAACTAGTTGGACATCAAAATACGAAACTTTTTTTGGTCTGCATTGAATTGGTATGTTGTTATCGTTGGGCGAGTCATCTATTCAGAAAATTACAAGATAAGTTTTTTGGCCAACACTTTACTGACTTATTAATTTTTTATTTAAACTAAAACACATTTTTCTATACATTTACGCTCAATGTGAGCACTCATATGACCTACATGATAAAATAAACTTTACAATTTTAGTGTTTATTCCGACGATATAAAGCCATTCATTCACTCATGCATAACTGAGGGGATTTATTACTCCTATCAATCTATCTATCTGGGTAATGTTGCTGCAGTCCTTGTCGCATTTGACCTGCATTATGCGGGGGAAGGGGGGTGGCTTTCCTGCATGAACTACAAAATATATGTCGTTCATATTATAAATTTAGCAATACTTAGCTAATCGTTTCCAATATGTTATTTGTAAGTGGATTGATTCTGCTTTATAGAAAATTATATCAGAGGGTCCACAAGGAGCTAACCTGGGTCTCCTACTCTTTCAGAAGTAGTAGGGTAGGAGAAGGAGCTACCCCTAAGTTGTGGTTTATTTGGATATGAATTGGGGAATCATTGGGATGTCGTAAACCGCAACAGATAAAAATAGGGTTAAATTAGGGCAAAATTGTGGAATGGTATGCTGAGCAAAATGACGAAGAAATATTCGCAATAGTTTGTTTCGCCGTTTAAATGTTACTTATGGCATTTCATAAATCTTTTTTTTGCCTTTTTTTTCTTTTTGGGGTTTATTACCGCTTTTTTTCAAATTCCTATCCAAAAAAAATTATTTATTTTAAGTTTGAATATTTTTTAGAACAATTTATTTTATTGGATAGGAATTTGAAAAATGTGGTAATAAATCCCAAAAACGAAAAGGAAAAGAAAAACATATTATTTTGTTCTCGAGATTTCTGATAAAAATAGTAAATTTGAGTTTTTTCTTCTTTATCTATGGTGGCCACCAATTTTTTTCACATTTCGTTGCTGCCGAACCATCATCAACTTTTAAGTACGGACCTGGATGTTTTTTTTTATTTTTTTAAAAGCCATTCACCTCCAAATTATAATGACGTATGAACCTTTTCGATTTTCGTGATTTTTCTCTTTCAAAATCTATTTTCTATAAAAATTTTCAAAATACGGACCTGCGTTTTATTTATTTTTTATTGTAAATTTGTAAATGGCCATTGCACCGTTGAATCATTTTACGTCACTTTATCTTTATTGCAATATTAAGATCTGACTGCTCTGTTCTTTATTGTATATTAATGTAAATTTTAGGAATACTTTTGTCTAAAATATTACAGCCCATGAAACTTTGAAATAACGTTTTTAACGTGTTTTTTTGCTGGAACTCTATTATAAATGGAAAGTGTAAGGCAGTTTTTAGGCCATATCAGCGCAGCAATATTTAGTTTAATATTCCAACCACGGAATGTATCCAAACTAAAAGTTTGTAGAAAAAAGTCAGTTTGTTGCGAGACTATATCATCTCTCAATATTTCTCTCCAGATTATTAAATTATGTTTACGCCTTTAGAACAAAAAAAGAACAATGTTAATCGATACGGTTTACCAACGAGAAAATATTGACTCTGGCAAAAAATAAAGATGAATATGCTGATGGTTGCCTTTTATGTTTCCCATCTATGTATCGCGAAAAATTTATGTTAACTCTGAACTTTATTTTATTGTGTTCAATTTATCAGAAAAAATTCCAGCCCGCTATTGCTGCCTTTAACTTAGACGTTCGATAACTTCAATCATTGAAAAAATGGTTATATATTTGTCTCACATTTCTCAGACAAGGGTGTTTTCAGCTGGAATATTTGTGTCGTAATTTTTTGCTGTTGCCTTTGATATTCAAAATATGATAATTCCAATATTTATCATTTACGAAGTGATCGTTCGTGAATCGAAATATTTATAGCAATTTTTTTCTGCTTCTATTATTATACTGCGCCAAAACCGGTTCTGTTCTCACGAGGATTAAATTATGGAAATATACATTTGTATCTAGTTTCCATGGTGGTTACAGATAAATAATTTATTTTCATTATATTTTATCCTTAAAATGCTAATAATTGATGATGTTAAGAGCATGCCATTTGTGTTTTGAATTATTTATCCATATCAGGAAAAGTTTGTTCGTCATACCTGGATACACGTATTAACCCCTAACTAAATCAATGCCAACCCTTTAAATTTTTAAAATATTAGCCACCGTTAGATAAAGTTGTAAGAATCACCATTACTAAATAAGATAACACACTTAATTATAAATAAATCGACAGGTGAACAGCTGATCATGGATGTAAATATAAAATAGGTTAGTGAGTGCTTTACTGGAAATACTGCAAAGGTGTGAATATTTGAGGGTGTTATTAGTGTGCGTATTGTCGAGCATTGCACCATAAAATTTTAACCGCTGCTAAATTTTGGTTTTACTTATACCAGATTTGTTTCCACCCGGAATAGTTAAACTTAGCTAACTCAAGGCCTATCAGTGAACCTTGGGGCACATATCATAAATTTCAAATAAGCATTAATATTAAAATAGAAATCTTGGCCATAAATAAAGTTGCGGCTGAATATCCGAAGTGTTAGGGGCTTCATTACTCCTCTTGTACCTCCCATATCATTAGGCGATTTATTATACATTTCAAAAACTCATTAATATTAAAATCCTAGGCATGTTCTTAGTAGCTGATCACAAAAAACACCGCGCCGTATGTATGTATGATATTCAAATGTCAATGACTATAGCGTGCAATATATTAAGTATAACTTATCTGGGTCCATCGACCCGCGATTGTAAATTTGTAAATGACATTGAACTGAATGAAGTGAAATTACTACTAGAGCTTCAAGTGAGATATTTGTTTATTTTAAGGGTTAGTTACCATCCAAGGATTGTTGCATATTCGATGACGACGTTTGGCCGTGAGAATTTTAAAGTGTAATAACACACGCCTCTAATGCGATTTTTCGGCGGTCAATAAACTATTCGGAGCTGTGGGGGAGAACGGGACCGAAACGGGAGATTGTCTCTGATGCACTTGATGACTCGGATAGATCACGACTCGTCCAACGCAGTATCTAAAAATAAGTTTGTTTGCCGAAGGCTATATATGGTCAAATAAGAACGGAAATCATACAGGGAGGAGGTTACATTTATGGAAAAATGACCTTGAAGAAAATTGTTGTCTGAACAAATTTACCAATTTTTAGAAATTTCTATAAGGATATAAAAATCCCTTGAAGAGAATTGCAATGGTTCATTGCTGAAAGATTTGGTGTGGAAATTTTTACAGGTTATTTCTTAACAGAAATAACCTGTAAAAGCGCAAACTCCTTAAAAGTTGTCGTAAAAACAGACCTTTAAAAACTAATCTGTAAGTGTTAATAAGAGACCTGTGAAAAACTGCCCTGTAAAAATAAAATCAGTTAAAAGCTAACCAGTAACAGTAAACACATGTAAAAGTACAAAGCTGGTAATAACTAACCTGGAAAAACGCAAATCTATTAAAAATTGACCTGTAAAAATACAGACTTTCACAATCTGATCTGTAAAACTGCTAACCTATTAAAAACAAATCTGTAAGAGTACAGGTCCGTTAAAAACCGTCCTATAAAAGTACAGATTTATTTAAAACTTGCCTGTAAAAGTACAGATCTGTTAAGAAAAAACCTGTAAAAGCGCAAATCGCTTAACAGTTGCCTGTAAAAACCCAGACCTTTAAAAACTAATCTGCAAAAGCGCAAATTCGTTAATAACAGATCTGTAGAAATGAAGACCTGAACAGTAAACACCTGTAAGAATACAGATCTGTTAATAACTAACCTGAAAATATACAGACCTATAAAAAATTGACTTGTAGAAATACAGACCTTTAAAAACTGATCTGTAAAAGTGTCCTATAAAGTACAGACCTATTAAGAACTTGCCTGTAAAAGTACAGGGCTGTTAAGAAATAACCTGTAAAATCACAGATTCCTTAAAAGTTTCCTGTAAAAACACAGACCTTCAATAACTAACCATAAAAAATGCAAACCTATTAAAAATTGACCTGTAAAAATACAGACCTTCAAAATTTGATCTGTAAAACTGCAAACCTATTAAAAATAAATCTGTAAGAGTACAGACCCGGAAAAACTGTCCTGTGAAAGTACAAACTTATTTAAAACTTGCCTGTAAAAGTACATATATTAAGAAATAACCTGTAAAAGTGCAAACTCGTTAATAATAGATCTGTAAAAATGCAGACCTGTTAAAAAACTGCCCTGTGAAAATAAATATCGGGAAGAGCTGATCAATAACAATAAACATCTGTAAGAATACAGAGCTGTTAATAACTGACCTGAAAAAATACAAACCTATTACAAATTAACCTGTAGAAATACAGACCATTAAAAGCTATTCTGTAAAAGTGCAAACCTATTAAAAGCAGATCTGTTAAAAACTGTCCTGTAAAAGTACAGACCTGTAGAAACTGGCTTATAAAAGTAAACATCTGTTAAAAATTGATCTGTAAAAATACAAAACTCTTAAAAATTAACCTATGCAAAGTGAAAATGTTAAAAATGTATTGGTAAAAAACACAGATTTTCAAAACTAATCTGTAAAATCCCAAATAAGTTGAAAATGGACCTGTAAAAATGCAGACCTGTCAAAAGCTGATCTGTAGAAGCGAAAATCTTTTAAAAACAGATCTGTAGAAGCGAAAATCTATTAAATGGATCTGTAAAAGTGCTAATCTGTTAAAAACTAACTGACGAGTAATAGTAAACACCTGTAAAATTAACCTGTAGAAGTATAGAGCGCTTAAAAATAAAACTCAGTGCAAAGCCGTTAAAAATAAATCTGTAAAAATTAAGAGCTGTTAAAAACTACCCTGTAAAAGTACAGACCGATTAAAAATTGTGAAAGTACAGAGCTGTTCATAACTAACCTATAAAAAATTGACCTATAAAAATACAGACATTCAAAAACTGATCGG
The DNA here is from genome assembly GCA_963680705.1 of Rhagium mordax. NCBI lineage: Eukaryota > Metazoa > Arthropoda > Insecta > Coleoptera > Cerambycidae > Rhagium > Rhagium mordax. The sequence goes on from OY796656.1 coordinate 5,564,801, forward strand.
TAAAAGTGCAAGAAAAGAACTATTGGACAGATCATCAGCCCCGTAAAAGATTTAGAATAGAAAGTTCGTCAGATTCCCATAGATTTCTAGACTAACAATTCAGAAAAGCAAACAATTATACAATTATTAGAATCGTAAACGTAAATGCACTTTTAGAAACTTTTCCGTAATAAGTAATCAGCAATTACAAGAAGCCGGACAAAGTAAAAGAATACCGGGACGGAAAATCACAGTTGCACGCAAACAACTTGCTCTGGTTAACCCCACAATCACACACGTGTAAATAGGAAGCTGCAATTTGCAATTTATTTTAATGTTTGTTTAAACTTCAGCGCAGTTCACTCTGCGATACGAAACTGTTTTACATTTGGCGATGAATTTTAATGACACCAAATAAATTGTTTCTGATATCGAACCGACGTATTACTTTACTGAAATTTGAAACTGTTTAATCTTAATGTTGTATATTTTTGGACAAAATTTTTAAGAGGTAACCGGATCTGAGGTCGTCATGATAACAGAACCTAAATCAACTGTAGGTGTTATGAATAATATGTATTAGTATTTAGTGGATTCCGCAACATTCAAGGTTAAATAGCTAAAGGGTTTAAAACGCACCATATGGGGTGGGATGCACAAATATATTCATATGACGACTACAAACAGTTAGTCAAAATATATTAGTATTATTACTATTATTAATTATTATTATTATTAAAACCGAAACGTCAGAAAATTTATTTAACCACATGACCGAAAACCGACGAAGATACAAATAAAATTAACTTATACTTAAAGGAAGAGCAATTCAACATCTATCGCTGTAACTGGTAGGTAGATATTTAAAATAGAAGGTAGGCTTCAGAAACTTCATTAGTAGGTATTTATTTAGAGTAGTTTTAAGCAAAATTTCGCCTCTTCATGTTAGATTAAATGTATATATTTCGCTTAAGGCTGCCCAGTTTAATCGAATTAGTAGGAACAGTCGAATAAGTTAAGTTAGTCGAGTTAGTTGAATTAGATGATTTAGTCAAATTAATCGACTTCAATACTTCAAAATAGCTGAGTTGGCAGAGTTGGTAAAATTAGTCGATTTACTGGAAATCGTCAAATTAGTCAAGATGATTAATTTATCAAGTTTATGGAATTAGCTGATTCAATCGATTTAGTGGAATAGGTCGAGTTAGCCGAAGTAGTCGAGGTAGTCCAAATGGCCGCTTTAGTAGAATTAATCGATTTAGTCGAAATAGACGACATCGTTGAGTTAGTCGACATCGTCGAGTTAGTCAGATTTGTCGATTTAGTTGAAATAGTCGAATTAGACTAGTTAGTTAAATATCGATTTAGTCGAAATAGTCGAATTAGCCGAAATAGTTGAGAATAGTCCAAACTAGGGATGTCAATCCCGAAGGGTTTTTGTAATCCCGAGATTTTCGAGATTTGGTGCGCCTAATCCCAGGATCCCGGGACAAATAATTAACATCTAAAAAAATACACTTTTATTTCTTAAGAAAAAATAAATAAAAGTACGATCCATTTTCACAATAATTAACGAATAATTTTAGCACAGACACAGATATAACCTCTGTTTGTGTTTTCACAAAAGCTAATAGCGGTGAATCACCGGGAACCGCACGTGTTCAATCGATCACGTGCTGCTGCGTGGTCGAACATGGTTGCAGGTGAGGTTGTAGGCTCATTAAATTTCACAGTTTTGCGATCTAATACTTGGAATAGAATATTTTTACAAAATTATGTACTAAATTAAAATTTCGGGACTAGTATCGAAATTATTAACCAATCCCGGGATTTTCGGGACATGTTTTTGATCGGGATCCCGGCAGTCCGGGATCCCGGGATTGACACCCCTAGTCCAAACAGTCAAATTAGTTGAATTAGTCGAGATAGTCGTATTAGTCAAATTATCCGATTTTGTCTAAATAGTCGTGGAATTTGTCGATTTCGTTGAAATAAGCAAGTTAGTTGAATTAGCTGAAATAGTCAAATTAGTCAAGTAAGTCGAATTATCCGATTTAGTCGTTAGTCGAGTTAGTCGAATTAGTCAAGGTGGTCAAATTAGTCGATTTAGTCAAAATAGTTAATTTAGTCGAGTTACCTAGTCAAATTATTCAAATAAGTTGGATTAATAAATAGGATTATAGGAAACAACTACTGGACGGGCAAAGGCCCCGACTCCCATTGAATTATACCTATAAATCCAAAATTGGTAGCCAAATTTGTTATTTGTCTTTTCCCCACCAGACACAGACCGGTTTCGAACTCTTTATGTTCTCATCAGTGTGCCACAGGTAGCTGAAAAGACAAATAACAAAGGCAAACCAAACTGGTCTATGGCAGACCCAGCACATAGTAACTGTGAGAGATAAGTACATCCCTCTGGTGGTCAGTTGCTACTACCAGTCAAGACATCGAAGATGTCTAGTGACCGATAGCGGCTTGCCAAGCAAGCACCAAGAGCGGCGACCTCTAGCCCTGATGGACTAAAACATGCTTAATAAATAGGATTATAGGAAACAACTACTGGACGGGCAAAGGCCCCGACTCCCATTGAATTCAATGGGAGTCGGGGCCTTTGCCCGTCCAGTAGTTGTTTCCTATAATCCTATTTATTAAGCATGTTTTAGTCCATCAGGGCTAGAGGTCGCCGCTCTTGGTGCTTGCTTGGCAAGCCGCTATCGGTCACTAGACATCTTCGATGTCTTGACTGGTAGTAGCAACTGACCACCAGAGGGATGTACTTATCTCTCACAGTTACTAAGTTGGATTAGTCGATTTAGTCAAATTAGTGGAGTTAGTCGAATTAGAATCAGTAAAAATAGTTATATTAGTCGAATTAACAGAGTTAGTCGAATTAGTTGAATTGATCATATTAGCCAAGTTAGGTTAGGTTAATTAGTTGAATAAGTCGAAATGGTCATATTAGTATCGAGATAGTTGAAGTAGTCGAAATAGTCAAATTAGTCAAGTTAGTCGAATTATCCGATTTAGTCGTTAGTCGAGTTGGCCGAATTAGTCAAGTTGGCCAAATTAGTCGATTTAGTCAAAATAGTTAAATTAGTCGAGTTAGCCAAATTATTCACGTTAGTCAAATTGATTGGATTTATTGGATTAGTTAATTTAGTCAAATTAATGAAGTTAGTCGAATTAAATTCAGTCGACATAGTTATTTTAGTCGAATCAACTGAGTTAGTCGAATTAGTCGAATTTATAATATTAGCCAAGTTAGTTGAATTAGTCGATTTAGTCGAATTAGTGAAATTAGACGGTTTATTTGAAACAGTTAAGTTAGTCGAGATAGTCTTATTAGTCGAATTATCCGATTTTATCAAGATAGTTAAGATATTTGAATTTGTCGATTTCGACGAGATAAACAAATTAGTCGAGTTAGTTGAATTAGTCGAAATAGTTAAATTAGTCAAGTTAGTCGAATTATCCGATTCAGTCGTTAGTCAAGTTGGCCCGATTAGTCAAGTTGGCCAAATCAGTCGATTTAGTCAAAATAGTTAAATTAGTCGAGTTAGCCAAATTATTCACGTTAGTTAAATTGATTGGATTAGTTAATTTAGTCAAATTAATGAAGTTAGTCGAATTAGATTCAGTCGACATAGTTATTTTAGTCGAATCAACTGAGTTAGTCGAATTAGTCGAATTGATAATATTAGCCAAGTTAGTTGAATTAGTCGATTTAGTCGAATTAGTGAAATTAGACGGTTTATTTGAAACAGTTAAGTTAGTCGAGATAGTCTTATTAGTCGAATTATCCGATTTTATCAAGATAGTTAAGATATTTGAATTTGTCGATTTCGACGAGATAAACAAATTAGTCGAGTTAGTTGAATTAGTCGAAATAGTTAAATTAGTCAAGTTAGTCGAATTATCCGATTCAGTCGTTAGTCAAGTTGGCCCGATTAGTCAAGTTGGCCAAATTAGTCGATTTAGTCAAAATAGTTAAATTAGTCGAGTTAGCCAAATTATTCACGTTAGTTAAATTGATTGGATTAGTTAATTTAGTCAAATTAATGAAGTTAGTCGAATTAGATTCAGTCGACATAGTTATTTTAGTCGAATCAACTGAGTTAGTCGAATTAGTCGAATTGATAATATTAGCCAAGTTAGTTGAATTAGTCGATTTAGTCGAATTAGTGAAATTAGACGGTTTATTTGAAACAGTTAAGTTAGTCGAGATAGTCTTATTAGTCGAATTATCCGATTTCATCAAGAGAGTTAAGATATTTGAATTTGTCGATTTCGACGAGATAAACAAATTAGTCGAGTTAGTTGAATTAGTCGAAATAGTTATTAGTCAAGTTAGTCGAATTATCCGATTCAATCGTTAATCAAGTTGGCCAAATTAGTCGATTTAGTCGAAATAGTTAAATTAGTCGAGTTAGCCAAATTATTCACGTTAGTTAAATTGATTGGATTAGTTAATTTAGTCAAATTAATGAAGTTAGTCGAATTAGATTCAGTCGACATAGTTATTTTAGTCGAATCAACTGAGTTAGTCGAATTAGTCGAATTGATAATATTAGCCAAGTTAGTTGAATTAGTCGATTTAGTCGAATTAGTGAAATTAGACGGTTTATTTGAAACAGTTAAGTTAGTCGAGATAGTCTTATTAGTCGAATTATCCGATTTCATCAAGAGAGTTAAGATATTTGAATTTGTCGATTTCGACGAGATAAACAAATTAGTCGAGTTAGTTGAATTAGTCGAAATAGTTATTAGTCAAGTTAGTCGAATTATCCGATTCAATCGTTAATCAAGTTGGCCAAATTAGTCGATTTAGTCGAAATAGTTAAATTAGTCGAGTTAGTGAAATTATTCAAGTTAGTCGAATTAAATAAATAATAAAAAATAAATAAATAACACCACAGATAATACGACCTCCTTTATCCCTAAAGACTCTGAAAGTCTTGTGCGGGAGGGGGCTACACATTTAAAGACAAGAGACACACACCCAATATCCGAGTATACTAGGATTAATTTCTTTGTCCGAAAAAATCCCAGTGCCACGGCCGGGAATCGAACCCGGGACTCCTGGCTGAGAGTCTAGTATCCTAGCCTCTCAATCAACCAGCCATTAAATTGGTTGTATAGTTGATCTAGTCAAATTAGTTAAGTTCGTGGAGTTAGTTGAATTAGTAGATTTAGCCAAATTAGTGGTAGATGGTTTATTTGAAATAGTCAAGTTTGTCGAATTAGTTGATATATCGAGATATATATTAGCCGAATTATCAGATTTTGTCATAATAGTGAGTTATTCGAATTTGTCGTTTTCGTCGAAATAATTAAAATAGTCGAGTTAGTTTAATTAGTCGAAATAGTCAAATTAGTCAGATTAGTCATTAGTCAAGTTGGTAAAATTTGTCGATTTAGTCGAAATGGTTTAATTAATCGATTTAGTCCAGTTGGGCAAATTATTCAAGTTATCGAGTTAGTTGATTTAGCCGATTTAGTCGAATTTATGAACTTAAGTCAAAATAGTTGAGTTGGTCGAGTTGATCAATTTAGTCGATTTATTGAAAATCGTTGAATTAGTTGAAATGGTTAATTTAGACAAAGTAAATCGAGTTAGTTGAATCAGCTGATTTAATCTTTTTGGTGGATTTAGTCGAGTTCGTCGAAGTAGTCGATTTGGTCGAAATAGTGGAATTAGTCGATTTAATGAAATTAATCGATTTAATCAAAATAGACTTCGAGTTGGCCAAATTAGTTGAATAGTAAAGTAAGTTTGAAATAGTCGGATTAGTTAAGTTAGTGGAATTAGCCGATTTAGTCCAAATAGTCAAATTAGCCGAATTAGCTGAATTAGTAGTCATATTGGTCGAATTATCCGATTTAGCTGAAATAGTCGAGTTGTTCGAATTTGTCGATTTAGTCGAAATAATCATATTAGTCGAGTTATCGAATTAGGTGAATTAGTCAAAATAGTCGAATTATTCGCCTCAGTCGATAGTCGACTTGGCCGAATTAGTCAAGTAGATCAAATTAGTCGATTTAGTGAAATTTTGTCGAAATATGTAGTTAAAAATATGTAGTTAAATTAGTCTAGTCAGTTCGTTGGATGAATTAATCGATTTAGTCAAATTAATGGAGTTAGTTGAACTGATCGTATTAGCCAAGTTAGTCGACTTCATCAAATTTACAGTGCTAGTGAAAACTTCAGAATTATCCTTCCTAGCTTGCTGCTATGTAACAAATATGTGTGTGTTCTTCAGCCTGCCTAGGGAAATTCCCCGCGTGGTCCACCCAGGAAGTAAACAACTGCACATCTGTCCAACCTGAAGGCATTAAGTTTCGGTGACCTTATGAATCCGGTTGCCGGGTGGATCACGCTGGTATCGGCGGGTTTGGCGCCAACATATAGAAGTAACGGTCTTGCAAGTCGGTATTTAGTTATTTATTTATTTATTGTGTCAAACATTTCGCAGATACTTTAAAGAGTATCTAACAGATAAACTGCCAATAGTATAAAAACAAGACAATTTATATGTTTATATCGCATATGATATGCGGATTTATATCCTCCCTTTAAACATGTATATTAATTACACACACACACACACACACAGTAGTAGACTGGCTACTCTCCACTTATCATTTGGCAACATTGAACCTTGTCAAAATGCAAAAGGCTTCACCTGCAGGAACCACGGACTCACTTGACGACGCCAGCGGTCATCGATCCCTGGTATGGCATATTAGCAGAACGTGTGTTTGTAGAGATTTTACACACACGTGGCTTTTTAAGTACTTATTGATGGTCCTTCTTGTGACTCCGACAAGGTTTCAGGGAGGGGTTAACAAAGGAACGATTCTTTATCGTATTTATTTTTATACTTTTTATTTGCCGTCTGCGACGCGAACGTGGCGAATTGAATATATGCTCATTTATACCTTTATATTGGTTTTTTTGCTAAAAATATTAGAGGCGACTTTATTTTGCCGGAAATGTTGATTTTTGTTAGATGTAGGTATCATTGATGAGTCAGTTTCCCATTGAGAAATAAGGACACTATGACAACCTGTTACGATTAAAAGAACGTCGGCAGTAGTTGTTTATTTTGTTTTTTTATTAAGAAAAAGGATACAAAATAATATTTTTTTAGAATATTTGATAATTTTTGAGTTCCCCAAAAACTCTTGCCCTTCACGTTAAGCGGCACTGCATATGTATGTATGATTTAATTTTATGGTTTTGGTAAATTAATATTTTTATTTTTTTTTTATTATAAGAAATTCCTCAGTAAACACAATACAATTTTCTTTCCCGGAATATAATACATTCAGTCTTTATTCTTTGTTGCATATGGACGAAAATGTGTACGTTACCAGGAGGATTCACTTACTAGGGTTAGGGTTGATTGTAATCCCTTTTCTTTTTTTTTTTATATTTTAGGGCGTTCCAGGGATCCCCGTTCTCTAGTAGAAACGTTTTCTTCACCAATAGCTGCCCATGTTGGGTTTAACGTGGTACCTAATATAGCTGTTAGAATGGAATTTCTACTTAAGACCCCCATCTGAATGGCACACCTGTCATTAGACTCAAAACGCATTTATATTCTACTTATGAGTGACTAATCTGTATTGTCCAATTCCCCAACGTTTTTTCGGACAGAACGCATCACTATGCCATACCGCTCCCCACAATTGCCGATGTAAATGCCCGATAGGAAGCATTGTCTGTTATCTTAATATTTGTACCGTATAACCGGCGGATAATTAATATTTATTACTATTCCGTTTTGCGGCGACTGCTATAAATAAATCCAATTAAATATTCCCGAGACATTTGACTTCGTAAATTAAACTCCGCTGATGTTTGGACAGTCCGCCACCTTTTGCATACTGATGCGGAGATATTCGTGGATGCGTACAGGTACACAGGTTCGATAAATCAGTGCAGCCGGGAATAAATTTACCATACATGAAAATATTATACGCGACAGAGTTAATTTATGTGCATCTGTTCGCTTTGTTGCCGTCTTATTTGGTTCGAGGTGCTCAAATTAGGTGTGGCGTAATCGCGCTAAGAAGTTTATTAGATCCACTTAGGGGTGTTTAGTAAATGTTTTTAGCACAAGTAGGCCTGTAGAATTAGACGATGTGAACGGGAATCTGTAACTAATTCGTTTCAGATAGCTGTAGGTAAAAACAAGTGTATTTAGTTATAAGGAATACCTATACCTCTGCGATTCCTCCCAAATCAAATAAACAGAACATTGTTTAAAAGTCACTTTTATGTGAAAAAATCATGAAATTTGGAGTTTTTTAAAAATTGCAGTAAGACTGCAGTAGATTAATTTTTTTGAATGTTTCTGTTTACTAGGTAATTCCAAACCGGTTAATTTAAGCCCCGGTTGATTTCATTTCATTGATTATTTATTTAAATAATTGCCGAAAACCATCGAAATTTTCGAAAATTTCAAGCATTTTTTACTCTGAAAGGAAAAATGCTAGACTCTTGAAACTTTGGTGGAATATGTGTCTCATTACCCTCAACTTACTAAAAAAATTTCGTTTCAAAATGTTTATTAGTTTTCGAGAAATTCTATTTGTTTATTAAAAACGTCCCAAATGTTTAATGAAAAATTGACATATTAACGTTATCAAAATAATTCAACCACAGCTCATTTTTTTCGTCAAGACGTCAATTTTACGAATCTGTTATGGGCGTATCGATTTTCAATAATTTTGACCGTCAAAATGGCGTTAACAACATTGCTACTTTTCGGAGCAGCGTTTTTTGCAAATAACTTTACAACAAATGAACGTATCTGCACAAATCTTTCATATTTGAGTTGCTGGTATTTTTCTACAAATTTATTAAAAAAATTGTTGCTCTGGGACATGTAGGAGCCGAGATAATTTTTTAAATTGTTTAATGCGCCAAACGTTTATTTATTAATATTTAGGGCCAAAATTGAAACTGGTTATTAATAAGATTTTGAATTTTGTGAATTCATCAAGTCCTATTGACAACGAGCTCTTTTTGAGGTCAAAATATAATTTTTAATAATTAGTGATTTTAGAACGTCTTCAATTTGTTTGGCTCAAGGGACAGGCGAATTTTTGATCAAACAAGTTTCAAATTGGGGTAGCGAGAAAAATTCGTCATATCTCCGTTATTTTCCGGCCAATTTCGACGTTTTTTTTATATTTGGGGTAGCTCACGAAAATAATAACAATGGGCACATTTGCAATATCCAAATAATAAACATATAATTGTTATAAACAATTTTTTTTTTTAATTTTTTCTTTTTTGGGCTTATGCAACTTATAATGTGCTTATGTATTAAATGTAAATTTATAAAGATTATATAATGGTAACAATGTATGCACAAACTATTTCTCCATCAAACAATATACGATGTTACAGCATTGTTACCATTATATAGTCTTTATAAATTTATATTTAATACATTAGCACATTATAAGTTGCATAAGCCCAAAAAAGAAAAAAGAAAAAAGAAAAAAATTGTTTATAACAATTATATGTTTATTATTTGGATATTGAAGCTTTGCTCATTATTATTTTCGTGAGCTACCCCAAGTTAAAAAAAAAAAACGTCGAAATTGGCCGGAAAATAACGGAGATATGACGAATTTTTCTCGCTACCCCAATTTGAAACTCGTTTGATCAAAAATTCGCCTGTCCCTTGAGCCAAACAAATTGAAGACGCTCTAAAATCACTAATTATTAAAAATTATATTTTGACCTCAAAAAAGGCCCGTTGTCAATAGGACTTGATGAATTCACAAAATTCAAGATCTTATTAACAACCAGTTTCAATTTCGGCCATAAATATTAATAAACAAACGTTTGGCGCATTAAACAATTTAAAAAATTATCTCGGCTCCTACATGTCCCAGAACAACAATTTTTTTTAATAAATTTGTAGAAAAATACCAGCAACTCAAATATGAAAGATTTGTGCAGATATGTTCATTTGTTGTAAAGTTATTTGCAAAAAACGCTGCTCCGAAAAGTAGCAATGTTGTTAACGCCATTTTGACGGTCAAAATTATTGAAAATCGATACGCCCATAACAGATTCGTAAAACTGACGTCTTGACGAAAAAAATGAGCTGTGGTTGAATTATTTTTGATAACGTTAATAGGTCAATTTTTCATTAAACATTTGGGACGTTTTTAATAAACAAACAGAATTTCTCGAAAACTAATAAACATTTTGAAACGAAATTTTTTTTGTAAGTTGAGGGTAATGAGACACATATTCCGCCAAAGTTTCAAGAGTCTAGCATTTTTCCTTTCAGAGTAAAAAATGCTTGAAATTTTCGAAAATTTTTTTTCGGCAATTATTTAAATAAATAATCAATGAAATGAAATCAACCGGGGCTTAAATTAACCGGTTTGGAATTACCTAGTAAACAGAAACATTCAAAAAAATTAATCTGCTGCAGTCTTACTGTAATTTAAAAAAAAAATCCAAATTTCATGATTTTTTCACATAAAAGTGACTTTTAAACAATGTTCTGTTTATTTGTTTTGGGAGGAATCGCAGAGGTATATTCCTTATAACTAAATACACCTGTTTTTACCTACGGCTATCTGAAACGAATTAGTTACACCGTTTTTCTATTTCTGCAGGCCTAAAGTTGTAATTTCCTGAAATAGTAAATTTGGAATTTTTTTGTATTAAGAAATTACTTTAATATAGGCAGCAATTTCTTTAGTCTTTAGCCAAAAAAAAAAACTAAAATTGGTACGATTGGCGTCACAGATTTTTTTCCAAATAGTCTGTTCACGAAATAATCCATTTATCCTACTACTGAGTTGAAGGGACCCCACGTTTCCGTTTTACACAGACAGAATTGACAAATTGCTGGTTTAATAAGTGACAAATTCGCCAAATTCGCGATCATGTTCCACAATGGCTGTGCTAATGGGGAGGTTGCGGTTATTCGGCTATATAAACAAAAACATTCACGCCGTGGCAACGTCGTTAAGGTATGTTATTATTTCGCAGATATTTGCGCTTGCTTTCTCGTCCGTCTGCTTAATGAGATGTCGCGCCAACGTAGAAACTCATCTAAAGTAGTCCTTTTATTTTACGTTCCTGTTTATTATTCCTCGCAACCAACCGGCGTAATCCTAAATGTAAGAAAGGTAGTAAAGCTGGTGTTTGAATTTCCATTAGCTAAACCATAAATAGACTGAAGCGAAAAACAAAATGAGTGTAGTCGTAGTCTCTGTAAAACGGGACGTGGCGTAATTTGACCAGCCATTTCAGTAAAGAACTTGGCAGGTAATAAAGCGGTTGGAAAAATCAGAACCAGATGAAATGGAAGCACTTTTACCAACTTCAGTAGCCTACATAAATAATTACATGTCACTTGTATGTTAAGTGATCTAAGTTAAAAAATCGAGCAAAACATAGGAAATACAATTAAAAAAAGACCTCAAACCAACCGTTAAAATCGTATTGACTTAACAGACAAGTAAGTAAGTCGCTGTAAAAGTTCAAGGTTGGAATGTGTTATTATTTGGCGCCTAAATTTTAATGTAATCTCCAAATTAACATTTGATTTTTTGCTAAGATTTTTTAAATGATCACATTTTGTATGTAACACAATTAAAATAAAACGAGATGCAAAAAAGCGTAACCGTACGAAACGATTAATCAGCATAAGTAATTTATAACGCCCGAAAATATGCCATCGCTTGTATAAGAGAATAAGAATATTCAACGTAGGTACTTAAGAGTTTTGTTTCCTAAACTTAGATTAGGATTAGGATAATACCATATACCTACAGAGAACAAAAAATAAAATGAAAACTTATGTGACGAAAATTGCAGTTTACTTAGTTTATTGTATATTATTTATACAGAAATTCTTCCTATTATAGGAGTGCTCTGAAGAAGACCAGGAAGATCCAAAAACTGGTTTCTATTTATATTAATATTTCGGGAAGAATTGAGATGCCCAATATTGGGTAACAAATATCGTTATTTCTGTATATAATATAATATTATTTCAATCTAAATTTAAAAGCCTAAAATTAGGGAACTTTCAAATGCGTTGAATAATCTTATTCGCCTCTACAAGTATAATACAATAATCATTTCGTACGGTTACGCTTTTTGCTTCCCGTTTTCCTCTAATTGTGCCACACACCAAATGTGTTAAAAAAATCTCAGAAACAAATCAAATGTTAATTTGGAGATTATATTAAAATTTAGGCGCCAAATAATAACACATTCCAACCTTGAACCTTCACGGTTTGCTTCAAATATTTCTTACATTATTTTAATACTGACTTCAATTTTTATTTCAGTCGCTTAATATATTGAGTACTGCAGTGACTAAATGTGCTTTTTTCCTAGGATTTTTATTTCATTTGGTCTTGATTTTCCCAACCGCTTTATTACCTGCAAACTATTTTACCGAAATGACGGGTCAAATTACTTCACGTCCCGGTTTGCAGACTATAGTCATTCTGTTCTTTGCTCGAATCTATTTATGGCTTAGCTAATGGAAATTCAAAACACCAGCTTCACTACCTTTCTTATATTTATATGATGGTTGGTTCCGACGAATAATAAACAGGAACGTAAAATAAAAAGACTACTTTAGTTGGTTTCTAGGAGAATACGTTAGCGCGGCATCTGATTAAGCAGACGGGGGAGAAAGCGAGTGCAAATATCTGCAAAATAATAAAATAACATAGCGGATGCCACATTGGTGCCTTTTGGAAAAATAGGCGTCAAAATACTATCACCATCTCAATTTCTGATGAAAATTACCAAAATTTGGTACACTGGAGGAGCTGGTTACGCTGAATTTAGTTTTGCTGCCTAAATTTAGTTTTTCAAAATGGTAGCTTCACAATATCGGTCAGAATAAGGAAAAAAGGGGAATAATTCAATAAAATCATTGTCTAAGTTAGGAATTCAGTGAAAATGACGTCCTATTTATATTAAAATGGTGTGCTTGGATGTATACATTCATATAGAAGTAATTGTAGTACATATATTTTCTAAATTTAAAATAGCAACTCCAAGATGGTGCCCAAAGTGGCCAAAGGACCCTGAGAACTATTTTTTGTGCTATTTTTTTAAATATTTGGAAAGTTATAAATGTTTTTGAAATTTCTCAATTCTAACTAATCCAATGGTAAATTGACGACTTTGACAGTTGACAGTTGCCAACCAGCTGTCAAGTCAACAATAACAATTCAAAAACTTGAAATATGATCTTAAAAAAATATGTTATATTTTTCTGATTGCTGTATTTGAATCTAATGTCAGATTAAGAATTTTTACAGTTGACAGCTGTCAAAATCGTTAGTCTTACTTAAGAATTTGATTACAACGACTTTTAAGCCATACAGTTATTAAATTATTTCAAGTTTTTAATAATTTTTGGTAATTTGACACTATTTTGACAGCCGTCAACTGTAAAAATTCTTAATCTGACGTCAGATTTAAATACAGCAACCAGAAAACATAACATCATTTTTCAAGATCATTATTATAGACTAGTTCAAGTTTTTGGATTGTTAATGCAGCTGGTTGGCTGTCAACTGTCAAAATCGTCAATTTACCATTAGTTTAGTATTGAGAGATTTTTAAAACATATATACTTTCCAAGTATTAAAAAAAAATTAAAGCAATAGCACAAAAAATAGTTCTCAGAGTGGTTTTTGATCCTCTGACTACATTGGGCACCATATTGGATTTGCTATTTTAAATTAAAATTTAAATTTAGGCAGAAAAATTAAATTCAGCGTACCCAAATCTTTCAGTGTACCAGATGGTGTTAATTCTCATCAAAAATTGGCGTGGTGATAGATTTTTGACGCCTATTCCAAAAGGCACCACTTCGGCGTTGACACTGTCTGAATTTCTTTAGCTATTTGGTTACAGTTCAACTAAGTATATATAATATGCTTCTGTTTGTTTTTGGCAACTAAAGCGCTCTCAATATACTGACTGGTATACATCTACCTGTTACCTGTTACCTCACGAATACATAAAAATCCTCCTCCATCCCTTCAATTAACTTTATTCAGATTTGCAATCGACGATAGAATTGACATAAAAACCCTTTTTAAATCATTTACTCTGTCAGAAAACAATTGACGGTCAGGTATATTTACAATATTGTTAATGGAAATAGCAAAAGGAGGAAGTCCAAGAATTGAGCCCCGAGGCACACCAAAAACAGTTATAAATTCACACGTCTTCAATAATAACTATATTTATATAACGATTTAGTATTTTCCAACTCTTATCACGTAGGTAAATGAAATTTGAATCTGCTGGTATGTTGAAATAAAATAGAAATATAAAACCTCTGTGTTTTTGTCAGTTTAAAGCATAGATTCGTTGTCCTTTGAATTTTCCGTCAACTTCATCTTTATAGAGATATAATATGAGAACGTCCAGACAGGTCTAGCTGTAGCACCGATTTTTGACATGAGTTCAACTCTAAGATCGCCTTGTTTAAAGACAACGTAATTTAATATTAATTAAATAATCAAGAAAGTAAATTACTCAAATTGAATCAAACAGACAGTTTAAATATTTAATAAGGTACTGTCGCAATTCATTTCTATTGATTTCAGCTTCCATATCAATTATAAAATTTCATTAATTATTTCAATGAGAGAAGATACATAGTTGAATATGTGCTTCATTTACTACTTTCGTTGAATAGACAGCAAGTGGAAATTGTTGATTTCGATCCTTATGATTTTCTGCCTTCTTGTTTCGTTTTTATTGAACATTTCACGAGTATATCTTTTACACCACGTGCGGACGGAAAAATTGGAAAATCATTCATTTTACTACAATTAGAAAAACCATGGCTAGTTCCATAACTCTGATGTTCGTGGAAAGGGAATACTTATTTGAAATCAGTCCGATATTGCACTGAAGCTCACTTAGTTTATTGTGGTCCTTGACGAGTATCCTTCATGATATTCAAGGATACTGGCGATGCGGGTGAGCTTGCAATTTCGAAAATCACCTCGTATTATTGGGTATTGTTAACCCCACTCCTGTTTCATTCAGAAAAATTAACAACAGTTGAACTTGGCCGAGTTTCCAGACTAATAAAAACCAGCTTATTCAGTACCCTATCGCCTCAATTACTCCTTTTCCAATTATAATTTTTGCGACTGATAAAAGTTCGCGATGCCTCGTAAATAATAATTACGACCGTTTTATGCAGTTTACTTGCCGTATATTAACTAAGGGAAACACGTGCGGTAATTAAAACATTTTTAAATGCGTTGCATGAATTTTATGTCAAGGCAACTTATAATACGATGCACTCGCTCCTCGTGTATGATGCAAAACGGGGTAATTATGCTCGTACCTAATCGATACAAAAACGTTAGAATGTGTGCAAGTTGTGCGCCAGCAACAGGCATGACCTTGACGCAAAGGAGAATTTTAATTTTTTCTTGTTAAATAGAAAGTTACTCCGTTTTGATAATTTAGGATTATCAGGATAACTTTAAGTAAGTGCTGTCTTAATCATGCTCTTAGAATAACAACCGAAAGTAGCAGCAGCAGCTGCACGTACAGTTTGATGATGTCAATAACATTTTGGGATCATTACAGAATATTGCTCAAATTTTCTTTCATTGGCAAGGAAAAAGGTGGCAACATGGTAGATTTGAGTCCGAAATTTTTTTGCATTTTCCATTATTTCACAGAAAATAATCCAACGGGATCTCTCTTGGAAAATAACCTGTTAGGCCTGCAGAAATAGAAAAAACGGTGTAACTAATCCGTTTCAGATAGCCACAGGTAAAAACAGGTGTATTTAGTTATAAGGAATACCTCTGCGATACCTCCCAAATCAAATAAACAGAAAATTGTTTAAAAGTCACTTTTATGTGAAAAAATCATGAACTTTGGAGTTTCTTAAAAATTACAGAAAGACTGCAGTAGATTAATTTTTTTGAATGTTTCTGTTTACTAGGTATTCCAAACCGGTTAATTTAAGCAACGGTTGATTTAATTTCATTGATTATTTATTTAAATAATTGCCGAAAACCATCGAAATTTTCGAAAATTTCAAGCATTTTTTACTCTGAAAGGAAAAACGCTAGACTCTTGAAACTTTGGTGGAATATGTGTCTCATTACCCTCAACTGACAAAAAAAATTTCGTTTCAAAATGTTTATTAGCTTCGAGAAATTCTATTTGTTTATTAAAAAGGTCCCAAATGTTTAATGAAAAATTGACCTATTAACGTTATCAAAAACAATTCAACCACAGCTCATTTTTTTCGTCAATAATTTTGACCGTCAAAATGGCGTTAACAACATTGCTACTTTTCGAAGCAGCGTTTTTTGCAAATAACTGTACAACAAATGGACGTATCTGCACAAATCTTTCATATTTGAGTTGCTGGTATTTTTCTACAAATTTATAAAAAAAAATTGTTGCTCTGGGACATGTAGGAGCCGAGATAATTTTTTAAATTGTTTAATGCGCCAAACGTTTATTTATTAATATTTATGGCCAAAATTGAAACTGGTTGTTAATAAGATCTTGAATTTTGTGAATTCATCAAGTCCTATTGAAAACGGGCAATTTTTGAGGTCAAAATATAATTTTTAATAAGTGATTTTAGAGCGTCTTCAATTTGTTTGGCTCAAAGGACAGGTGAATTTTTGATCAAACGAGTTTCAAATTGGGGTAGCGTGAAAAATTCGTCATATCTCTGTTATTTTCCGGCCAATTTCGACGTTTTTTTTTTTAATTTGGGGTAGCTTACGAAAATAATAACAATGGGCACATTTGCAATATCCAAATAATAAACAAATAATTGTTATAAACAATTTTTTTTTTATTATTTTTTCTTTTTTAGGCTTATGCAACTTATAATGTGCTAATGTATTAAATATAAATTTATAAAGATTATATAATGGTAACAATGCTGTAACATCGTATATTGTGTGATGGAGAAATAGTTTGTGCATACAGTGTTACCATTATATAATCTTTATAAATTTATATTTAATACATTAGCACATTATAAGTTGCATAAGCCCAAAAAAGAAAAAATTAAAAAAAGAAAAAAAATGTTTATAACAATTATTTGTTTATTATTTGGATATTGCAAATGTGCCCATTGTTAGGTATTATTTTCGTGAGCTACCCCAAATTAAAAAAAATAACGTCGAAATTGGCCGGAAAATAACGGAGATATGACGAATTTTTCTCGCTACCCCAATTTGAAACTCGTTTGATCAAAAATTCACCTGTCCCTTGAGCCAAACAAATTGAAGACGCTCTAAAATCACTAATTATTAAAAATTATATTTTGACCTCAAAAAGGGCCCGTTTTCAATAGGACTTGATGAATTCACAAAATTCAAGATCTTATTAACAACCAGTTTCAATTTTGGCCATAAATATTAATAAATAAACGTTTGGCGCATTAAACAATTTAAAAAATTATCTCGGCTCCTACATGTCCCAGAGCAACAATTTTTTTTATAAATTTGTAGAAAAATACCAGCAACTCAAATATGAAAGATTTGTGCAGATACGTTCATTTGTTGTACAGTTATTTGCAAAAAACGCTGCTTCGAAAAGTAGCAATGTTGTTAACGCCATTTTGACGGTCAAAATTATTGACGAAAAAAATGAGCTGTGGTTGAATTGTTTTTGATAACGTTAATAGGTCAATTTTTCATTAAACATTTGGGACCTTTTTAATAAACAAATAGAATTTCTCGAAAACTAATAAACATTTTGAAACGAAATTTTTTTTGTAAGTTGAGGGTAAAGAGACACATATTCCACCAAAGTTTCAAGAGTCTAGCGTTTTTCCTTTCAGAGTAAAAAATGCTTGAAATTTTCGAAAATTTCGATGGTTTTCGGCAATTATTTAAATAAATAATCAATGAAATGAAATCAACCGGGGCTTAAATTAACCGGTTTGGAATTACCTAGTAAACAGAAGCATTCAAAAAAATTAATCTACTGCAGTCTTACTGTAATTTTTAAAAAACTCCAAATTTCATGATTTTTTCACATAGAAGTGACTTATAAACAATGTTCTGTATATTTGATTTGGGAGGAATCGCAGAGGTATATTCCTTATAACTAAATACACCTGTTTTTACCTACGGCTATCTGAAACGAATTAGTTACAGATTCCCGTTCACATCGTCTAATTCTACAGGCCTATGTTCAAAGTGCATTATAACGTGTATAACTTAAAACGATACACGCAGATAGATATATTATGGACATTTACTGCATGTGTTTATGACGTTAATTAACATAAATAGATATTTCCTATGTCCCAAGTCCAGCAAACTGACATCAATTAATTTCAATAAAATAGTAATAAAACCTATCGAATATTTCGCATTATCGGAAACAACTATGCATTCCCAAGATACCAACTGAACTTTTTGCATAATGAAGAGAAAACAACACAGCTATAATAATTATTATCTCGTCGAATAGCACCAGATGAAGTGCCTATTACTCAAGATAATTAAAGGGAGCTTATCTGCTTTTATATTTATTGCCAACTGTCTTTCGCATGCAGTAATTCTTTATTAATTTGCGTGCAATGGTGTAACTATCTAATGAGAACTAACCAGCGATCGGGCTTCTGTTTATCTCCTCATAGAATTATCCGGGTGCAGAAGGTTGAAAATTTGATATTTTTTAAGAGAAAAAATGCAGCAGTTTAATGCAAATTTAGAATACCTACGAGTAAGGTCTTTGTTTTGACAAGTAGAATTTTATCTGATAAAAATTCGTAAAATTTACAAGAAATTTATTGTACTCTAACATATTTAATGAAAATGCTACAAATAAAAATGATATTCGAATGATACTATGATAAAATGATGTGTACAGTACATTTGACTTCTTAAAAAATATAGTTTCTGACAGTTTTCTAAATGAATTATACCGGGTCAAGAATTTCGCTGTCATGACGTGTTATTCGAGATCTTTAACAGAAATATTCGTATCGAACTACAGTTGTTATAATATATTTATATTTATTAACATTCTTGTTATTATAGAACGCACAGTAAACATCGCACAAATAAAGTCGTTATTAGTGACATGACCCCCATTGACCCTACTCCATCGACCACAGATATACAACTTGTAAATTAGAAGAAAAAAAGAGATCTATGTGTATTTCAAAGTGCGTGGTTCGATGCCTGTGGCAAAAAAAACAATATTATATTCTCGGCAAATTTCAATCATAAATTTGAATTAATTAAAATTAAAGCAATAGCAGAGACACGAGAACCGAATGTGGGAAAGAGCCGACGTAATTAACATAGTCGGGCGCACAGAATCATCATTTATTTGCAAATTAAAAAGGAGCCGGTCACTTGGGAATTTACCAGTATTTACAAGTTTACAGTTATAGTACGTTGCAAATAAACATGCAGATCCACAAATTTTATTTTATTTTTTGTTAACATTGGTCTTATTTTCGCAACTGAGGGTGTTTTGTCGAAGAATAGGGATTTTTTACTTGCCCCACATGTAATAAGTCTACGAAGCTCTGGAAGGGACAGGGACACCTAAAATAAAATTTTAAAATTCCAAGTTATAATTCGAAATTTTATTACAAAATTCCAAGTTATAAGTAGAAATTTCAAAATTCCGAGTTATAACTCGAAATTTTATTTAAATATTCCGAGTTATAAGTCGAAATTTTGAAATTCCGAGTTATAGATAGAATTTTATTTCAAAATTCCGAGTAATAACTCGAAATTTTATTTAAAAACTCCTAGTTATAAGTCAAAATTTCGAAATTCCGAGTTATACTTCAAAATTTTATTCACAGAATTCCGAGTTGTCGAAATTCTGAAATTCCGAGTTATAACTAAAATTTTATTTAAAAACTCCAAGTTATGAGTCAAAATTTTGAAATTCCGAGCTATGGTTCAAAATTTTATTTAAAGAATTTCGAGTTATAAGTCGAAATTTCAATTTTCAGAGTTATCGGAATTTTGAAATTTTTCTTAAATTCCGAGTTATAAGTCGAAATTTCAAAATTCTGAGTCAAAACTCAAAATTTTATATAAAGAATTCCGAGTTATTAGTCGAAATTTCAATATTCCGAGTTATCGGAATTTTGAAATAAAATTTCGAGTTATAACTCGGAATTTTGAAATTTTACTTAAAGAATTCCGAGTTATAAGTCAAAACTTCAAAATTCTGAGTTATAACTCTAAATTTTATTTAAAGAATTCCGAGTTATTAGTCGAAATTTTAATATTCCGAGTTATCGGAATTTTGAAATAAAATTTCGAGTTATAACTCGGAATTTTGAAATTATTCTCAAAGAATTCCGAGTTATAAGTCGAAACATCAAAATTCTGAGTTATAACTCAAAATTCTATATAAAGAATTCCGAGTTATTTGTCGAAATTTCAAAATTCCGAGTTATCGGAATTTTGAAATAAAATTTCGAGTTATAACTCGTTTTTTTTAAGAATTCCGAGTTATAAGTCGAAATTTTAACATTCCGAGTTATATCTCTAAATTTTATTTCAAAATTCTGAGTTATAACTCGGAATTTTGAAATAAAATTTCGAGTCAACTCGGAATTTCAAAATTTCGAGTTATAACTCGGAATTTCAAAATTTCGAGTTATAAGTCGGAATTGTGAAATTTCGACTTACAACTCGGAATTTTGTAATAAAATTTCGAATTGTAACTCGGAATTTTAAAATTTTATTTTAGGTGTCCCTTCTTCAGAGCTTCGTATAAGTCACATCCTTTGGGATATCTTCTACAAAACTCCCACCCAAAGTTCTACGCATTCCCTGATATTCAAGAAGGTTGCAATAATAAATAATATCACAAAATCTTCCTGCACAACAGGGAAAATAGGTTGTGAATTCAGGCATAAGCTAAAAATAAAAAATGTTTTCCATTATCATAGAATTTTTAGTTGAGTTATTTCCACATCTAATGTTCAAGACGACCGGCAAGGTTGTTTAAATGCTTGTTCGAGCGCAACGCCATATGAAACGAAGCAGCAATAGAGTGAAATATGTTATGTCTTACAAATACGCACAATTTACGCACCTGTTCTAATCCTTTCGCGTAAGATATTTTATCGCGGTTTTAATTGCTGTGTAATTTACATTACATGATGGAGTTACAATTATACTGTCAAATCGGATATTTATCGCCCGTTCAAGATGTTTTCTTCAAAGCCATGATATTATTTATTTAACTCACTAAAAAAAATCTTGCCTATTTCCTGTTCGAGGTGCCTCATGCAAACGTTTTAATAGAATATAAGAAGAATGGCTTTAATTATCTTTTATTTATGAACTTATAGGGATCGATATATTGCCCCCAGACACAAAAAAGAGAAGGGAAATATGTGTTAACTAATTAGCATCTTCAATATATACATTTACATTTTTTAAATCAACTCTGTTACATAATAAAGCTTGCTTCTGTATAATTTATAGACGTTGCGTTGCGTCGGTATAAAAATATGAATTATTGCTTTGGCTCAATGGGAAACGTTATTTCTCTGATTATATATTAACTATGCAGATTGTGTAACGCACGAATTTTTGTGACTGAAAGGATAACTTTGATATTCTGAAGAACAAAAACGGTAGTATTACTTGCAAAGAATCATAAATAAATCCTAGCTGGTGATTTAATAATTAAAAAGCATCTCTCTAAGATCCTCCGGCTACAACCAGTACACTATTTATTAGGTCGCCGATCTGCTGTATAAAACGTATCTAAATTTATCCAGCCAAGGTAAAAGTGCAATGATCAATACCAAATCCTTGAGACGCTATTATCCTCGATATTAGAACCATGCTTATTTCCATACTGCTAAGCCGTCTGGAATGCACAGAAGTTCATTTATGTAATAAAGTGCAGTGACTTGTCAGTTGTTATAATGTATAGTTCCTTATGTAACAGCGACATCCTAAATATTGGTTGCGACTTAGCTCCTTGGCCAGGGGCGTCCCACGACCTGCTAGTGGTTTGATTATAGTCGATTTCGTTTTAGAAACTGTGAAATTACACTTTGATGCGATCCTTCTTCCAGGTAGAAATTAAAGTGTTACGACCATAATGATCCATGTCCCAATAGACATGGCGTACCGCAGGGTTTGGTACTCGGTCCAGTTCCATTTGTCAACTGCGAGTTGCTTATAAAGACGTTGAATCTGAATCAGGAGAAATACCTCCGAAAAAACATTATTTACAGTAGAAGGTAATTTTTGAGGCAAAATCATAAAAAAATTAGATAGCGATTTCGATCTCGATTATTGCCCTTTATAACGCCTTTTTACGCTGCCCTCTAATTATTCAGTATTCATTTATTTTGCGTTACCGACATGAAGATTAATTTTAATAAAGTCAGATACCATTTCTCACAGAGCATTTATAAATATCAGATTAACATAATTACTTAGCGGAAATGTTATCTGGCTTTCCTATCGTATAAAAATTGTAGAAAACTGGTAAGCGTTTGAATAAGATTGCATTTAAATCGGGGAAATAACGGACGGAATATGAAAAAGAAATGTACCATAAAACACCGTCAGACAAAAACCGTGTTTTTTTATTTAATATATACACCTCATTTGGAAACTACCACACCATACGTATTATTAAATCGCCCAGTTTTCCGGTATATGTGCATTTTTATATGCAAGTAAACGCACAGCCTGTAGCGTAGAACAGTAGTGGATCGGATTCAGCCTCAAACTTCAATATATATATATATATCATTATAAATATTCTCAAGTGTTCCGTAAGGATCTTCATTTAGACATCTATTTTCATTGAATTCATCAATAATATTGTGGTTATTAGCTATTAATATTATACCCAGATGATTTAAATTAAGTTTTATTGTATGTGCCAAAAACCAGGCAGAATTATTATACAGAAATTAAAGCCGCATATCAGGTTATAATAAATACAAATATGTGTCGGATAAACAGGTAAAATCACACAGAAATAAGAGCCGGGCAAAATCACAGGTATGAGCTCCAAATCGCAAATTAAATTAGAAATTTCCAACATACCTACACCACTGACCTCGATATTCTTGTTATGTTCGACACGTGCCTACAAAAAAGCCCCGGGGTTGAGCTAGTGGTCCTGATCAAAGACATAATGGCAACTCAGAGGTTAACACTAAATCTCTTGGGTCTATCTATCGTACATCATGCGAATGCGGGATCTGCCCCTGTTTTTTGTACGACTAAGCCTTTCAGATAGGTACCCAACATATATTTATTATCGTATTAAATTATAATAGAAAAAAAGTATTGATTGTACGTTTTCTCAATTTTTATCCTTGCATAGACATGAGAACTGTGAAATAATGAAACGCGCGATGTAGATGGTTTGGATTTCAGCTGGAATACAAAACATTGCGTTAGGAAATTCGTATTAAAAATTGAAGGATTCCTCGATTATCCTCTGCCGCATATTCAAAAGAATTGGTTGAGTCTAGAGCACGATTTGGATTTGAAATAACGTCATGAAAATTCAAAGGGAGTCAAATCTGGCTATTCAATTCAATTATATAGGTGAGTTCTAATTTTTCTGAAATAAGTGGCTATTATTAGTGCCTCAAGTATTAAATTTTGTGATATTGTGATTGGGCTTTCTTCAACTGGAATACCGCAACAATAAGCAAAATGTTAATCGCAGATTCATTCGTTGTCGGCAGATTTTGAGTACCTCCAGTTATTACTCGCTTCAGAAAGTTTTCAGCCGGATTAATTGCCTCGGATTGCAACAACCGCCATTCTATTTTTCGAGTTAAATCAACTTTCCTACGGGGAATTGCCGGTATGCCAATACAGGTGGGATTCCTCCGGACCAGCAGCGTATATTACCAAAGTTCGGATGCTGCCTCCATTTTTTATTATTCAATTTGGCCGTCAGGGAATCCGTGAAATATAGCCAGGTTATGTAAATCTGTAACCTTTACATGCTTCTCGCTTCTAGCCTCACTAATTCGTTCCAGGTCTCATATAAATATTTGTCTATTTTTAGAACGCAACGCTCCGACTTTATTTATTGTTATTATTGTTTATATCAATCGATTCTGTTTTTAGATGCTTTAAGGTGGAATGCTGGGCCATAAAATGATAATTGCTAACATGAATTATTTAACACAATGGCGTGGCGTGTAGACCAAATGGGGGCCACGCGCAACATGCCAAAACAAAACAAAATTTTTTAGCTGTGCGCCTGATTTATCAATTATGTTGATCAGATTCCTCAACGTCAGTCAGTCAAATGTTTTTTTTTTAAAGGATGTTAAAAGATAGAAAAATTTCATTGTTTTTGTTGATTGCTATCAGAATGGTCAAAAATGGTGGTTGTCTGATCTCAAACTAAAATTCAGGAACCGTGTGGTAATACGTACCCTGATTAATATGAAAATAATCAAGATCCTCCTTGAAAACTGTAAAAATCGAAAAGCCGTAAAAAGTGCCTATAAAAACCCACATATATATGATGGGTTGCGCAGTAAATTGCATCTGTCAAATACCAAGTACTTTAACCCTAACCTTTAAGCTTGAAACCCAAAACTCTTAAACCACAAACCCCTAATTTTAAAACCCTTAAACTTGAGACCTTAAGTTCCAAGTACTTAAACCCAAGCACTGAAACATGAAGCACTTAAATCCAAGCACTGAAACATTAAGCGCTTAAACCTGACCTTAAGCTAAGATCCGTCAAATCAATAACTAAAAAAAACACCAAATCCCTAACCCCAAAACCCGTAAATCTTAATAGTAACCCATGAATCTTCAACTGAAACTTTAACATATAAAATGTACAAATTGAAATCTTAAACCCATAAGCAATAATTAGGTTCAAAATCCAAAAACTCAAATGCTTAAATCTAAGACCATTACATCAAAATGAGGTTTACATCGATAAATACTGAATCCAAAAACCCATAAACCTAGCTCTGGCAAACCTAAACCAAACAACCCAAAATCCTCCAAATGCATAGTTATTAGTTTAGGATTTAAGGGCTTGAAGTTACGGTTTAAAGTTTTCGGGTCATCGGTTTAGAGTTTCAGAACTAATGGTTTATGGGTTTAATTGTACGAGTTTAGGGTTTTATGGGTTATTGGATTTTGGGTACAAATTCGCGTATAAGCTCGTATTGTTGAGGGTATAAAAGCTAGGGATTTAATGACATGGAGAGAAGCAGTTAGGATTTAAGGACGTGGATTTCAAGAGCTTAAGGTTTAAGGACTAGAAGCTTAAATGCTTGGTTACGGGTTTCGGGTTTAAGTCCTTGATGTTCTAGAAATTTGGCAGCTGCTCTACTGTTCTTGAGGTTCAAGTGCTAGGGATTTAAGGACTTGTAGTGTAACGTTTTGGATTTAAGAGCTTGGAATTCGAGGGATTAAGGTTTAAGAGCTTGTAGCTTAAGGGTTCGGTTAACGGTTTCGGGTTTAATTGTCTGATTGTCTAGAGATTTGGCAGCTGTAATCTACTGGTCTTGAGGTTCAAGAGCTTGAAATTTAAGGACATGGAGTGTAACATTTTATATTTAAAAGGTTAGAATTCAAGGGATTGAGGGTTTAAGGTAATGTAGCTTAAGGGTTTATCTAACAGTTTTGGGTTTAAGTGCTTGATATTCTAGGGACTTGGCAGTTGCAATCTACTGGTTACGGGTTTAAACGCAGTTCTTGGGATTTAGCAGCTGCAATCTTCTGTTAGATTAACATGATTTTTTGGAAACTTCTTACGGTTTTTCGATTTTTCCAGAGCCGCCAAGGGAAGTTATGATTATTTTATTTTAATCCCTAAGCCCAAAATGCGTAAACTTTAATAACTCAGGAGTCAAAAAAAACTCATACCGCTTTAACTCTATATACCAAATTCAGAAACGCCCAAACTAACATATAAAATGTAAATATTAGACTTAATCCCATTAACCATTAGCCACAAAAACTTTAATCCCAAGAACATTATACCTTAAGTGCTTAAACCCAAATCCACCAAACCAAAAGGAGATTGACATCAATAAGCCCTTAATCCTGAAACCCCTAAACCTAAAACTCGCAAACCTTAAAGCAAACAACCCAAAACATTTTAATGCTTAATTATTAATTTTGGTTTTAGGGGATTGAGGTTTACGGATTTCGGGTCTATGGGTTTTGAGTTTCAAAGCTAATGGTTTATAGGGTTTTATGGGTTATTGGATTTCGGGTACAAATTCACCTTTAAGTACTTGCTGGTTAAGGTTTAAAAGTTAGGGATTCAATGATCTGCACAGTAACGGTTTGAATTTATGGGTTTGGAATTCAAGACCTAGAGATTTAATGACTTGTAGCTTAAAGGCTTGGTTATGGGATTTGGGTTTAAGTCCTTGATGTTCTAGGAATTTGGCAGCTGCTACTGTTGTCTTAGAATTCGAGGGATTAAGGATTAAGAGCTTGTAGCTTAAGAGTTCGGTTAACGGTTTCCGGTTTAAGTGTCTGATTGTCTAGGGATTTGGCAGATGCAATCTGCTGGTCTCGAGGTTCAAGAGCTAGGAATTGAAGGACATGGAGTGTAACATTTTGGATTTAAAATGTTAGAATCCAAGGGATTGAGGTTTAAGGGAAAGTAGCTTAAGGGTTTGTCTAACAGTTTTGGGTTTAAGTGCTTGATACTCTAGGGATTCGGCAGCTGCAATCTACTGGTTTTGAGGTTTAAGTGCTAGGGATTTAAGAGCTTAGAATTCAAGTTCTTAAGGTTTAAGAGGAATTAGAGTTTCAGAACTAATAGTTTTGGGTTTAGTTGTATAAATTTAGGGTTTTATAATTTATTAGGTTTCGGGTATAAGTACTTACTGTTTAAAGTTATTGAGATTCAAGGACTTGGTTAGGGGTTTTTGGTTTAAGTGCTTGATGTTAAAGTTCTAGGGATTTGGCAGCTGCAATTTACTGTGTAACCCTAAATTAACGTGATTTTTCGGACACTTCTCCGGTTCTTTGATTTTTCCAGAGTCTCCGAGGGAAGATATAATTATGTAAATCCCCAAAACCCATAAACCCAAGAACTTTATACCTTAAATGGTTAAGCCTCCACCATACGAAAAGGAGATTTCATTGTCAAGTCTTTAATTCTGAAACCCATAAACCTAAAACTCGCAAACCTTAAAGCAAACAACCCAAAACATTTCAATGCATAATTACTAGTTTTCATTTTAGACGCCTGAGATTTACAGCTTTCCTACGGTTTTCATCGGGCCTACATGGGTTTACGAATTTCCGGTCTACGGGTTTATGGTTATCGAGATATGGGTTTAGGATTTATGGGTTTAAGAATTTCGAGCTAATGGTATTGGAATTTCAGAGTGTATGGTTTAAGGTTTTTTAGGATTTAGGGCTTTATTAGGTTTCGGGTATAAATTGGCGTTTAGGCACTTACTGCTTAAAGTTAAAAAGATGATTATTATTAGTAGGAATAGGGATAATGGTTCGAATATAACGGTTCGAGGTTCAAGGGCTTGTAGCTTAAAAGGAATGACGAAGAAGTTTTAATGGGGTGGTTTCTATTATATTTGGCTAAATTATTTTTGTTATTGACATTTTATTGTATGTATCTTAAGATAATTAAAAAGCTTTTAAATCTCCAAAAAAAATTTCATGAGAGGGTGTCTCTAGCGAAGGTGTTAAAACCCTCCCCAAAGACTGTGTTATGCTGAGTTGCAAATATGTAGAAAAATTTTCTGCGCAATTTCTAAACAAAATAGCAGATGCGGCTAGAAGCTGTCTAGACGATGTTAATTTTAATTTATTTATTTAAATAAATTAGAATGCGAGGAATGTACTGGAAGATTAATATGTATAAAATGCCCCCTTTATTAATGTATAAGATTTAATTTGCGATAATAAACATTTGCATTTAATTTTAATGTGTGCAATTACTAAGTAAGAGATCACTTGTAGTTCTAAACTCTTAATTATTTGCTTCCAGGCGCATTTTAAGTAATTCCGAAATTAACTTCGTTCGACCTGGTTTCACTTAAAAAATCTTAAACCACTGAATTTGAAAAGCTCTCAACTTTGGCCATTGACTTGAAATAAATTCTTAAAATTTAATAAAGCAATTACTTTTTCAATTATGCTAAACAGAGACGGTGTATCTACAATAAATCCATTTAATGACATTGCAGCAGCTCACGAAGGTACGAAATAAAAAACGAAATCAATCCGCTCAATTTTTGCAATCCTACGAGTTGTTATTGTTGTTCCACACGAGACGACTTAAACAAAGAAAAAAGGAAACGATTTCGTTTGACATTTCATTAAATGTTTCGCGGGTATTAGAGCTTATCACAGGTAAAAATGCAAATGCAATTGCAATAAAACCAAGCAAACTTTACATGACAATAAAGGTACGTTTGAAAGTCAAAAGCGCATTATATTTAATTAGTCTGGAGGTTTAAACATGACGTATACATTAAATTGAGGACAGAATGGTTTTGGCATCCTGTCTGATCTCTATCTGGATTACGTGTTTTAAACAAATAAAAAATTTACGATAGGAACCTATTCAAATACAGATCTGTCTGTATCAGGTCTAGACTTCATAAAAATATCTACATGTATAATTGCCCACATAAACGTAATGATAGTTGAATTTGGACAAATGACCTTGTCAAAAAAAGATTCCGCGGGATCCCACAACAAATCAGCTATTTACATCGTGTTGTGGTCAGTGTCCGTCATGGCGTCATCTCGCAGAATTATAATAATTTTCATTACCGACACGTGTATGTTTACTTTATATTCACACCGAACCAACATTGAAACATGAAGTCATAATGCATAATTTTTTAGGCTACTAATTACCTCGCTGCGCTGTTTCCAGCCAGGACTGTGGAATGAATAAGCACCTTCTTGCAAATTAACGTTTTTTTATGCAGTTTCTATGAACTTGAATAAGTCTCATTACTCAGTACCTATGTAGCATTATTTTATTTTTCAAAAGCATTAAATAAATCATTTTCTCATAAACAAACAAATAAGTAGAAAAAAATTAATAATAACCCAGCGACGCCACACAATAAAACTCTCAAATGATTCAAAATAGTGTTTCCTCTATATTTTTTTAATTATTATTGCTAATTACCGCATATTTTAACGGCGTGATATTAACACTAATTAATATGTCATACAATATTTAGCAGTAGCAAATCGTTTAACTCTCAAGCTTATCGCATATGAGTGAACAAAATTTACATAATAGTTTGGATAATTATAAATTTAAATAATTTTATTTAGTCTAAGATTAAAAATTATAACTTAATTAAACTGAATGACGAGCATTTCTGACTTATAGTAAAATTTACTGACATGCGAGAAAAGTTTAGCAACAAATGTTTTATCACTCACCGCTGTAGAGTTAGGAAAATTTTCGAGACTTACCTGAAAAATAAAGAGAATAATTATTATATTAAGTAAAACAAATATTAAGTATTTATATCGCTGGATGGGTTAAGAGAGAATATTTCTCGGCCACCTCATTGACCTGATCTTAATTATTTAAATTTTCTTCATGAGGATCATAAAAAAGCAAGTTTTAGGTAAGTCCAAAGAAGAATTACCCAACAGAATAACCCAACAATGTGAGGCAATAAGAAATGAACGTGGTAAGCCATTAGCGGTCGTCATTAATAACAATGTATTGGACACATATTCTTTGACGAACACTTAAAATTTCTAATCCTTTATGCATATACAGTGTGTCTACGGATGGACGCATGAATAGGTGTAAATGACAAACAAATTTTGAATTGGACATTACTCTTCTGGATTTAGCCCTTGCTTCGTCTAAAACTAAGAAGTGTCAAATATGAGTGAAATCGCTCGTATACGTGTTCTAGCGACATATTTTAAAAAATGCACTAGAATAAACTACCTTTACTTTTGAAGATACAACAAAATTGTATTAAGAAAAGTTGTTCAGAATAAGAAGATATGCCCAAATACAAATTTTCAAAAAGATTGGCCTGTCTTGATGAACTCGTAATTTTTTCTCAATTTTGTTATTTTTATTTGAAAAAATAAATAAAAATCAAGTATGTAGTTAACCATAACAGAATTATTATTATTATTATTCTGACCATAATTAATAAAGCAATAAAAAAAAGAATGCACAATAAAGGTAGTTTAATAAACTTCATAAAAAAAATGTTTTTTAAAGTTGGCCGATTTTCCATAAATTTTGCAACCCGCCATAAATCTTAATTCTGAAACAAATCATGGCGGTTAGCGTTTCCTCGAAAAATTTAAAAATTGAAATAAAAAATGCCGTTTTAGACTATTTAGCGTTTTTGCTTCAAAAAAAAAAACAAAAATTCGGGTGGATCATTACTACCATATAAACTATTTAAGACACTTTCCGAAAAACCGTAAATTACACTATTATGTTCAATTTAAATCTAATTGAAAACTAGTAATTTTTGTTACTTATCGTACCAAATGCATTTGTGAGATATACCATGCAAACGAATTTTATTGCTTTTTCGAGTTAGGGGCGAAATGCCTGGTTGTACAGCAGTAAATTGCAGTAACTCTGCAAAAAAGGGCTTTTTAATAACACGCTTCCCCAGAGACCCAGCAAGGAGAAAAGAATGGATTATCAAAATGACAAGAGATAATTGGAAACCAACAGGTTATTCTTGTTTTTGTGAGGTCTATATTGTATGTATACCTACAATTTATTTTTATACTTAAATGAATACTTAATAAAAATTTATTTGAAAATTACAAAATTCAAAGCGTCTAAAAATAAATCATTGAAAAAAATTTTTTTTTTTAACTCACTACAAAATTCATTCGAATATATCACAACATAAAATAACGCTCATGGATTAAGTTTCTGAAGTATACTAAATTGACTTATTTTATTCAATGAAAACAAAACAGTGGAACAATATGTAAAATGTGGTAAAATAATAGACTGAAAAATTTTAAATTTTGTATTCTTTCAAAGATTCTTTGATATTCTTGACAATAAATCTATTTTCTTCTCAATTTTAATATGTTTATTAAACTCTAAATTAGAATTAAAAAAATGCCTCAATATTTCATATCTTTAACCTGTTCTATTCCATCATTTTCAATTTTTTATCTCTGGGAATCATTAAGATTGACACTAATATATTTATTAGAGATTATCTATCATATGTTTTTTTTATTACTGTTTAATTTCAATTTATTATACCCCAACCCATCCACCATATAATTTAAACCATATTGTAAAGCTTGAATAATCTCCAATTCTGTTTTTCCCGCGCAAAAAATTAAGATATCATCAGCAAACAATTGAATTTTACATTTTTTACACAGTTTATAATATCATTAATATATAATGTAAAAAGCAACGGCCCCAAAACAGAACCTTGAGGCACACCATTAATTATTTTTTCTTTCTTAGAAATCGCTCCATTAAATTTTGTCCCTTGAAATCTAGCATTAAGGTAATTCTCTAACCATTTTAGAACAATTTCATGATAGCTCATCCTCTTTAATTTTAATAATAAGATTTGTCTACCTATAAACAAAAAAGACTACACCAATAATTTTATTATCATGAATATGCTGTTTCCAGCTATGAGTTTAGTGTTTGAATTGCAATTTCACATAAATAATTTTTTCGAAAACCAGCTTGAAATTTAGTTAAAATATTATTGTATTATATGTGCTCGAAAATTTGATTTTTAATTAAAATTTCTATAACTTCTACTGCAGGCAATAAATTTATTGGTCTAAAATTCTCACAAATAACAGTTTTTTTCTATTTTCCTTATTGGACTAATTGTAGAAATTTTCCAAGAATTTGGAAATATACCTGTCTCTAAAAAGGTATTTACAATTTGAAAAAAAAAACGATCTCACATCATTAATTTCAGAATTAAAAAATTTTTGTTCGCATAACTGAAATCTCGAAAACCATTATAATTATTAGTTCCATTAATAGAACACAGTACTTCTTGAATACCTGCCATAACAATGGGTTCTTCATGCACTACACCATTAAAAATTACGAAATTTTCAACTACTTGTAAATCACCCTTCATCGGTTATTTGATCCTGTTCCACATACCTCTAGGATCATAAACAGATTCATCAATTTTATTTTTATAAAAGTTTTGTTTATTTTTTCTTATTTGGTATACCACTTTTGTATTTTATATTGCAATCCAATCTTCAGTATTGTTTGTTGTAACTGCCTTTTTATAAAAGTGGTCTTTTGTCAACCTAATTTTTTTTAGAACCGCACTTTTAGTTCAACAATATTTCACACCATTTTCGCACCCTGTGTAACACAATTCTTTAAATTTCAGCCAAGATATGAACAAAATCGACCTTCATAAATTCGTCTCATTATTTATATAACCATTTATTTCCACTTATGCCACCGGCCATATTCTCTACATAGAAACCAAATCCAGCATTTTAGCACAACAAAGAAGTACAGAGGCATTTACCTTTTTCATAATTCCGACAATAATAAACCAACAATCACACTGCGAACTGGAACCACAATAAAACACGAGAAACGCGACCAATAAGAATCAAATACAGTCGCCACTGGAACACAGCGAATCCTAGATGCTAGGCGGTGTATATCTGCTGTCACCCTAGACACAGCCGCTTGCATTTAAAAGCAATGAGTCTGTTAACGAGGCTCAAGGATATTAGGTGCATGTCTAATCTATTGCGATTGAGTACGTTTTGCATTTATGTCATCACCGCCGCAGAGCCTGCCTGCTCGTGTTGGGTTTACCGTCAAGGACCTTGGGTGTGATTTTAATTAGGCACTTTGGAAAACGGTTAGTACTCTCGCGATGTGTTTTTATCCGCATTCAATGGAATCAAGGAAACCCCACAAAATCACCAAAAGTCATCAATAGCTTATACACTTTATTTCTAATATATTATATTCATTTTCACTCAACTCCTGATGCTTTAACTAGAAGGTTTAAAAAAAACTCCCGTTTCCCCCAAGGAATCCTAACGCAGTTTTTGTTATCTTTACAGCGCCAATCTGCTGGGAATGGTTTTGATGTTCCCTCTCTCTTTTAGACATTTTCGTTTATGTTCCTCATGTGCCCATCCGGACACAATTTACCATACAGATTTATTTGCAGAAAAAAAATCCCACCAGTCTCAAGGGAAATAAGGGATGAACTGTGTGTATGCTGTTTTAAATTTGCTTGAAAGTCAATAGTTTTCACTACATCTCGGAGACGATGCCTTTCACAGATGTATATGGTGAGGAAATATATTTGTATGGAAAACTAAACCGACAAAAGTTTCAAATAGAAACCCATTTTCAATACAATATCACAAAGATTAGGTACTGTTTTTCTCTATCTCTGATGCTATACAAGTGATTGAGCAATTTATTTTTTAATTAATTAATATTCAAAGATACCACCAACTAGCCTCTGATAGATAACCTAATCCTTGTATTCCCCCATCTCCTGATGTTATTGCCAAAAGCAAATCTTCTAAATTATCAGGACCAATCTGGTAGACGTTACTCATGAAATGCTCCCATGAAAAATCCATACCCAAATTTCTTATTTGTAGGTTCCTCGATGCAGTTATTTTTTACCTCTAGAAGAACCAAAATGGGTTTCTTTCTTTCTAACCATCTATTCGGAAATATCCCATTCAAGTAGGTTCTTATGTGGTACAACCAAAACTTATTCATGAGAAACCGCTTTGTGCATGCTGGGAAATATTGGAGGTACGTTTCAGGGATATGGAGTGTGGAGCTCCAAATGCGAATTTTCTTTTTGGCCAAAGGTAGTTTCATCAGCTAAGACAATTCTGCTGGCAAGGCTGGGTATCATCGTTACATATTTCCATCGTTTTGGACTCAAACATATCTCTTAACTTCTGGGATAAGCAAGATTGATTCTTTTCTTAAAAAATTGCTGACAGACTTCAAAGGCATCTAAGTTCCTTGGTCGAAAAATTGGGAGTTTTCTTCTATTGACACCAAGAGATTTATTTCCACCAGCTGCAGTTGTAGACCGCCCACTTCTAGCATCTCTTTGGTCTCTGATGGTACTGGGCCTTGGGATATGTTACATTGAACAAAATATATACGTGTTCCTACGTCCTTTCCTTCACCACTATTAGAATCCCAATCCTATCAGGTACCTTCGACATTAATTCAAGGGATCCCACCCTGAGTTAGAACCAAAGAAAATGCGATGCTCAAAAGAATTTGGTTTACATGTTCTCAGAGTTAATTTGTTTGGGAGAAAAGCAAATGCGTAATTTTTACAAAACTCCATTTTGCGACACCAGAACAATTGCCAGCGTTGGAATGCACCCAATACAACCAGCGTTCGCTCCGTAAACGTATTCCATATGTAATGGCGAAGGGCTGGCCGCGTATAACATTAAAGTAATTACAGCCTGCACGGACGAACCAGCTGGCATTGCTTATTTTTTAGCAGTGGGAAAATTTGCATCTCGGTACCATTACGGCTCACCATTGAAACGAAACGGCGTATTAAAGACAGACATCACTTTGCATAATATCCCAAGTCAATAGAAGGTAGAAGGCTTAAGATTTTTTAATTATGCAAAAGTGAGTGAAGTAGTCTGAGATAGTGAGATGTTGAGAGACTAACGAGCTAAAAAAGTCCATTGTTTAGTAACGTGCATAATAGGTGAACGGAGCCGCGCAGCCCACACCGTACTAGAGCCGGTGCACGCGCTAGACGAGCTGCAAGGCTAGGATTATGTCTGATTTGCACTAAATCAGCATCTTTTTCTGTCCGAGGATAATTTACCATGTTGTTAGAGCCTGGCCGTTTTAAATTGGCAACACAATTGCTAGCGATAGCATTTGTTCCGGCCATTTTAAACCGCTTGTATGTATAACTTAGTCGCAGCGTGTTATGGCAATACTAATTGAGGCTCTCCCAAATTTTTCAGGAATTGAAAGAAAAGTTCAGCGTGTTATGAAAATAAATAATATGGTAAACCCTTTTTACAAGAATGCAATAGAAGAGAGAAAATAAATTATTGAAAATTTTTTAAGAGGGGTTGCCAAGGATTAAACTGATTTATTTTACTTTAGGACAACTGTCACAAATAATTAATAAAACAGTCTGGGCTGACGTGCAAGGGCTTAAAACTTTACCGTATACTAGGAGAAACTTCACACTGACTATTTCGTTGTGTGTAGTGCCCCAAACGACTGATAGGTACAACAAGCCTCGCTTAGTAAATGCCGGGCCCTTGTCGCCGACAGTCTCACGTACGTTGAACAATATGCTTACGACAAAATCTTGCCATAGCGAGGGCTGTTAAAAGAAGGAAGAAGGAAGAAGAAAGAAGGAAGAAGGAAGAAGGAAGAAGGAAGAAGGAAGAAGGAAGAAGGAAGAAGGAAGAAGGAAGAAGGAAGCAGGAAGCAGGAAGAAGGAATCAGGAAGAAAGGAGAAGGAAGAAGGAAGAAGGGAGAAGGAAGCAGGAAGAAGGGAGAAGGGAGAAGGAAGAATGAAGAAGAAAGAAGAAAGAAGAAAGAAGAAAGAAGAAAGAAGAAAAAGTAATATTTTGAGTATTATATAATTTAGCATTCTCTATTTACTGAACGCAAATAATTAAGCCCCTCCCCACAAATGTGCGCTAAATTTGAACAGAATGTTTCTATTGGTTGAATTTTTAAAACCTATAATACAACCAATTGGCTCCGTGCTCCAAGTGTTTTGACGTTCTGCGCAGATATTATCCAAATTCTAGTGATATGGCTTTGACTGTTTTGTGAAGATTACTGTTTAATTTGTTGTTTTCATTCGTTATTATGCTCATTTATCTAATAAAATAGTATTTTTTCAATACTTTGCACATTTATGTATATTAAGGTACGTAATGAAAATAATTAATACTGATTACGTCATGTCAGAACAACATTTTCTTTTTGAGGTTAGAAATTCCATCGATATTAATTTATGAACGCGGCTCTTTCTTTAATTTGCTTGTAAAGCTGGTTATTGCATACATTGGTCTAAGCAAATGGGGAGGGGCTTAACTATTTGTGCTCAGTGAATGAAGTAAAATACTTAATGTGAAAAATAAAGAACCGACATATGATTCTAGAGAAATTTTGAAAATACAAGATTAGGAAACTCAATTTACCTGCTTTTGGGCTGATGAATGCCAATAGCCAGAAATCGGTCTCCGGTTGATGTCTTGCCCCTTTTATATATTGAAGTAGATGCTTTACTGCGAGCTTATTGTTTTCAATGTTTTCATTTTGCGTGATATTTGATGGTCATAAGCGACCTTTAAGGAATGAGGAAAAGCAATAGAATTTTATTTACTGTTTTGCAAATATTTTCTCGTTGGTTTGGATTTCTATATTTATGCAACTTTCATTGCAATGAACTTACACTAGATAAACCCACTTAGGTATATAGTCTTATAAATTATTATCATATTCGTTTAAGGTTCTTAACCTTAAAACATTTAATGTGTCACTGTAGGTGCTCACGTTCGGTGCTGATGAAGGCCAATAGCCAGAAACTGGATTTCGAATGATGTAGAATTTGGGGAAGAAATTAGACTGCAAATACTGCTAAATTACGACAATCGAATATATTATTTCTTGACGAAAATCTAATAAGTAGGTATAGTAGGTACATAAAATTTAATTGAATATGAAAAAAAGAGGGGAAACGAAGCTTTTTAATTATCCTCCTAAAAAAGACAAAAATGTGATAAACTTTTGACTTATTCCGTTACAAAAATTTTTTATTATTAACATTATTCCCCTGGTGATGGCTGTGTAACCGAAACTAATTGAGTTTATTCAAACAATTTTGAGGGCCAATTTGTACAATTAATTAATTAAAATTTTTAAAAAAATAAGAGATTTCGTTGGCATCAATGTATAGGTATTTAGAAAAATTTGAATTTGTATTAATCAAATACTAATAATAGATTGAAATAAAAAAATGTAGGGTTATGTATAATGAACGTCTAATTGATTTAACTTTAACTTTATTTCAAATACATTAATGAGTTTGATATAATCGAAACTCATTATACATATATGTATGACATTTAATTATTACATTTGGTCCTTCGTGGGGAAGTTCAAAAAATAAAAACAACAATTAGAGCCAGAATTCCAGACCCGTCAGAATGAGCTCTTCATCTAAGTTTTGGGTTTCAGCGATGGCTTCTAATCGGAAGTATCCAATGAGTGGGCCGAGAGCTATGTCATAAAAATGCTTAGGAGTGGTGAGGCAGGTGCCGCGCCAATCAGAAGTATCAACTAACAATCAAGGGTAAACACAGAATGGTTGCCGAACACCCTTGTCATAGATCGTCTGCCGAGGAAGGCTGCTATCCTTCGGTCCGGCAATAAAAAGCAGTTTCTCAAACTACTCTCACTTTGTGACCCTCATAAGGGGTTCCGTCCCTTTGGAACATTCATGTGATAGTTCGATTTATATGTTTTGTATTAAATCATTGGAATTATTGACAGAGGGAGGCTAACGTAAGGAAAAATAAATAGCTAAACATTCGAAGTTCATGTACTACATACATGTACTGAAATATTACGTACCTATATTTCGGACGTATTTGAATCTGAGCAATATTTTGTGAAAACTTTCTTTAAAAATAGCCTATAAGAAGAATATAAAACAGTATAGGGTAGGTACATGATCTTGGTATCTACAGCCGAAAATAGCTGCAGATGATAATTCAAGCGAATTTTTCTCTGGAGCTGCCGAAGAACTTTTTAGCTTTGATCGAACAAAAGAGACGATAATACAAATTTAACGTTTCAGGCATTGTGGGCAATACACATAATCCCTAAATCTTGCACAAGTCCACATGTAAAAAATCGTGATAGTGAAGGAGAAGCATTGGCGAATAGCGACCATAAGACCATTCCCTGTAGAACACCAGAGTTGGTAGAATGGTAACTTCTTTACCTATCAACGCCTCGAATAATATCTTTTGTTAAAAAAAGGAACTACAAGGGACGACCATTTCGACAAATATTATCCAATTTATTAATTATCCTTGTGATTTGAATTTTTTTAACGACCTCAACAATAATAGGCAAAATATTAGGTTCTAGCTCAATTTTTAACTTATATCTAAGTATTTGCGCTAGTACAAAGTTTGCTTAAAATGTCATTACAACGATACATTATGATGTGTGCAGTTTGGATTTATCCACTAGAGAAGGCTAGACAAGTTGTGTAATACACCGCCTAGCAACAAACCGTAAACAGGTCATGTCTGTATTCCGTAATTATGATGAGCTTACCTTGGATGTGCGCAAAAAATGCAGCCATAATATGACAGTAATTAGACATAGACGTTACTACTGATTTTTGTAACGATACATTAAAATGTCAATAAAAAACGGGATCAAATTAAATTATGCTACGTCGATGTTACGAGCATGAAAGCCCCGAACGATTTTTCACATAGAGGGATGTAAAAAACCGATGGAGAGTTTAATTGAAATCCAACTGTGAATGAGAGAACGAACGGATTTTTGCGTGCTGTGCATAACAAAATTGCTTAATTACTCCGTATGCCTTCCTTCGAATGTATCGCGGATTTAATTAGTTTCAAAGGGAGGGGGTTGCCCTATCGAAAGGGTTTACAGTAATTGTATGAAAAATCTCCGTTGCTATAAAACTGATGAATGGGAAACAGAATTAGTCGTAGCTTTACTATTTTTTCGTCACTTAATGATAATAGAAGTAATTTGTGCCTTTCATTTAAAATTACCTTGTTAGTAATGGGTCCAAAAATAACACAATTCCAGTTACCTACACAGAATGTCCCAAATTGGAGGTGCATGCATAGCTATCTCGCTTATTATTAGAAATAGAGAAACGGTTAAATGGGGAAATTTCAGAGAATTTTTCAATCATTTCGACGATGTTTTTAAATTTTCGTTTTCGAGATATTTAAAAAAAACTGAAAAGGTGCATTTTAAAATTGTCGTGTATGTCTGGTTGATGACTGGTGATATTTTAATAAGTACCTACAGGGTGATCATTTTAAGTGCCTCACTCCTGCTTTATTCTTCACCTAGGAAAAAAATTCAAAAACCATAGATACTTGTCTCGGTACTTGTGTACTTTTTTTCGAGGAATCCGATTCCGAAAAGATAAAAACAATTGAATGTCAAAGAAAAAAGTTATTGCTGAAAAACTGAAAAAGAAAAAATATAGGTACACCCTGTATATTAATGCGGAAATGAATATGTATATTTTTCTTTTTCAGTTTTTCGGCCATAACTTTTTTCTTTGACATTCAATTTTTTTATCTTTTCGGAATCGGATTCCTCGGAAAAAAGTACACAAGTATGATTTTTGAATTTTATTCCTAGGTGAAGAATAAAGCAGGAAAATCGAGAGGCACTTAAAATGATCACCCTGAACATTGGACACGTTTTTAAGGTGCTTTCGTAGGTATTGTCAGAAAATCTCTATCGTCATTTGTTTTTAAGTTAATGCCACCAACTTTGGTTTTTCTTACTGATGCCATATTGGATTTTTTTATTGTTCAATAGAGTTCTTAATTTCATTTTCAACGATGTATTATAATGTCAGAAAAAATTACTTAGGTAATATGATGAAAAAAATTAGTTTTTTAAGTAGGCTGTGAAAGAAATTTTATTTAAAATATGCCATTTTATTAGATAAAAAAATTAATTCATTCAAAATTAAATGCATTGTTCAATTGTTGTTTAATATTATTATTATTATTATTATTATGCGCTCCTCGTTGATCAATGCACTTTTGGCATCGCTTTAATATTGAACTACATACTCTATCATAGTTAACTGACTTTTAGGTGA
Source organism: Rhagium mordax (assembly GCA_963680705.1). Taxonomy (NCBI): domain Eukaryota; kingdom Metazoa; phylum Arthropoda; class Insecta; order Coleoptera; family Cerambycidae; genus Rhagium; species Rhagium mordax. The sequence continues at coordinate 5,604,700 of OY796656.1, forward strand.
CAGAACATAGTGTACTGGTCCAGATAAAATATTTACTGAGGTTAGCTTTAAACCCCTTATTTTTATGTTTCAGGGTGTTCATGGAATCACCTGGATTGGAGAACTTACCTTTGAGACTTTTACTTATTTTATAGCTTGTATTGTTTTATTTCAATAAAGAAATTTAATTAATAGAAATCTCTACCCTTACTTAACAGGGTGTCAGGGGGTGTCCCCTTTCGATACTCAATTGAGATACCTTTTGTAGCGTTGGTTTAACGCTGATGCCAATTGAAATTAGCTATCTTATTAGCTCAACTATTCAATCATAGATGTCAGGGTTTTAACTGATTTTTTAATTGCAATTTATTTTTAGAAATGTACTTTATTAACGTTAATTATCCCTACGATAACTTATCAATTACCTTAATCCAACAAAATAAATGGAAAGAATCATAAAATATAATTATTTAAAATTCGTCAACGGTGACGTAAAACTAAGAAGTTCTATATAATCGATTTATTTGGTAGTGAGACATTTTTGTCACTCCGCACTTTTTCCCAGTTGTTTTTTCCACCTTCATTTTTTCCATAGGCCACTTTTCCCACTGATTCTTTTTCCCACTGACCGTTTTTTCCATAGGAGACTTTTCTCATTGCTTTTTTTTCCCACTGACCTTTTTTACCATAGGCCACTTTTCCCATTGCTTCTTTTTCCCACTGACCTTTTTTTCCACTAAAATTTCCCACAAAAATTTTCAATAAAAAAAAATTTATTCGTAAATATATTAAGATATTTCAGATTTTACAAACTTTCAAAAACATTCAATTAAAAAAAAAATTATTCGTAAATATATTAAGATATTTCAGTTCTTACATACTATCAAAAACATTCTATGTCTCCAAAATCGTGAATTAAAACGAGAAGCTGTTGCCCACGTTTTTAAGATAGGTTCATATTCTGCATCTTGCCTTCTTTTTTTTTCTTCGTATGAGCTGACAATATGGACTTCTGGTTCGACCATTTTACTTCGTTGAATTATACGTTTGACAGAAAACAAATGTCAATAAATAAAAACATAGTGGAAAAATTAACTATGGGAAAAATGATCTATGGAAAAAAAACTATGGGAAAAAATGGTCAGTGGAAAAAATGGAGTGACAAAAGTGTCGTACAATCGTAAAATAAACTATGAGAAAAAATGACTTATGGAAAAATAAACTATGGGAAAAAATGACATATGGAAAAAAAACTATAGGAAAAAATGACCTATGAAAAAAAAACTAGCCAGTGGAAAAAATGGAGTGACAAAAGTGTCGTACAATCATTTAATTTAATTATTCTGCATCAAAATGGACGGCTTGGTGTACAAATTTGTGCAACACCGGTTTCAAATTAAGAATCTGGATATTTTCTTTCTGTTCTTTCTGGATACTCGTGGCTACTGCGACGAGATTAAATACAATAATAATAAATAATAATAAATACACCACATGTAATTACGACCCCCTTTATCCCAGAAGGCTGAGCCTTGTGCGGGAGGGGGCTACACATTTAAAGACAAGGCAAGTACCTTACTTTACTCCCTGGATTTCTTTAACTTCTGGCGTTTCTGGAATCCCCAAAATTGCTTCCCTATATCTTGTTTGAATTCAGCTCTGGTTTTTTTACAATTTCAGGCCGATTTTATTTAAATTTCCAATAAATTTTGTAATTTTTCTAGGAGCGACGTAGACTCCCCGACTGTTTTGTTGCTGGTCGCCAGGTAACCATGTGCATACGCAATGTACCACTTCTACGTCTATGACGTTTATTCGTTCCGATACAATATTTAAAGATCTGAAACCATTGAATATTATGTTTATTCCAAACACGATTCGTTTTTTCTCCGGAATGACCTAGTACGTGTGCAACGTTCAATATAATAACTCTTTTTTAACTGTACATTTTTCCTGGCCAAAGGCAATCAAGTTCTTCTAGATTGTGTCCACGTAATTGCATCTTACAGGCTAATTTTTCGGATATAATTATAAAATTATACATTTATTATGGAACACGTCTATTATTACGTTAGATTAACGATGACAAGGAAATTAGGTTTGCAGTGTACTTTTACAGTTAATACGGGATATATGTTTTAAGTGAGAGGTGGTACCTATTTATGTGAAAAATCAAATATGGATCTACCTAATATACTGGTTTTGTTTCAGAAAATCCATAAACCATAAGTACGAAGATATAGGAACTGCTAAGGAATGCAGAGATAAAATAAATCTGTCGCATTCGTTCAACTTAACGCCGCAATAAAAACTTAGAGTCCTTCCCCCATAAAAAAAGATTTACGCATACAAAACTTCAAGAAAATATGCATTTACGTACTTCAATAATATATTCGACTGTCGTATTTTCTAATGTGATTCCTGCGGTATCTTGCAGGGCCGCGCTCACTAGCACCGGCTGTGCTCTTACCAATAAATTGTTGCATTTGACATTATTACCCGTCATATATCATGCATTACTTTTAAACATCTCTAATTTAATTAGTATATCGGTTTCCGCTTGTGACAGTCTACACATATAAATAGTATAAATTTACTTTAATTAAATAAAATGTCACTGTCGTTATTTATTGTATGCAATGCTAGTAACAGATTTCGCTAGCTTTATTGGTTTGAATATATTATCATAGGTGTCTGATTCAACGAAAAATTTGTTAAATGTTGGGCCATAAATAAATACCACATCTAGTCTACAGTTTAAATATCTACTTGTAACTAAGTGGAATCACCTGCCATGCTGATGAATGCCAACTAAATAGAAACGATCTGGAGTTGATACAAATATTGTTTTTTTCCAAAAAAACCGAATTATATCCCAAAAGTGGTCTATTACCATTAATTACTAGCAATTTTTTGTTTCATGAAGAAATGAAAGCATTCTCAAAAGCGTAAAAACTATGGAAATGTGAATCCTATCTGGAAAATTTCTTAAAACAATCCACTTGAGAGAATCATAAAATTTTATTGATCCACACGCTGCTTGAGTCAAAAGTCCCTCGAATTTTATATAGTACATAAGATATCGTAGGTACAAAAAGTGGGTACGGTAACGCGCCAATATCACGCACGCCTAGCTATTTCCCGTACCACCTAAGTGAACGCGAATGTTTTAATATAGAAGTTCCTGTACAAGCTCTGAGCGTAAATAAGTAATTTAAAATGTAACCCATTTTAAACGAGATTTTTATGTTAATGAGGTTAGTTTTAAAGTGGATTTATGCTAGCGTTAAACCAGCAGGATACAAATTGAAATGCTCGTACTCTTCCATGAGAGCTGTAATTATTAAACATAATTTATAGGCGACGACATCAGCAGTCACAGAGGAGATCACTGATTAAAAATGTCATAAAATATTGTCTACCACATACGGAGTGCGGACGATGTAGTAGCTGTGCGATTAGAAGTAAAAAGGTACCGAGTACATGCCCAGGTTTTATCAGCAATATCGTTAAGTATAATTTATTTGCAGATAAATTGTTATTTATATTTTGCGGCCGTAAAGTGCGAACTATCTCTCCTGGGATATTTCAATATTACTATGCGCTTTTCAGATCCTCTATGCTGATAAGAATAAAATCCTAACAGGTGCAGGTGATTTAAATAAAGGGAAATCTGGTTGGTTCCCCAACTCCTGCTCCGGTAGTACTTGATGTTTTGATTTACCATTTGGCTTTGTTTGGAAGTCTCTGGGCCTTCCTTGTTCCAGGAAACAAGATAGAAAGGACCTTCCCTTATGAATTTTTAGGCTTTGCTGGTTCTATCCATCAAGTAATCAATTCTTCCATGGATTAGTCCTACAACCGAATTATTATCAACCTGTTTGATGCGATCAGGGCTTCATGCTCCACTATTAGATGTAATTGTAAAGATCATAAAAAGGAAATTAGGGCTGCTATGGAAAAAATTTAAATGCTGAGAAGATTTTTGGCATTAAGAGCTGCATCTGCAGGAACCAAAAGACACCAGGCCATGGAGGCTATACGTTTGGGAACCTGTTACACATATCCTCACATTATAAAAAAACAAGTTATTTTTGCGTTCTATTAAATAGGACAATAACTGATTTATGAACCAACTTGTTCGAAATCATGTTCGAGCCTAATAAAAGCGAGTCGTATAAATCATTAAACCAGTACGCGGGCATTTTAATTATTTTAATTCTGCATAATTCTCAAATTAACGACTTTATTCCTGTTGATTCAATAATAATTAGCTGTATCGTAACAGTAAATAAACTTTTAATCAGTTTATAACCCATTAATTGTCCATAAATAATTATAGGCTTGGCGCCAACTCGAAACAGTAAGTTGTACATGAGTGCAGAAACTGAAAAAGAAATAAGGCTAACAGAGATGCCAAGTGCCACGATACCGGACATTAGCCCGACTAGTTGAATTCCTTGGGAATTTCTTATCGTTCTTCCGGCATATTGTAACGACGACGTAGGTTATTTATTTTAAATATAGGCGCGATTCACGTCGGCGAACTACTTTTTTGACATCCTAATTTTTATGAGATGAAAAGTTAGTGCTAATTATGTACTTTGCTATTTCTTACTTAAACATTTATTATTTAAGAGAACAAGAATTAATAGTGTGAAATTGGCGAGCGCTAACTTCCGGATTTTGGCAAAAGTTCGAGCTTTCATAGCAATCGTTAACTGATCTCTATTGTTTTGCTCAATATGTATCAGCGTTTGTGAGAAAAAAATTAAAAGCGATTGACTAGTTCTTAATAAATTGGCTAGCACTTCGGAAGCACTAATGTCCACAGATTTTGACAAAGTTAGAGCTTTCTTAGAATCGTTACTGCTCTCTATTGTTTTGTTAAAAACAATTGACTAGCGTGAAGTTGAAGAACATTTCGGAGGCACTAATTTTCCGATATTGACAAAAGTTAGCGCTTTCTTAATAAATTGTCTGGCACTTCAGAAGCACTAATGTCCACATATCTGTAAGAGTTAGTGCTTTCAGAGTAATTAGAAAAGTGTTCTATTACTTTACTCAATATGTCCAATAGTTTACGAACATGGGCACTTCGGAAGCTCTAACTTACATGTATTTACAAAATTTAGTGTTCATTATTTTGTTCAATATGTGTCATGTTCACGAGAAAACAGTTTTAAAGTGTTTAATTAACGCAAGACTGCCGAACACTTCAAAAGCACTAATGTCCAAATTATGACAAAAGCTAGTACTTTCATAGTATATCTGGTGCTCTAGTTCAACATGTCCTATAGTTTACAAGAAAAGTAAATAAAAGCGATTGATTGACGAACTTTATGAGAGATCTAATTTGCAGTTGTTTAAAAAAGTTAGTGCTTTCTTAGTCATAGCTCACGAAACAAAATTTAAAATGATTGAATAACGTAACATTATCAAGCAGTTCAGCACTAATGTCCATATTTTGGAGAAAGTTAGTTATTTCTTCACAATTGTTAGTGTTCTATTACTTGATTCAATATGTCTCAGTTTATGAGAAAAAAATTTAAAGGCGACTGATTAACAAAACTAGGCGAGTACATTGGAAGCACTAACTTCTATTTTTAGATAAAAATGAATGTTTCGATACTGTTTCTTGGTGCTATTCGATTTTTTTCTGTACAATACCAGTTTCGCAGAAAATTGAGAAAATCATAAACGTAAAGTTGTTGAGCACTCTAGAAGCACTAATGTACTATTTTTCTAAAAGCTAGTGTCTTCTTAATAATTATTGGTGCTCTATAACTTTGTATAATTTATCTTATAGTTTGCGGGAAAAAAAACAAAAAGTGATCGACTAATCGATCACTTTTGTTGACGGCACTAACGTCCATAACTTGACAAAAGTTAGTACTTTCCTAGAAATTGTTAGTGTGCTATCGCTTTGTTTAATATGTCTCAACATTTGTGGGAAAAAAATAAAGGCGATTGATTGGCATGAAGTAGCGAGTACTTTGGATACACTAACTTCTATTTCTGTAAGAATATAATGTTTCATTACTGCTCCATATCGCTTTTCAATTGTTTTCCGTCCGATTGAAGTTTCGAAGAAAATTGACAAAATCACACGCGTGAAAAGCACTACAGAGGCACTAATGTCCAATTCTCCAAAAGTTAGTGCATTCTCCGTAACTATTGGAGCTCTATCACTTTGCTTAATGGCTTAAAATTTGTGAGAAAGAAATTAGGGCGAATGCTTGGTATGAAGTAGGCGGGTACTGTAGATGCACTACGGTAGCGGTTTAGAAAAAAATTGAGAAAATCATAATCATAAAATTGACTTCGGAAGCACTAATGTACAATTTTTTGTAAAAGTTAGTGCATTCTTCGTAACTATTGGTGTACCTCGGAAGGACTAATGTCCAATTTTTGTAAAAGTTAGTGCATTCTTCATAACTGTTGGTGCTCTATCACTATATTTAATATGTCTCAAAATTTATGAGAAAAAATAAAGGCTATTAATTGACATAAAGTAGGAAAGTACTCTAGGATGCACTAACTTCTATTTTTGATAGAATATAAAGCTTATTACTGCTTCTTATCGCTTTTCGATTGTTTCCCGTACGATAGCGGTTTCGTAGAAAATTGGGAAAATCGTACACGTGAAGTTGACGAGCACTACAGAAGCACCAAGTTAGTGCGGGTATCTTGGATGCACTAACTTCTATTTTTAATAATTTTTAATGTTTTGTTACAGTCTTATCGCTTTTCAATTGTTTTCCGTACGATGGCGGTTTCGAAACAAATTGAGAAAATCATAAGCGTAAAATTGACTTCGGAAAGCACTAATGTACAATTTTTTGTAAAAGTTAGTGCATTCTTCGTAACTATAGGTGTTGTATTACTTCGTTTAATGTATCTTATAGTTTACTAGAAAAAAATTAAAAGTAGTTGATTATGACGTGAATATGGCAGCATTCCTGAAGCACTAACCTTCAAATTTTCGCGAAAGTTAGTTGTTTCTTCACAATTGCTAGTGCTTTATTACATGATTCAATATGTCTCATAGTTTATGAGAAAAAGATTAAAGGCGGCTGATTGAGATAAACTAGTCGAGCACTTTGGAAGCACTAATTATTTTTTTGTAGAAATTAATATTTTATCATTGTTTCTTAGTACTATTCGATTTTTGTCAGTACGATACCGGTTTCAAAGAAAATTAAGAGAAAAAAAGCGTGAAGTTGATGAGCAATTCGAAAGCACTAATGTCAAATTTTTGTAGGTTAGTGCATTATTTGTAACTATTGGTGCGCTTCGGAAGCACTAATGTCCAATTTTTGTAAAAGTTAATGTATTTTTCATAACTACTGGTACTATATTACTTTGTTTAATTTATCTTATAGTTTGTAAGAAAAAAACTAAAAGTGATCGATTATCGTGAAGTTGACAGCACTAACGTCCATAATTCGACAAAAGTTTGTACTTTCCTAGCAATTGTTAATGCTCTATTACTTGATTCAATATGTCCCATATATGAGAAAAAAATTAAAGACGATTGATTGGCATAAACTAGGCGAACATTTTCGAAGCACTAACGTCCACTTTTTGTAAGTTAGTGCATTCTTCGTAACTATTGGTGCACTTCGGAAGCACTAATGTCCAATTTTTGTCAAAGTTACTCCATGCTTCATAACTATTGGTGCTCTATTACTTTGTTTAATTTATCTTATAGTTTGTGAGAAAAGAAATAAAAGTGATCGATTATCGTGAAGTTGACAGCTCTAACGTCCATAATTCAACAAAAGTTATTACTTTTCCAGCAATTATTAGTGCTTAATATATCTCAAAATTTATCAGAAAAAAATAAAGGCGATTGATTGTCATAAACTAGGCGAGGACTTTGGAAGCACTAACTTCTATTTTTTTATTGAAATTAATGTTTTGTTACTACTAGATATCTTCTGTACAATACCGGTTCAAAAAGAATTAAGAAAATCATAAACTGACCATTTCGGAAGCACTAAAGTCCCATTCTTGTAAAAGTTAGTGCTTTCTTAGTAACCATTGGTGCTTTATAGCTTTATTCAATTTATCTTACAGTTTACAAAAAAAAATTAAAAGTGACTGTTTAGTGTGAAGTTGACAGCTTACCTGAAGCACTAACCTTCAAATTTTGGTACAATTAGTGTTATGTTAGTGCTCTATTATTTTGCTCAATATATTTCATAAAGATAAATCGTGATTGATTAGCGGAAAGTTGACTAGTGCTTCAGAGGCACCAGCGTTGAGTTCTCGACAAAAGTTAGCGCTTCCTTAGTAATTATTAGAGCACTACTACTTTATACAACATGCCTCGTAGTTTAAATTTATCGCTTACTGTTACTAATAAGCATTCCTTGGTCGTTTTAGACTCTGAGACCTGTCGTATGCGACTACTACTACATACACTCGTACAAAGCACCGAGCTTTTACTAATGCATTGCTGGTACGGTTAAATTACTCATACGCAATTATACATTATAATCGATGACAAATAACACGCGAAAATAGCTAATACAGTAAAACGCGTTGAAAATTAATTAGCGCCGTAATTTTCCCTGCAACTTTGTATCTCAGTAAATGTAGACCGGCCGCAATAAATTATAAGAATAAGTTGTAAATAGTGCGGAGCATAGCGGAGGTATGTGGTAAATAATTTGCGATGTCATCTGCATACGTTCAATCATTATTTATGCAGCGTTCGTACCACTCGTTCGCGTTCTTTATGCAAATGGAGAAAACTCGCCAAAGTGTGAAGTAATTTGTTGTGCATAAGGTATCAGGTTGAAAGGTAGCAAGTTGATATTTACTAGAATTACTGAAGGCAAAAATTTTTTTTTAACTTTCAATATGTTTTAAGATACTCTGGCGTTTTCTTGCTACTTTTAAAGCTTGAAGAAAATTGAAGTCAATTTTGATTGAATGTTCAGGCCATGCCAAATCAATAATGGGCGTTGAGGCATCAACTATCAAATCTAAATAAGGTTCTTGAACAGCAAGTGGCATCTTAAAATACGTAATTGGAAGGATTCATTGGAATCTGATCCACCAAGTTTGGATCAACTACTTTCTATAAGGATTCAAGATGCTTCCTGCGCCTAAGAAAACAGAAACTGGACTTTCTAATATCCTAAAATTGAACTCCTGCAAACGCACCATCCCATGGGAAACTAGGAGGCATGACTGCAAAGGTGCTACTGCTGTAGTGCGATTGGTTGTGGAACCTAGATACGTGGTACTGAACACGAAGAAGATTGAGTTGAAGACCAGGATGAGGAAAGAGACCGAGTAATGTATGAGGATGAAGGCCAAGATTTTTCCATTCTACTGCAACTCTTGCACGAAATACTGCAAAGAAATCAGTTCAATTCACATTCTAGGAAAACATCAAAATTTTTCATTCGCTATTGTTCCCAAGAAAAAACTGATAAGGAAAGGTGGCAGAGATTTACCACGCAATTATTGAACAATTTTCTCTTGCAACATAATTATTTTTTCTAAATTAACTTCGTTAATTTAATTTCTGTTTTACCATATTATGATAGTTGTGTATCCAAATACAGTGCTTATTCAAAACAAAGCACGTTAAAAGGTAACGCATGCTGAAAAGTAATGTAATTAAATAACAGATCAATCAGATATATCTACTGACTATATGTCATTGCGAATTTAACATTTTATATTCCATGTTAATATCAAATTGCCATTAGCAGACATAGAGATTAAATGAAATTCATTTATTTTTATTTCTCTAATGAATTGTCCAACGTTACTCCCCCGCTATTGTGAAACATGGCAGAAAATACAGCGGATGACAATTATTAATACTGAAACTGATTTTAATGAATCATTTTCATCAAACAGAAGGCACAGAATGCAACGCGATGTTTTTATAAATAAAAAATGTATCCAGACGAATTTAATACATTAAAATCTTTACTGCAACGAAATGGGGTCTGACCAAGTGACTGGATGGATTTCTGTAGTTTCAGGTTCTGCTTCTTTTGCTTTTATATATTGCATCTCCTCCTATGATATGGTTTAGCACCTGTCAGGAGTCTCCTGGGATTCCTCTTCAGCAATTTTCTCATCAATTTTTGGATTCTTGTGTTGCAAGTTCATCAGCATTATCTTTGCATGGTATCCTTCAATGACCCGGAACCCTGAGTAATTTGTTTCGGTCTTCCGGAGTTTAGAAGCATTTCTATATGCATTTGGATGTCACCCTAATGCCTTTAGTTCCTTCTGACTACCGACACTATGAGGACCTGAAGAGATAGACTTATACTTTCTCTTGGTCCCTCTTCATGTATTCCTACTCCAGCTTCTGTTTATATACTAGTCCAGTGTCCTTTAGAAGTTCTTGTTCCTCTCTGTTTCGGATGACATCAAAACAATTGTAGAATGTGATTGTGATGATGTGATGAGCTAAAGACAAAATCTTCTGTTTCACAATTTTTTATTTATAGTTTCATTCTTTTGGCGAATTTAATTAATCATCTAGCTAGACTTTCTAGGCTTTTGGTATGCGTTATTTTCAAGTCAAGACTTGTCCTCAAAATCTAAAATAGGACGAGACCATTGTCTAGACGATTCCACCACCTTCGATGCAAATGATTATCTACTATTCATGCATATATGCCAAAACAGATAATTACAGACATCAAAAACGACATAATTTAGAACTATATCGTGATTATTAAACATATGATCAAATTAATAAAATTACTTTAAGAGTTTCCTGTTTCTAATACCAGTGGTATCGGTGACCACTGTTATTTATGTCTAGATACAAGGACGTCTCCCAGACAGTAGTTAAATACCTATCATATGTATATGGGAAAATAATTGGAACAAGCGGAAGCCACATAATGGTTTATAAATAATAATACCTCGGCGATACCGACGCGGTTAATGACAAAGCCGCTTTTTTATATCCCCATTTTTAATTATTTGCTATAAATTGCAGTGACGCTTTTATTAGGTTTGAAATTTTAAACAAGCGGCGCCTTAAATGCCTTCTTGAGAACGATCAATCAAAACTACTAGTGACTCGCATATGTTGCAATATATTAAAACAAGATTGAATGTTTAGGCATTTTAAGTGAAAAAAAAAAAGTAGAAACAGCGATATTCTACTGAGCAGTAAAGGAATTACCAACATTACAACGATATAAAGTAAAAACAACTGCCAGGTAGTTTTTTCGTTCTCAAATTTCTTTTTTATAGTTTTATTCCTAGACAATATATTGCTGTTGAATAAATATGCATATGCCTCGTTGACTGATTTATTTTTCTATCTATTCACATGAAATTATAAGTTACATATATTTCTTTAAACCAACCATATAGTGGAAAATAATGATTGATTTGATATCTTTTGATTCTAGTCGATTTGTGTCGATTTGATTCGATTCGATCGTTTCGATTTGATTTCATTGGATTGATTTGATTGGATGGATCTGATTGGATTGATCTGATTGGATTGGTCTGATTGGATTAGTCTGATTGGATTGATTTGATTGGATTAGATTGAATTGAATTGGATTGGATTGGATTGGATTGGATTGGATTGGATTGGTTTGGATTGGATTGATTTAGTTTGGTTTGGATTGGATTAAAGAATTTGGTTGATTTGGTATGCATTGGTTTGGTTTGGATTGGATTGGTTTAGTTTGGTTTGGATTGGATTAGAGGATTGGGTTGGATTGGTTTAGATTGGATTGATTTATGTTGGATTGGATTGGTTTGGTATGCTTTGGTTTGATTTGGATTGGATTGATTTAGTTTGGTTTGGATTGGATTAGAGGATTGAATTGGATTGGTTTAGATTGGATTGGATTGGTTTAGATTGGATTGATTTAGTTTGGTTTGGATTGGATTAGAGGATTGGGTTGTATTGGATTGGATTGGATTGAATTGGATCGGATTGGATGGTAATAGAACTGTCAAAATATTTTAGATAGAAAGGCCATAGATTGTTCGCTATACACACATAATTTCACAAAAATTTGTTCTGTAGTTTTCGAGCTATGGATTGTGTAAGCTGTATATTATGGGTTTTTTCATATTTCGCCAATGTATGTAAAGGTAGGTTGACAAGTTAAATCCAAATTTTTAGACCCTTCAGTTCTCTTCCAATATCCTCGTAAGTGCTGCTGTCGCGAAATCTAAACCAAAAAACCAAATTACACTTAAACTACCCAATCAAAAGAACAGCAAAACAAATTATTCCGCACTCCTCCTCGGTCTATTTATTACAACACTAACAGTTACTTCCACGCAAAAACACTCCAGCACCGCACAATTACATTAATAACAACAAACAAAAAAGTGGCACACAAGAAAAAGAATTGCATCATCCCTAATTAAATCCAAACATAAAATAATGGTGATTTCACGGCTGCAATTTGCTGGTAGGTGCTGTCGAACAGTTTTGCAATTTGGAAAGTAGGTGCATAGAAGTGAGTAGAAAGGTCGAATCTGTGCCGGCGGTGCAGTTTACCTATTTAGCCAGTCGTGTGGAACCCACTGTTGCATTAAAATCCCTCGAATGCCGGCGAAGGTGCGACTGTAGAATCCTAGAGGAAATTATGGTTGCTTAATTCCATTAAGAGAAATAATTGAGGCTACTGTTATTCAGAGTGCACTTGCCATGTTTTAGTGCCTACGTACAGGGGCCAATTACAATTTTTTTTATCAAAAAGTGGCCAAAATTCGTAAATTTTTAGATACCTATTTTATTTTTTCAAAAAACATCAAATTTTTTGACATCCTCACTTTATTTTATAAATTTTTGCTCAGAAAATCTTGCTTTCATCCAACAATAATAAGCTTCCCAAATTTCGATTTTTTGTAGATATCAAATATTTATCGCAACAAATCCATTGGCTGATATTTCAAAAAACAAATTACCGTCGAGTTAATCCGATGACCTTTGTCGTTGATTAGTGGTAAAAAGCTGTATAAAATTAATTTATTACAAATAACATATTAATATTTTCCTGATTAGAGCGGTGAACCGGTAAATTTATATTCCGCCGATAAACCGTTATATCCTAATAATGGATGGAAATTTTAATAAAATAATTAGTACGATATTTTAAAATTAGTATGTTAATTTTAAATTGATTTTTACATAAAATATCTATATAAACGTCGCAGGTAATCGTTAAGTTATGTATTTTATTATTAGCTGAATGTTTACTTCCTCACGGTTGACATTTACGTTCCTGCAACGATGACTAAGGGGAACGGCAAGTATATGATGGAAATATCAAAGGAAGAAATATTTGAACTCAAATTTTGTATTAATTTCGTTGGGATAATTCGCCGTAATTGTTTCAAAATATGGCTGATAAATTTCAGGACCCGATAGAGTCCTTAAACTCCTAATTTACTCATCATCTAAACCACGAAATTTACGCGCTTCCTTATATGGCCCTCCCTGTACCCAACCAAAACAGACGTATACAAAGCGTATTATTAGACATTATCACAATGTAAGCAAGGTTCATAATTCGATCCTGAAAGGTCGTACGATACGACTTTGTTGCAAGTCAACGTCTGCCTGCACCCGATACCGGCTGCGCGGATTTGCCACGAACCTTGCGAAGCCAAGATGTAAACAAAATTAAAATACCTCTTCATGCAGCATGATCGGCAGAATCGCATAACCGCAAGTCGATCGCAATTTAATATTGCATCCAATCTACTGTTCTATTGAGGCTAGGTGGAGCCGTACAAAAACGCACCGAACCGCTCCGGTTTTTAAAGCATTAAATTGGATATGGTCGTCGACAGTCAATTTAATTCGAAAGAGCTGACTAGGTTTTTCTCGAGATTTCCTTTTTATGCACGAAAATACCGTTCTAAGTGCTTTTACTGCATATCAAAGGAATTGTTTCAGCGTAAATAAAATATCCATTGAAGTATTGAACAAATATCCTTTGTTACTTTCAATATTTGCTTATTAAATCAAACCATCTATACTTCAGTTATTCCAGAACAAATAAAACTCGAACAAAAAAATTGTAAATGTTTCTATTACAGTTTTCTAATCGACAGTTGGGATAAATATCCTTAAAGGACTTCGCATCTGCAAGAGCCAAACGCAACTTTGCAAAAATAGAAAAAGTTGCATGTTCCATAATGAGAATACAAAAAATAAAGCAGTTGCAGGATCCCGGTAATGCAGTAAATAATACCTTCTACTATCTCACAAATTACCAGCAAGGAGTATAAATCATATCAGTGCAATTTAGTACATATTAGTTGCAGCAAGTGTGTAATATATCGGCTGTCTGTAGAATAATGGAGAGAAATTTATTTTGATTATAAGCCGGTGATCCATCACAATCACGTCCGGTAGTCTAACAGAGCTTCTGATGCTTACTTGTACTTATTGTGGCATTATTTCAATTATTTCTAAGTAGAGTGGTTGGAAAACAAATTGTTTTTTTGTTCGCCAATTTATCTTGCCAGCTAATTCTAAAGTAATTTAATATACATTAATGGAATGGCATAGAAACAAGAAAATAAAATAAGGGAGTATTAACATTGTTTGTTTATTTATTTGTTAACGGCAGGGATAATTAATTTAGGTGATTTCCTCTTCCGTCAGTGGAATAACGATCGGTTGGTTTTCAATTTTATTAATTTTACACTTTTATTAAAAATCCCTCTTTGTGCTATTCCCAGCGCTGTCTTGTGAAATATAAAACTATCTGAATTTGAAAGGGTTTTTTAAAAAGTCGGTCCAAAGACCTGATTGATTTATTTTCCATTTGGAAATGTCTAAGCAGATTTCCTACTTCATTATGATTGTAACTTATGCCATACCAGATTGTTATTGCAACACTTGAAGGCCTTGTTACGTTACAAAAATATGAGTTTTTTGCTTGTAATAGCACAAGCAATTAACCAAAAAAAAATCAAAGTAACGCAAAATACGCCTTTATTTAATAGCTAACTAATTGAACACGCGATTACAATGGCTTCATACAAACAGAACGGCGAAATTATATTTTTAAATCACGTGGCGAAAAAAACGGAAAAAAAAAGCTCTAGCATTGACATTGTTTCTAGTCTTTGCCTTTTGAAGCTTGACAGATGTCTGAGTATGGTTTACACGCAAGTACACAAGTAATCGTGACATTAAATTAATTAATTAATAGATACCATATTCTTGACACAGCAAGACGTAGTGAATTTTTTATCCGCTAATACAATTTGAAAAGGAAATGTCATGGTCATAAGAGTATTTTTACGGCGAAGAAAAGTACGGGAATAATAGGTCGGTCGAATTAAGACAAAAATCGACAATAAACCACTAGAAATAGTTTGCGTTTCGTTTTTCTTTTTAATATCTCGCCAATTTTGTGGAGCTTGAAATTCTCTATAATTTTAGTCATATTAGTGTTTTTTCTTGGGATTAGTATTTTACGATTTAGTTTGAGTGAAAGGTAAAAATGAATATGGTGAAAAAATTTTCTTGTCTTCGATGAATCTTAAATTAAAAATAGTCAGTATGAAACATGTAGATCGCGAAAAAATCTGCACCTTTTATATTAAACTCAAACTGTAACCCCAACGACGCTTTTCCACACCACCACAAGGTAGAATTCAATGCGCATATTTATTAGATTTATTCGATGATGTGTGCCCATTGCATTTGCTATTCTTTATTTTATGGTTCTAGTTGATCATCCTCGACAGAAGCCTCGTTTGTAAAGTCTTCATCTTCAAGTTGCTCAATGTCTTCGATGCATTTTTTCCCACCCCCAGAGTTCCCTCATAGACGATTTCTCCATAAGAAGAGAGGGGTCGAAAATTAAAATATTTATCGGATTTCGATGAAACTTCTATATCTACTTCTAAACAGGTCTGGAAAATTCTGTTTGATGGTCAAAAAGTATCTGAATCACTAATAAAAAATACTCACAAAAAGACCTCAACTCCAAAGACGGGACAGTAAAGATATTGGCATTTAAATTGTAAAAAACGAGATGCGAATGCTGACTGAATATGTACCTTAACTAGCTCTATAAAAAAAAATTAAGTACATTTTAAAAAATTAAAGAACCAGAACTCTTTTGAGAAAAAGAACTCTTTTGAGAAAAAGGAATTTTTTGCAATTTCGTACTCGTAACGTCATGATAATTTTCAAAAGTATTTTTCGATTTAAATGTAACTTAGTAAAAACGAAGGTCTTGAATGGAGCCTATTGTTACATGTTGGATTTGATCGAACGCAAATGACATTTGCAAGGCCATATCTATTTTTTACTAAAATTCGAGAAAAATTTAAGTACACCAGACGGATATGAAAAAAATCCTCTACTAAAAGAAGGAAAAACAAAGGAGAGACAAAAGAAACACGGGGGAAAGTAACATGGACACCCAACTTCTCGTCCTGGGGTCTAGGCAGGATGTATTATTTAACAGTAAAATGAATAAAGCCAACACGAATACATTAAAGTAAATTCTTTCTAAAGGTAGGTACCAAGTTGGGAAAATTTCAGGATTTTAGGGGTAAACTTTGAGAAAAAAACAAAAAAGGTCAAAGCCCCTGCGGGGCTCTATTTAAGAAATAATAATGAAACGGCCCCTGCGGGGCCGAATATATAACCCCTACAGGGGGCTGGCTACCGGATTAGTTGAGCGAAATGGGAAAAAAAATTTGACATTTTTTTTTTGAAGAAATAATTTTTTTAGACTTTTCGGTGACAGCTGTCAAAGTGTCGTTTCCGCGAAAAAAAATTTTTGTGACAGCTGTCAAAAAACTGTCAAAGTGACGTTTAAATGAACATTTTCGGGGCGGCGAAGACGTTCGGATTCCGAAACCGCGGTCGGTTCCGTCCTGGGACCGATATTAAGGAAACGTCAAATTCGGACTATAACCTCAAACTTTTATCGCGACGCACTGTAGATTTCGAGATAACCTAAAAGCGGCGCTTTGACGTAGACGTTGTAATTTTTAGTATTGTCAAGACCTGCGCGCGCATGGGTTTTGGAGGGTCCTGCGCGCGCATCCGGCGGCCATTGGTCTCGTATCTCTTTTTAATTCCTCAAATTTTACAAATCTCTCCGACACGGGGGTATTGAAACGCTAATAACTTATTAACGACTCTACACATATATTATAAATTTATGGTTTTTTTCATATTTTGCTTTAAATATAGAAAGGCAAATGTGTCTAAAACAGGTCATTCTTTTAAACATATCTTTTTTCTTTTAATATTTTGTTTTAAACCCTGTGTTATGGAGCTGGTGCCAGAAATTTTTACGTCTTTTGCTAGTATTGCAGACGTTAAAAATACGAAGTTTTGATCGTAAAAACTAATAATGACACTTCTTGCAAAACCATTAGCACTGCATTATTAATTTATAAGTAATTAAACGTCTAAAAAAAGGGTGTCCCTAAATCATTTAGTCACATTTGGCACTATTTTTAATTTATGGTCCTTAATAACACCTTCAGATAAATCTTATCGCCAGACGTGTATGTCCCTGCATTAATAAGTAGGTAATTATTTTTTTTGCTATTTAAAAATTTAAATGAATTAATTAAATTAAATTCAACCAGCAACAACTAGGCCAATTAGAATGAAATCACGTTAAAGAAATGATACCCACAACCTCAAGGTTCCGCCACTGACCAATGATTTACTCTTTAGTATGTACTTGTTCTATACTTAGCAACATATGTTGCTTCAGTTATAATAGGTTCCGTATATTTATAAGTCTAATTAAAATAAACCAAAGCCGGCAAAAACAGTAATGGTGTTTTCTAACTAGCAGACATCGAATAACTTATATTGTTCACACCTCCGATACGTTCAGAGCTGATATACACATGCACGAGATGGTTAGTAGAGTAATTACCTAATCAGATCAATAAACACAAGACGTTCCATTTTTGAAAAAATTTTCATATTTTTGCGTCCCATGCAGTAGTGGCCTTGGAAGAAGTTAACGTCCACAAGTGTCACCTTAAATAATGAAGCTGTTGGCGATGGCAGAGAAACTGAAGCATTCTCAATAAGTAATTATTTGGCTCAATCGGTTCAAGAGACCACTCGAATTCAGACATCGACTAGCATTATGCAAGCACTAGGTTTATTGCTAACGAACCGAATACTTGATCATAAGATTACTGTGTCTGCACTCATTGGATATTCGAATTAATAATCTCTGGATTTTTGTTCGCTTGCTACCACTGCTGTTTGCTCCACACAAAGTTCAAAGATTTAAGTCATTATCCTATAAAAACAACCAAACAACCCTTGAGCATGCGAATTGTATCGAAGAAATGGCAATCTAGTACAATAAGCGTCCTTAAACTATTGCATCATAATCATTTTTCTCTAATTAACGCAAGAGGCAAAACTGATTTGTAAAATTACACCACATTAAATTGAAATCACCACATAAAGCAGCTCACGTCCAATTTCCTTTGAGTGCCTGCTTTGCAACATCCCCAAAGGGCTCTCTAACTAAATATAACTTCTCTCATAGCGTAATCTACATATACATATACATTTAAAAGGGTACCTATACATTAGCAGTTGGCATTTAAATAAGTCCTCCGGATCCAACTATTTGCACAAGTTCTTTTCATAACTGCCGCAACGTGATAAGTGGACCGTAGAAAGTTAGAGCACTTGTTGGACGTGGAACTGGCCGTAATCGCAACATTTGCTGGCGAAGTTGGTTCTATGAGCGAATCAATATCTATTAGGCACGGTGTAAGACAATTAGGTGATGAAACGCCTCAATTAGAGTGTCTCCAAACTGTTAACGCAAGAGACGCGAAATCGTAAGACAAAGAGAAAGAGTCGGTGGCCGCGAGGGCCGCGCGGGCTGCGCCTCGCATCGTCCCTAGTTAATTTCCACTTCATTTTATCTGGTCGAAAAATATACCATTCGATGCAGAAAAATATGTAGAATACGATTGTTGAAAAATTATGTGTCTAAATTGTCGGCTACTGTGCAAAAAAAAATGAAAACCATAAATGAAATTGGACGCCGGAACGTTTAACTCGAAACGCTGCTAAAACCGTTCGAGTTATGAAAAAAATTAACATAAACAATTTTATAGAGAACTAAATTTCCTATAAAAAAGTCAGTGGTGGCATTAGTCTATCTTTAATAGATTTGGTGTGAGGGCGCCTCAAATTCGCGCGCTGATCTTTTGTTAAATTAAACTTATCGTTTTCCAGCGCACAACTTTCAGCCACACCGTCGTGAACCACCCTCACGCCTAAAATATTCAAGATAGACATATGCCGTCACTGACTTTTTTATAGGAAATTTAGTTCTCTATAAAATTGTTTATGTTAATTTTTTTCATAACTCGAACGGTTTTAGCAGCGTTTCGAGTTAAACGTGCCGGCGTCCAATTTCATTTATTGTTTTTATTTTTTTTTGCACAGTAGACGACAATTTAGACACATAATTTTTCAACAATCGTGTTCTACATATTTTTCTGCATCGAATGGTATATTTTTCGACCTGGTAAAATGAAGTGAAAATTAACTAGGGACGATGCGAGGCGCAGCCCGCACGACCCTCGCAGCCACCGACTCTTTCTCTTTGTCTTACAATTTCGCGTCTCTTGCGTTAACAGTTTGGCGACACTCTAACCATACGAGACATTGAAGCGTTTCATCACCTAACTGTCTTACACCGTGCTATTAGGAAAATCGAAAATATTTGGCATATGCACAAAGGGGAACATTAAATTAATTTTATGTATGCAAGACGTGGAAAGAACACATTTTATTTTATGCATGCTAGGTGGATGTTTTTGGTGTCATTTTGAAGATCTAGTCAAATGTAAACCAAATGCCTTGGGCGATTTGAAATGGAGTGGCCCAAATAAGCAACTGTAGGAAACCAACAACCCATACTGCTTAAAAACAATCGAATTTTGTCAAAACTGTCACAGCCGGTGCGTGTCTATGAAATCCCGCACGGAATGGGAGCGCGACACTGATCTAGAGGAGGCAAGCAGCGAGCACTGCGAACAAACAGCGTGTAGTAAGCAGCATGGTACAGTGGCTGGAAGTTGTCACCATTAATTATTCCAGTAAATGTACTGTTTGTGTGTAAGAACGCGAGTTTGGCATTCCAGCGGCGCAAAAGAATTTTGTTTACGCACGCTCCATGCCAACTACGTAACATGTGAATTTAAGGGTTAACTGAACTTGCCTGACATGGCAGAAACTTGACAATCATAATATTATTGTGTATGCGAGGTGGGCACTATCTGTTTAATGACAGTCTGTAAATTCCTGTTCTCGATTGCTGTGCAAATCTTAACTTAGATATGAGGCCATTCAAGAGGTCAAATCAATCAAATAATTGGAGAATAATGTTTTCTGTTTTAAAGCCACCACTTTCGGCACAACTTTGTTAATATATGTCTAATATTTTATAAGGCCAAAAATATTCCCTACTGTACCAGATTACCTTTTATAACACACGAACAGAAAAGAATTTTCGTATTAACATTAGTAATAAAACGCTTCCAATTTATCTAAAGAAGGTTCCAAACCAAACATTAATTTATTTAAAAGCAAAATGTTGAAAAATAATAAAAAATAAGACTAGCATTCATATACTTATAGTAATGAAAAAGATTTGCACCTATTATTGTTTATAAATCAGATTTATCTAAATAAACATTTCCTATTTTATATCATTATCATTTTTAGATTCTCAGGATTCTAAGGACCGACTTCCTGCTTTGATTACTCTATTCACAATCTACTTTCATATTCAGACATGCGATTCCATAAACAATCCGCTTCCTTATTTCAAAACGATTCTGCCTGGAAGGCTCACTTATTGCCGTTTAAAACGTCGGTGAGCAGCTTCTCCCAAGAAGTTAGTTCAATTTTAATTGCAATATTCCATTACGAACAGAGTGTTAGTTCTAAATAAACGCTATCGTTAAAATTGCTCATCAGTTCATTGGTCGCTTTCAGCATTGGGCGATAATTAAAATAAATGCTCATGGTATTACGTACTCAGACTTAATTACCTGTAATTAAGATTTGATTTAAACGTAACGCAAGATGGAGGAAGATTCTAGTCGGTAGTAAACGTAATGTATAGCAAATTTTATGGCAGTGGCGTTTAATGAATTGGAAGTATTAATTAGAAAGGTTTGTCTTTTCACATCAAGCGGTAAATTGTTATGGAAGAAGCGCAAGGATTTATTATTTTCTTATACAGTTCCAACAACTAATATTATCCCCGTCCCGTCTCTGTACCTATTTAAGTCGACGGTGTCAGATTCTTGCTGCATTCAATTAAGCTGGTGACAAACGGAGGAAGAATCAAGCCGAGAGGTCAAAATCTGCATTAAAATAAATTTAGGTACAATAAAGTATTGTTAAGTTACCGGATCGTGTCGTATCTTGTCTAATTAAGGATATGCCGGATTAAATTGCAGTCGTAGCGCACACAATGGGCCAAATTGCGAATGTAATAAGCTGCATTGGTTGATAGAACGAACTCGGGGCTCGTTTATAATCGTCGACTTCGTCACGGACCAGACGGCGACTTAATACAATTACCAGTTGCACTTCATCTAATTGTCCCCCTCGACCTTTGACCCAGCTGTTCGCCATAATTATTAACGCACTAGTAAATGCGCAATTTTACTGGAAACCTCGCAAAAAATACGATTTGCATATGTACGGTTTTCTTGTTTCGTAGCCAACTGATATTTTATCCAGAAAGTGTGGAAGTAAGAATTTGGCATGTTAATTATATATTTATGTAATCCTATAATTTCTTATAACTTTGTAGCGCCCTGAAGAAGATACAATAAATGTGTCGAAACGTTGGCCTTTTGAAAAACTAGTTTTCTTAAAAGCAGACCCGTTAACCACCAAGAATTAAAGATAATGTTGCGTTGTAGTAGAGATGAAACATT
Source organism: Rhagium mordax (assembly GCA_963680705.1). NCBI lineage: Eukaryota > Metazoa > Arthropoda > Insecta > Coleoptera > Cerambycidae > Rhagium > Rhagium mordax. Next base: position 5,626,648 of record OY796656.1, read on the forward strand.
GCAAGTTTTGTTATGAAAGTTTTTTTATAAAATCAGCCGTTTTTGCACAATCTTCCAAAGAAACATACTGTGTATTGAAAATGTTATTAAATTCTATACTCTAGAGCAGGGGTGGGCAACCTTTTTAGGTGATGGGCCAGTCAGAGTTCGTACTAGCTGCCGCGGGCCAGAAATTTTTTTTTCGCTCGCGTAAAAAAATTCTAGGCTTTTTTTAGGACGAGGAACGAATTTCGCAAACAACAGTGAAGGATATTTTTAAGAATTTGCCAATTTGTCTCAAGAATCGATACCAAAATTAAAAGTTATATTGAGTTCTGCGATCTGCGGGCCAATTCTTTTGTATTTAAAACAGATTTTCGCGGGCCGCATTAAGCACTTTCTAGGGCCGCAGTTGGCCCGCGGGCCGTAGGTTGCCCACCCCTGCTCTAGAGCGAGGACTATGCTTTTAGAACGAGAATAAAAAGGAGCGAGTACCATGGGACATCCTGTACACGTGACGGGTGTTGAAATGCGTCATTAACAATTAATTATTTCGGGTGAGAATATCATTACGTTTAATAATAAATTTGTTCTTCAATATACAACAAGGGCAAACATTTTTTCAACAAATTATCCTCGTTCTACACTTTGCTCCGCGAGTTAACAAAATCGCCGTAATACAAACAATATAAATTATCCGTTTGGTATGACACTAATACATTCATCCTCTTGAGGAAGACTAATTTCGATGTTTTATTCCTTTGTTTTCATGGTGTTTAATTCCAAACAGAAATATAAATTGCTTGTAAAAATAACTAAACGGAACGACATATAAATAACACGGGGAATGTTTTAATTATACACCAGCCTTATAAATCAACAGCCGTAATATGTATGATCTAGTTTTATTGTATTCAAATCATAGATGCGTGGAAAACCTACTATGATGAAAAAACGCGAGGAAATAAGGTTCATTCTTGCTATTGCATGACTCAACGTTTGGCCTCGGGCATGACTATACATCTATGGGTATTGTTGTAGATTTGGGCCAAGTAAGAAGTGAAGCGACGCCGACCGCACATGTAGACGGCGTCGTTAAATTGTAGTCACTAAACTTGACACTAAAGGCTAAAAGTAAATTATTGTAATTTTTGGTTTTTGATTTTTTGGTGGCAGTACCTGTAATTTTTTTGCTGCCAAGTTATTTTTTACAAAAAAATATATGTCGAATAATATACATAGATAACTAAAAAATTCTGAAACAGTCTCGGCAATATTACCCAAGATTTTACAAAAATTGATAAAGCATTATTTTCAGATTTTTGATATACCTACCTATAGTCTGTTTGACCAACAGATATAAATAGACTCCCTCCCAAAAATGTCCGCTAAATTTGAATGGAATTTCTCAATTGGTCGTATTTATAGAACCCGAATTACAAAGCAACCGCTAGATTTGACTGACAAAGACCGACTCGGTTTTACACATTGCAACAGACTAGTCAGAACGCTTAAACGCTAAACGTACGAAAAACACGAAAAAATGGGGAGCCGGTTTGACAGTCAACTGTCTTATTCGTTTTTGTGACATTTCTTAATAATTTATATCATCTGTGCTGTGTGTTAAGTAAGGTACTACGTAATGCAAACGATTAATATTGAATCTTTTTTTAAAGAAATGAATTACCAACTACAAACAAAATTTTAGCAACAGTGCATGAAGATGCTTATTTACCTAATCTTAAACGGAGTAGTTGAGGCTATTAATAAGAGAAATTGGCTTTCGGTGAGTAAACGGACTTTGTATTTCTTCGTGTTGCAATGTAATTGTGTTTGGAAATATAGGTTCTCAAAAAGGTTTTTGTTTAGGGAGCTGGGAGAATTATGAACTTTTATATAAATTTAAGGGACTGGATAATCGCCCTGTAGATAAAAGAAACACACAAACTTTAAAAATCTCTTTATGGTGGACAAAGTTCAATGAATTTTGCTAACGATCACAAAAACCCGTACACAAATTAATCATCTAATTTGAAAAATATGGAGGTTCAAATATTGCTCATATTTTTCCGGTTTCCAACTTAAATTGTGCACCTGTTTATTTTTTATAAATATTAAGTTAATTAAATTTTATTTCCAAATAATAAAAAAAATATCGTACACTACTTAAAAAAGTAGGTATCTATAGATGCTGCGTAGTGCGTATCCAACTAACATGCAGGTCAAAAATCAGTGAATATGGCGGAGGCGCCACTTCAAATGGTACAGTTTAATATACTTTATTTATTTGACGGGATATTATTTTGGAAGGAATGGCATACTTTCACTCTCAAATGAAGGAAGAAAATGCGTATGGCCCGACATCGCTTGCGATGGCAATCAATCACCTAGGGGAGGACTACTTTTGATAAACTTTTTGTTTAAACAAATCTTACACCAGGATGCTTTACAAATAATTGATCTTATACTTTAATTTTCCTAAACGTAATAAATTTAAGACATTTATTTATCCTGCTAGTAAACGCAACAATGTTTTATTAGCATTTCATTGCCAGATCCAGCAACGTGTGACTCGTAATAGAAGATTACACGTGTTTCGCATAATGAACATCCTATTTTACTTAACTATTATAATTTATCATAATCATTTCTTCACCCTTTCTTCTTAGTAATAAGTGAAGAATTTTTCAAATATGTTTTTTAACCGTTGCAAAATATTTTGAGCAAATTTAATCTAATTATTGGTAGTCAAACATTGAACCCATCAAGAAAAAAAGCTATGCATTGCAAATGTATCAAGCAAGTTCTAGACACAGAGCGTTCTTTTAAGAAACAGTTGATGATAAATCCTAGCCTAAAATTCACTACCGATCATTATTTTGATCATTTGGAATAATTTTAGGGGGTTCATGGCTCTCTAGATCAGAAAATAAAATGAGCGTCTTGACAGTTGAAATATCAACCATTGGATTCAGAAAATTATGTGGATTTTAAAAATGCAATAATATAGAGGGTATTCCATTTAAACATCGAAAGTTGATATAATTTCCGGTAAAACTGGAAGTGGAAAAAATCTCCCAGTATTTCAAAAAGTGCCTCTTAGTAAGCATATCCAAATTTGAGAAAAATATCTGGGAAATTAAAGGAGAAAAAGGGGGTGTACCATGAGTCTGTGTCACCTGGTGTACATTCATACAAAACGACTGATATCGAACTGAGATGTTAATGTTAGTCGTTAACAAAAAACCAAAATAATTTACAAGCAAGAAAATCACAAATAACTGCTAAAAAATTCAGGCTGTTTTTATAGTCAACATGTGGAGCACTTATTGCAAATTTTATTCTATTGAATTATTTGAAAAATTTTTTTTTAAATTTTATACTTGTTCAATAAATCGAAAAAAAAGTAAAAAAGTACATTTTTCGTGATTTTGCTATTTTTCCGTTATGTTTTCAAACGTACCTATAAGTTTCAACAAAATTTAGATTTGTTAAAAATGTATTGTTTTATTACTAGGTATTTAAATTTTCTTATGATGCAGTGTGGAAAAAAAGTCTGGAACACCTGAAATATCTCGCAAAATACGTTTTTCCCGAAAACACGCTCGAAGGGGTCAAAAGGTATTTTAAATTTGTCGTCTCTTGAAATACTTTAATTCTATGTACAGTGGCGTACGCTGAAGAGGCCAGAGGGGGCACCTTTTTTTTTAAATGACAACCCCTATTTTTTGTTCAATATAATGGAAGAGCACATTTTTTTGAGTATTGTAGCATAAAAATTTTTATGTTACTACATAAAAAAAATTTCGAAAAAATACAAATAAAGTTTTAATTGTAAAGATTGATTTATTTTAATATTGCCTAGAAGGCATTGAAACAATTGATTTAATGTCAGTTACGTCAATTTTGCTGTCGGTAAATTTGATGCTTGTGCTTTTTCTGTTATTTGAAAACAAAAAATTTTGTTTTATTTTATTTATAAATAGATCAATCTTCACAATTAAAACTTTATTTGCATTTTTTTTCGAAACTTTGTTTATGTAACAAATTAAAATTTTTATACTACAATACTCAAAAAAATGAGCTCTTCCATTATATTGAACAAAAACTAGGGGTTGTCATTTAAAAAAAAGGCGCCCCTTTTGGCCTCTTCAACGTACGCCACTGTATATAAAATTAGAGCATTTCAAGAGACGACAAATTTAAAATACCTATTGACCCATTCGAGCGTTTTTTCGAGAAAAACGTAGTTTGCGAGATATTTCAGGTGTTCCAGACTTTTCTTCCACACTGTATAAAGTCATTTATTAAGCGTTTAAGAGCTCTTGAGGGCGCAAAATTGCATGTATACGTTTAATATTTAAAAATTCTTGGAAAAAAATTTTAGTTGAAGGTTTTAAGGTCACTGATTACAAATTGTTGTGAAAATTGGAAAATCAAAATGGCTTACTCTGAATTGCGCGAACTTCAAATACAGAAATGTGATTTTTATTTTTTCTATGTTTACAAACCACCCACGCACCCCCTCTCCTTCTATTACCGTCCTTCATTAACTGCGGCAAGCCCTTTACTTTGAATTAAAAAAATATTAAATTTTATTAGGTTGTTAAACTGATTTTCTTTTATTTCAACTCCACCCTCCGCCCCCCACCATTTACTCTCTTACCTTGTACCTTAAACTCTAGCTATCTTTTTCCTGCGAACTGAAAAAATATTAAATTATATCACTTTATTTCAATAGTTTAAAGTTCCTTAAAAAATAAGAATAATTGAAAAACAATTTTTTTTTTAAATATTCATTTATTTTGTTTTTATAAAAAATATTAAAGAAACGTATTAAAATATCAAATACTTATATTTTAAATATTTTACATTCTATCTATTGGTTACTGCGCATGATTACTATACAAAAGCGCGCTTCTACGTTAAAAGTTTAAACATTTTTTACCTATCTTTGAAAAAGATCAAGTCATCTATTGATTTTAAATATTAATACACTCCTGGACAAAAAAAGTGGACGATTGGCTTTTTGCATTTATTTTTCAATATCATTAAAATTGCACATCTAAGAAAGTATTATTTTAACTTTTTCACCAATCTGGATTATTTAAAAATCTTTATTACTAAAAAATCATTAAAACTGTATGTGTTCTTCCTTTTTTATATTTGCTTAAGAAGGGCAAGAAGGCCTTACATATTGTTGATTGTCTGTGTATTTCAAATTGTTTCCAAAGTCTTATGTTTATTTCTCTAATTTCTTGTGGTGTTTTCGTATATCTCACATTATTGTTTTTTTTTATTTACCTAAGTTACATTATTTCATACTCAAATATGCATATTTTATTTGAACGAGACACGTTTAAAAACATTTAGGTACTAGGTAATGTTGAAAATATACGAAAAAACGATCAATTTTAAATTGTCCAGCTTTTTCTGTCCAAGGGTGTACTAAAATTGTTAGTTTGATTTTTTTTCTTAATATTGGCATAACTTATTCTTAAAACAAAAGATAAATAAAAAAATTAATTAATTCATTTGAAATCTATTTTTCAAGTAAATTTAAACTAAATATTTAAATAAAGTGAAACAATTTAATATTTTTTGAATTAGCAGGAAAAAGATAGCTACAGTTTAAGGTCCAAGGAAGAGAGTAATAAGTGGAGAGAGTGGGAGGTGGAAGTTGAGGTAAAAGTGAATTACATATTTTAACAACCTGATAAAATTTTATATTTTTTTAATTCAAAGTAAAGGAGTTGCTGCAGGTAAATAAGGAATAATGGGGTACGTACGTGGAGATAAATAAAAAAAAAATGAAAAAGAAAATCCAAGAAAAATTATACAAAAATCACGTTATTTTTTATCAGTTATAATCGAAAATAACGTCAATAATCACATTTCTGTATTTGAAATTCGCGCCATTTAGAGTCAGCCATTTAGAATTTCCTATTTTTAATGAGCGACCTGAAAAATCCCGACTAAAAATGTTTTCCAAGAATTTCTAAATATTAAACCGTATACGCTAATGTTTGTGCCCTATGCATGCATAATATAGCACTTATGCATGCAGTTTTGTGCCCTAAAGAGTTCTTAAACGTTTATAAATGACTTTATCCATGCCTACTAAAATACTGTACGCATTATGTATGTATTTCCTCAAGCATAATGCTATTCATTATTCCCTGCAGTGAATAATGAAAAAAGTTTCCACGACAATGTACCGGATATTTTTTTAAAATTTCTTTAAAATGGCCATGACATGTGAGACAAAGCACGATATTAATTGTAAATAACGTTATAATTTATGGCAGGCCGTTCTTTTGACACATAACCGCCTGCTCATAAAATATGTTAAAAATAAATATGTAGTACTTAGAAATTTCTTCAGTAAAAGGTTTAGTCAAAAATATTTAATAGTTGTGGATCAAATAGGGTACTCTACTCGCATATAATAGATATTATTCACTCGGATGATTTACGACACTCGCCTTCGGCTCGTGCTAAACTTTGTTGAACAGTAACCGTTTGAAAACAACGAAAAACGAGCAAAAATCACGAAAAATGCACTTTTCTGCATAAAAGGCATATAAATATATGTACGCCCACGTACTAAGTGTCCGCGTTATGATTTCCTGTTAATGTAGACTTCAAACTAGAATTCTTTGCAAAAAAATTTAATGGAGAAAAGATTTCGATTACTACCATTTTTTTTCCTATTACGGCCGGACTCTATAAAGTTACTGGAGAAACACAATACCTAACAGCTTCAAAACCAGCATTCCTTTTAAGTTTTCTTCCGTGCGTCGATAAAGCAAGTGCTTCAATTTTTTCAAAAGTAATGCCGTTGACTCAGATCTCATATCGTTAATACTGTTTTTAAAATAAATAATCACATGGGAAAATTATAACCCCCTGATTAATACCCCGGTCTCCCCCATCTCCGCAACAATAATACCATTGTTTATTTTGGCACTGAATGGCTATCTGTTAAACCATCCGTACCAACAAAGCAGGACTTGTGGATAAGTTCATCTCTTCACTATATTATCTGCCGATGGATTCGTTCTAGTGCAGGAAACATAATATTTACACGTCTCCGCGCCCGGAATGCGTTGTTATGATGAAAATGAACTGTCAGTCTTGATTGCAGCGCAAATGCAGCATGAACATACTTAAGATAGTATTCACACAAGAACAATTATTTGGTTTTTTTTCGAAGCCTGTTTTATCTTGTTTTCTTCAAGTGGCAGTTGCCAATGCGCCGTTAGTCTGGTATTAGATTCCAGATGGATTCACAAGCAAAATGTGTGAAAGTTGATTTGTTTTCATGCTCTGTCAATATTCTGGAAATGATGTGGATATGTTGATAAATGCAACTGAATAATTTACACCGGCACCGGGGCAGTGTTGGTTTTATTTTGGGGTTTGTCTAATTTATGTGGTATATTTTATTTTGTTTATGTTACTAACCTAGATACAAAGGATCTCAAGAAAATTTCCAACAAATAATAAATCAAAGGGCGGCTTAATGTGAGCAGCATACAATTTTTGCAAACTGCGCGCCAGCATATAAGCCAAAAGTGGCAGTTCATTGAACCAGAAAAAGGCACGAGGTGTAAAAGAGAAAAATAAATTATATCATTAATTTTTTACAACAAAGACCAACAAGGTGTGACTCCACCACCAAGTTTAATTCCAGTTACACATGTCTCTTGTAATGAACTTCCTATTGTTACCTAATTATACGTTTACTAAACAAAGAAACCATTAATACCTGTGGATATAAAAACTAATTAATTGTGTTTTTTACGCCAGCTAGTTTGAAAAAATTAAAATAAATTCCTTAAGCAGCCACATTTATTTGGAACATGAATAATTATTACGACTGCTCTGGGTTCACTTGGTGCTTGATTGTATTTTTTAGCAATATACAAAATGTTCACCTCCAAAGCCAGACGTGGATTTTTCCAAACGATTCCGAGCCGCGTTCCGCAATATAGAATATCAACATATGAATACTTTTGGTATAGTTTATTGAGTTTTGGCTTTGGACGAAATTATTAATTTAAACAAACTGTTCCTCAGACTCCTCAGGCCCGACAGGTAAATTTATTGGTATAAATTTCACGTGTACAAGCACTTCAGTTATACCAATTTTATCAATTTCGTTCATAAATGTAACTAACGCTTAATCGAGTTGGGGCAGTTAACGAGTTCCCTGTGGGGCCGTACAATGATCCTGGCAGATAGCCGCCTGCCTGCTTGGCTGTTTCTTGTTTGTGTGCATGAATTTTCATTTTAACCTCCAATTGAACGAGTGCAACTAGAATTTTTAATTAAAATAACACCCGCCTATATGCTCTCATATTTTCATTAAAGTGCAGTTTCGGTGTTTTAAAATGTGACAGTATCGTTAATTGGCGCCATGAATTGAATCAACAAATTTTTACGTATTTGTCACTTCTATTATCTTCAATTAAGTTTTTTGCGTTACACGTCATTCGGTGGCCAGATTTAAAATTGTAAAAATTCCTAATAGATGAATACGATATATTTTTTTAATGCATATTTTTATGGTTCAATGGCAATTAATAGAAGCTACCATAATGAGAAATGTATACTTGTCTTGGTATAATGCACTTTAATAACCGAAATTTTCATTTATATATTAGTGAATAAATTGTGAAAAATATACAGTGAGGTCGAAAAGTAAGGAACAAATTCAGTATCTTCAAAAAGTTATGGGAAAATCGCTCGGCCATAATGATTTTGATTTTATATTAGGCCTATTTTAAAAACATTTTTTATTCTACAAAGTGTCCCAAAAAAGCTGATAAATCGAAAATGGTTAGAAATGGTTATAGGGATGTACAGGGTTTTCATTTATATTTGGACACCCACCTACAGCTTTAATTTAATATTAATAAAAAAATTAAAAAACCTTACATACAAAAATTGTAGAATTTTACCTTTATTATCTTTTGAGAATTTGAAAATTTAAAAAATAACGTTAGACATTTGGAAACCAAATACAACAAGTTTTTTACGCGGAACACCCGTATATTATAGGCTTACAAAAAAGATCTTATTTCCTGAATTCAAAAATATACAGGGTGAGTCAATAGTGCGTATTTCTTCTGTATCTCCTGTCTCGTTAGAGATAGGAGTCATGGTTCAAAATTTTAATTAAATTGTGAGAAAAAGTACATTTTTAAAATTATTATTACAAGGCGATCCGTTAAAGTGGTAGATGAAAGAATATATATTTTTTAAATGGAATGACCCAATTTTTTCTTATTATGTTTAAAGACCACTATGATGGCCTATTCAGCGGTAAAATATTTGTAAAATTTGTTGGATGGTTAATGAAATAAAAAATAATTTTATGGAAAATTGACGTTTGCAGGTATCATTTTAAAAATTGATTTTGGACTTATTTTTGGATAGTAAATTTTTTTAGTAGTTTATGCCATACTTTAACTATTAGCTGGTGTAGAAAATATTTCTTTCATACAAGGTGTTCATAAGTGCACTGCCAAATTATAAATATTCAAACTACCAAATCTCAACTTTTTCAAATGGAACACCCTGTATATTTTTGTAAAAAAATGTGTAGTTTTTATTTCACTGCAACTTTGATATGATATGTCCTATAACTAAAATGAATTGTTTTCAAGATGTGGCTCTTTATGCATAAATAGGTATATTTTATCCCGCATTAATATACAGGGTGTATATTTTTTTCTTTTTCAGTTTTTCGGCCATAACTTTTTTCTTTGACATTCAATTGTTTTTATCTTTTCGGAATCGGATAATTGATAATATACGTTCTATTTGTTTTTCAAATATATGTAACGTTATTTTTAAAATTTTTAAATTCTCAAAAGATAATAAAGGAAAAGTTTTTTTCTCTCCTTAACGATTAAAGAAAATATAAACGAAAACCCTGTACATACAAAAAAATTTTAGTTTTTCATTTCTACATCACAACGTCGAAAAATATACAGGGGGGTTCCGTTTAAAAAAAAAATTGAGAAAATTCAATTCAAAGAGTTCTAAATTGAAAATTAATTTTTGGCCACCCTGTATATTTTTAGGAAGTAAAAATGATTGAAAAACATTAACTAGATGTCTCGTAACGAGTATGCACATATTTTTTTCTTATAATCTCATAATAATTGTGACTGTAGTGATTTTTTTCAATATACATCTGCGGATGGCATTATTTCAACAAAAAATTAATTATATCCAAGTGGTTGAGACCTGGCTGTATGGATTATGTCCTAATGCCATTAAAAAAAAAAAAAAAAAAAAAGTGGTTGAGAGATAGTCAATAATAATACAGGAACTAAAGGAGTGTAAAAAGAAGCTTTAAAAAATGTATGTAGTGATTTCTGCGATATTGTCTTGGTTCGCCCTATATATTTGGAAATAATTTCCGGTTATAAACTTTCTTATATATTTTTTTAATTTCTAGCTATCATAGAACTCGAGCTATTGAAGTCCGACGCACTATTGCCCATCCTGTATACTAAGAAAAATTCAAATAAAAAAAAAAATCACGATTTTTTGCAATATCTAATTGCTTAAATTATCTGTTTTTACAGTACCTTGATTCAAATTATGATTCAATTAAGAAAAACCAGTTTAAATCGCCTCAACCCTAAAACGCGAGACAGAAAAAACTGTTTATGATCGATGGCTTATTACAAATTGCACAAATATTTGCCATTACACTTTGTTTTGCTCAATTGTGTATATTCAGTAAATATAACTACCTATTGTTGTCTGTGGATATAATTAACCTGCAAGTAATGACTAATTAACATGGAAAAATATATTATTTAGAAATATGGACTGACCTTTATACTCAGTACAGCACTAAAGTATAAAAGTCTCATCGTGCTAGAAAAAATTCTGATAATAAATTATCAAATTGAATTAGAACAAATAAACTGGCATATCGGTGGGCATTCATTGACTATTATTAAAAACTCAATTTTCTTGCTTCGCTTTTAATGTAAGTTCGACACAGCCCAAGTAATAAAGAAACGAGTTAAGAAATAAATGAACACTTTATTACTAATGATCACAGTGGCCAGGGTTTTCACAAAATCTGGTTGATGATTTTTTGGATGATCAGCCATTAAATTAATTTACGTCAGGCATAATGGAGTGGCAGTGGATAGGAATTCATGATCCTAACAAATGGCCACCAAGATCGCCAAACTTGTCGCCACTGAATTTTTTCGTATCAAGGTATTAATAGGTTCTTATCACCAATTTATCAAAAAATAAAATTTTATTTCGAAATCCTCAATAAAATTTAAAGAATTTCAAAATTAACACATTAAAAAAATTTGATTTTATAATCTTCAGATATATCACAATCTTTTAATTAATGTTGGATTTTTACACATTTTTCCTTGTTAGAAATTAGCTAATCCCTCTCAAGTTTAATTTTCTTTTTGGTGCACACCCTGTAGCCTACAATTTACCAAACCGTCCCTGAGAGGCAACAAATTTCGCCTTTTATTTCCAAAGGAGAAAACCTACTCCCATCCTATAAATCCGTTTGATTCCAAGGATTCGAAACAAAAGTGAAATGGGCACATCTGTTTTATTTTAAACTCTCCAAGAAAATTAATGACCGCCCGCCTAATAGCTTCCTTAAGAAATACATGAAAGAAATGCTCTTCAATTAACTGCTAGTATTTCACAAAATTAATAGCCTTTACTTTTTCGTCTACAAAGATAACATAATTGTTTAGACCGAAGACGAAAGACGGAACAGATATTAACGTACATTCAATGGTAATTTAGCTTTTACTTACTTTAACGAGGTATGCGGAAGTGGCTACTGGTTGTAATGAACACTTACCTGAAACAAAAAAAATTAATTATGGTACATAATTTATACTGTCGTAAAAATATTTATTAGCGAATCTAGTAATGTCCAATTTATTCACCAAGCCAGAGATTTATGGCTATTTTCGTAGTCTGTATTTCTACAATAACCGCGACACTGTTTATATTGAGCTTTGTGCCAACAAAATTAATGAGATTTTCTTTCGTCGCACCTGATTATTATTAATTCTATTTTCAATATTTATAGTTCTGTCAACAAAAACTTCAGTGCATTAAACCTTTACCAAAACCGCTCTGATAAATCGTTGTTCATTAATTAATATTTTCGGATTGGAACAAATCGTTTTTGCTTTCGTCATTTAAACATTTTGCATCCTTTTAACATTCATTGATTAATTTTATTTAATATTCAGGTACGTGTTACGGATTGTTATTTATCTGTAACAGTTGTAGTAGTACTTTTAGTTTTAACTGAATTTATAAAACTGGAAGTTCACACTCTACTTTCAAGGTGAAGGCACTCTGAATTTCCACTCTAAATTCGCATCTGAAATTCAATATTATGTTAAATAATATGAATTTTGTGTATAATTTTTGTTTTCATTTACTATCAACACTGCATTTTATTGTTATACATTGTCCTGATGAGGAAACGAAATATCGACTATATTAAAAATCAGTAATTGTACACATCTAATTTTACCATTTTGTGAGGCATCGTAAAATTCTCTGATTTGAGAAGATTAGTTGTTAGAGTTCATTAGAAATCCGTCACGCAGTTAAGCATTTAAACTAAAATATCTGCTTAAGAACATCTCCAGACAGATTAACATATTTTGTTTAAGTGCGCTGTAAAATCTGTATATCTTTTAGTTTCCCTCGTCTACGTAATTAGCACTCCGATCTATTAATTATACTACAGTTAAATTTAAAGTATATTAGTAAGGGCATAACTTTGGTTTTACGATTTCTGAAATTGACATATTGATGTGTGGTCTTGGTGTTCCTCCTGCTAATGACATTCAGCATGAACGACAACTTTAGAATTCCGATAAAGCTTACTTTAATAGCCCAACATAGAATTAATCTGAGCATCACAAAAGTTAGGAAACATGCATTAGATAATCGGTAACAGAATGCTAATGACGACTTTATTGTTTCCTCTAAATTTCCGGACAGCAGGATTTGGAAACTGTTATATAATTCAAGGGATACTATCCTGCAAAAGTCCATCTCTATGAAAGTCTTCTTCAACAAAAGAATGCATAATAATATTCTGATTCCAGCCCATACTCAATTTTATTTTGGAATTTTTGGGGAACTTCTTTTGTTTTAAGAAACAAAACTGGGGAGGCGCCTATCGAAAGCATCTTCCAAAAGTCAAAAGAAATTAATATAATGGAAAATCTTACTATAATTAACAAAAATCAACAGAAATCAAACATTAATCAATAATAATCAATGAGAGTCAACAGAAATTAATAGAAATCAAACAGAAATCCATGAAAATCAAAAAAGTTAGCAGAAATCAATGGAAATTACCGAAAGACCAAAAAAATTTTTGTATATCGACGAGAGTCATGCAAAATAATGAAAATCAACAATAATCAAACAGAAATCAAACAAAAATCAATGAAAACCAATCAAGTTAACGAGATTAAATTGAAATCAATAAAAATCAAACTGAAATTATAGTAAGTCAACGAAAATCAAATTATAATCAACAGAAATCAAACCGTAATCATAATGAAATCAACGAAATTCAATGTAAATTAACTAAAGGTAAAGGAAATCTATATAGATCAATAATAAGTAAATGAGCTAAAAACAATAGAAATCAGCGGAAGTTAAATAAGATTCAACAGAAATCAAATGTAAATTTTTCTAAAGCCAATGAAAATCAATTAAAATCAATATAAATCAAAGGAAATCATTATTATCTCTGGAAGTTAACGGAAATTAAATAGGAATTATTGTAAATCAATTAAATCAACAGAAGTCAAACGAAACTCAATATAACTTAACGAAAGTTAACGGAAATCTATGGTGGTCAATAATAGTTAAATTGAAATTAATGTAAATCAGCGATAGTCAACCATAAACAAAGGAATTCAACAAAAGTTAAATAAGCACCAACAGAAATCAAATGAAAATAATACTAAAATCACTGAAAAATAACGAAAATCAATTAAAATTAACATAATTCAAACCAAAATCATTGTATATCTATGGAAGTTATCGGAAATCTGTGAATATCAACAAAATTTAAGTAGAAATTATTGTATTGTAAATCAATTAAATCAACAAAAATCAAATGAAACTCAATGCAAATCAACGAAAGTTAACGAAAATCTATGGGAATCAACAATAATCAAATAGAAATTTATGTAAATCAGCGAGTTATGCAAAAACAATGGAAACTAGCGAAAGTTGTATAAGAATTAACAGAAATCAAACATAAATATTCCTAAAATCAGTGAAAATCAATGGGGATCAATTAAAATCAATATAAACCAGAGGAAATCATTGTATATCAATGAGAATTATCGGAAACTAAATAGAAATTATTGTAAATTAATTGAAATTAACAGAAATCAAGGGAAACTTGATACAAATTTAAGAGAGAGTCAACCAAAAACAATGGAAATCAACGAGAGTTAATAAGAATCAACAGAAATCACATAGAAATCATACTAAAATTACTGAAAATCAACGAAAATCAATTAAAATTAACACAATTCAAACGGAAACCATTGTATATCTATGGAAGTTACCAGAAATCTTTAAAGATCAACAAAAATTAAGTATAAGTTATTGTAAATCAATTGATATCAACAAAAATTACACGAAATTAAACGAGCAAATAGAAATTAATGTAAATCAAAGAGAGTCAAGCAAAAACAGTGGAAATCAACGAATGAAATAGGAAAATAGGAATTATACTTAAATCAATGAAAATCAACGGAGATCAAATAAAATCAACAGAAATCAAATGATAATTATTGTATATCTACGGAAGTTAACAGAAATCTATGGAGATCAACGAAAATTATATAGACATTATTGTATATCAATTAAAGCCAACGGAAATCAAATAAAAATCAACAAAAGTCTAAAATCAGCGGAAATCAAACTGATTCCAATGAAAATCAATTTAAATCATTGATAATCATAGGAATCAAACTGAAATCATAGATAAATCTACGGAAATGAATCGAAAATGAATGGAAACCAATGAAAGTTAAAGAAAATCAATTGAGACCAACAAAAATCAAACCGAACATAATATGAGGCGATGGAAATCAAATGATAATCAACAGAAATCAAATGGCAATCTTAACAAAATAAATGAAAATTAATGCAATTTAATTGAAATCAACAGCAATCAAACAGCACAACGTAAATCAAGGAAAATTAATGAATATTTAAATGGAAATTAATGTAAATCAGCGAAAGCCAACCAAGAACAACGGAAGTCAACGGAAGTTAAATAAGAATCAACAAAAGTAAAATTAAAAAATTTTAAATTCCAATCAACGGAAATCAATTAAAATGAAAACAAATGAAACGGAAATTATTGTATCTACGATAGATAACGGAAATCTATGAAAATCAACTAATATTAAATGGAAAATCAACAAAAATCAAATAAGAATTAACAAAAGTCTCACAAAAATCAATGAAAATCCATAGAAATAAACGGAAATTGAATCATTGACAATCAACATGACTCAAACAAAAATCATACTGAAATCATAAAAAATCAACGGAAATTAAATGAAACAAATGAATGTTAACGAAAATCAATAATATTATACGAAAATTAAAATGAAATTAATGTTAATAATGGAAATAAATAAAAATTAAATAAGGATTAATAGAAATCAAATACCTAAATCAACGAAAATCATCGGAAATCAATTAAAATCAACAGTAATCAAACGAAAATTAATCTATATCAACGAAAGTTAACAGAAATCTATTTTTCAACGAAAATCAAATAGAAATTAATGTAGATCAATAGCGTTTAACGGAAGTTAAATAAGAATCAACAGAAGTTTAATAAAAATCAATGGAAATGAAATGGAAACGAAAGTCAATTGAAATCAGTGTAAATCTAACCGACTTCAATGAAAATCAAGGTGAATCAAAGACGACCAACAGCAATCAAACGGAAATCATAATGAAATCAATAAATATCAACAATAATCAATTGAAGTGAACAAAAATTTTACGGAAATAATGTAAATCAACAAGAGTCAAAGGAAATTAACAGAAATTAAATAAAAGTCAAGAGAAGTTAAATAAAATCAATATAAAAATCAACGAAAATTAACAAAAATCAATTAAAATTAGCGGATATCAAACAAATAGATATCAAGGGAAATCAACGTAAATCAATAATAATCGCATAATCAACAGAAATCAAATTGGAATCACAACAAAATAAATGAAAATCAATGTAAATCTACAGAAATTAGACGACTTGTAAATCAAGGAAAATCAGTAATAATCAAACGGAAAATAATGTGAATCAGCGAAAGTCAACCAAAAATCAATGGAAGTCAATGGAAGTTAAATGAGAATCGACAGAAGTGAAATGGAAATCATACTATATTCATTGTACTATGAATTTCACTGGAATAAAGAGTTATTATTATTATTATTATTATTATACTAAGTCAATGGAAATCAATTAAAATTAAAGCAAATGAAACGGAAATTATTGTATCTACGAAGGTTAACGGAAATCTGTGAAAATCAACTAATTTTAAATAGAAATTATTGTTAATCAATGAAAATCAACAAATCAGTCAAATAAGAATTAACAGAAGTCTTACGAAAATTAATGAAAATTCATAGAAATCAACGGAAATTAAATCATTGACAATCAACAGGAATCGAACGGAATTCGTACTGAAATCATAAAAAATTAACGAAAATTAATGCAAACAAGTGAAAGGTAACGAAAATCAATAAAGATCAACGAAAATGAAACTGAAATTCTTGTTAATCAATGGAAATAAATAAAAATTAAATAAGAATCAACAGAAATTAAATACCTAATCAACGAAACTCATCGGAAATCAATTAAAATCAATAGTAATCAATGTATATAAAGTTAACAGAAATCTATCTATCAACGAAAAACAAATATAAATTAATGTAAACTAAAGAAGTTTAACGGAAATTAAATACAAATCAATGGAAATCAACGAAAGTTAAATAAATCAGCGTAAATTGACGATCAACAGAAATTAAACGAAAATCATAATGAAATCAATAAAAATTAACAAAAATCAATCAAAGTTAACGGAAATCAATGAGAATTGAAGCATATCAAACTGAAATTAATGATAATCGATGGAAATCCGTTGAAGTGAACAAAAATTTTACGGAAACAATGTAAATTCGTTAACTCCTGTGTCAAAGGAAGTTAACGGAAATGAAATAAGAGTCAATAGAAGTTCAACAAAATCAATGCAAAAATCAGTGAAAATTCATAAAAATCAATTAAAACGAGCAGATATCAAACAGATGCCAATGGAAATCAACGTAAATAAATGGCATTCAATAGAAATCAAAAGATAATCAGTGAAAGTCGACGGAATCATATAGAAATCATCAGAAATCATACTGAGATGGGTGAAAATTGATCAAAATCAACAGAAATCAAAATAAATGTCACTAGAAATCAAAGAAAGCCAACAGAAATCAACGGAAGTCAAATGGAGATCAATGAAAATCAAATTAATGTTAACGGAAATCACGATGTATGCTCAATTCTACGCTTGCGCCGTGCAGAAATATGACGTCACCTTGGTCTGTTAAAACTAACCTCACTTTTTTGTTACGATATTCGTTGTGAGCTCAATTATTAAAATTTAGGTACGCTGTGCCTGATATAAATTAAAACAAGGATATGTTTTTCTCTTTTGTAACGAATACATCGAGAGTGCCGTGCCATTCACTGTACTAAATTGATTTTGTGGTATACTAGATGATCTCTATTCTCTAAATCATTGTGCATATCGCCAAGTTATTATTTTTTAAGGTAAAAATTTGCTTTGTTTTCTCAGGTTCTCAAAATGAACAAATTTTTTTCAAACTCAATATAGCGGGGATTGTTATCATTGTCAAACATTATTCTCTTGAAATAACTTCGGCAAAAATAAGCTTCCTTTTCTATTGTTTAAAAAGTCTTTGTGAAACGTTGAGCAACTCGCACGATCAATTTTAATTTTTATGTAAATTACTTATCTTTAAGAATAGAAAATACTAAATATCAAATCGTTCTAATGTACCATGTTATGACATATGGTCATGGATAAACTGGGTCACATCCAAATTCAAAGCGTCTTTGTTATGCAAAAAATAGCTATAAGAGCTTTGGCAGGCGTGATCCAACCAAGAGCTGTAAATCATGGTTGATTAAATTTAATATTCTAACATTGGCATCGAAAATAATTTACTCCAACTTGATTCGCACAAAAGAACGTTGGAGCAAACACAAGGAACAGTGAGAACCCATATGGCTATAATCAAAATTAGGGATATCTACAGACACAGCAAGAGAGATTAACATTAGAAAAAAAATAGCCTTGTAAATTCAAAACTTTTTTCCATCTGGCCGAATGTTACAAAAATTATGTTCGTAAAACACAGCCAAGAACATTAATCTTATCGCTCTCAAGTTTAATCCGTAGACTGACGCTATTAGGGCAGACAAGAAACAAATTATTTATATTGAAAATTTAATGGAGACGATGACAAAAGCGCCATTCAATTAAACGAATTCAGGAAGTAAACACCATTTCTAAATTCATATGCGACATGGCGATGAGAAGGCTACAGGAAATCAAATTGCCGTTGCCTCTGACCCATTTTTCAAAAACTTTATTTCACGGACTTGGTCGCGTTCTACTGTTCACTCACATTAGCTCTCTTTTTATTTAGACTGGATTTATATCGCACCCAATAAAAGAACTTGTACAACGACGACGTCTCCGACATAATTACAAGTAAATTATATATTTTTTTCCGAAATTCAAAGGTCACTGCACCATTATATATCTTTTTTATTACGTGTTTACGGATATTAATAGCGCTCGTAAAACATTAGAAGGTAATTAGAACCACTTGTATACAACAACACCGCATCCATTTCTCTCATCTGACACTCCAAACCCGAGAGTCGTTGAAAAAGATATCCCATCGTTATCACCGACGACATGCACATTTTTAACGGCCCACAGAACAGATAAATCAGTCATTGATGCCATTGAAGGGGGGACGATAAAAAGCAGGCCGATTTAATTGATCTTTCAGTTAAATTGTAGAAATAATTGACGGTGGTCGTTTGCTAAAAGAGAAAATACATAAGAATTACATGTTTAAAAAATAAAGTAGGTAAGGTGTTTCACTGATAATTAGAATCTAGAATCCCATTTAGAACAGGATAAAATTATGATTTAAAAAAAAATTAAAAAACGCGACCTACGCCCCCAAAAAAACAAAAAAACGCATGGATACCTAAAAACACCTCAGAACACCAGGATTAGTACGAAGCTCTGGAAGGGACACCTAAAATAAAATTTAAAAATTCCGAGTTATATGTCGAAATTACAAAATTCCGAGTTATAAGTCGAAATTTCAAAATTCCGAGTTGTAACTCGAAATTTTATTTCAAAATTCCCAGTTATAAGTCAAAATTTCAAAATTCCGAGTTATAACTCGAAATTTTATTTCAAAATTCCCAGTTATAAGTCAAAATTTTAAAATTCCGAGTTATAACTCGAAATTTTATTTCAAAATTCCCAGTTATAAGCAATTCCGAGTTATAACTCGAAATTTCGAAATAAAATTTTGAGTTATAACTCGGAATTTTGACATTTCGACTTATAACTCGGAATTTTTTAAATAAAATTTTGACTTATAACTCGAAATTTTGAAATTTGGACTTATAACTCGGAATTTTGAAATTTCGACTTATAGCTCGGAATTTTGTAATAAAATTTCGAATTATAACTCGGAATTTTAAAATTTTATTTTAGGTGTCCCTTCCAGAGCTTCGTAAATTAGTCAGGGCCGGCTCTAGCCTTCTTGTCGCCCTAGGCAGAAATTAAAAATGCGCACCATATTTTTTTGTATTGAATTTGGCGCCCTAGGCGACTGCCTGCTTCGCCTGAGCCTAGGGCGGGCCCTGGGATTAGTTCTAGTGTGACCTCCGAGATGTAGAGGCCGTTGAAATACTGGCATGTCACGTGACCTGACGTCACAATAGTCGTCTGAACGCGATGGCCCAGTCTGGTAGACATTCGGCGGGTTTTGCATCATTAAACTGTTTTGCGCCAGTGTTTCTTTAAAATTTAAGTAGGAAGTAAGTATATACTCAATATGTGATTGTTTTGGCGCGATTAACTTTGATATTACTCATTGGCGTGCGACCCTGTGGGGAAAATTGGGGTCGATATTTCAAGAAAAAGCTATTAGCGATTTTCTTATAGGAATTCTGATTTTAGATTCGTATTTAGCACAGCCGACTATTGTGACGTCACTGATTCTTGCTCGGGGCCTCTTATGTTCTGGTAAGAACCCAAAAAGATTTGAAAACTGGAACAACTCTGGTTTACAACGCAGTAAATGTAAGTTACGAGTTGGCTCATTAGGCCACAGATACGGTCTAAGCGCATAACGATTATAACCTACGTTTAGCGTTTTTTGTAATCGTTGTTACAAGTTTTAAGGCCCATAAAGCGACTCCTTAGCTCTTCATTTTAATTTCCTTAAATATCTGATTAAGTGTTTAGCATTAAGCGGGCTTATGGGCAATTACGTGCTGATAAATGTGCATGACATACAGTATAGTTTAAAAAGTTAACAAAACCGTTTATCAGCGCTGCGGCGTGGTGCCATAAAATTTAATGGCTACCGATGGCGAGAGAATTTTATATTAAACAACTTGGAATTGAGTAATGAAAGTTGGCTAAAATGTTTTAGATATGAAGCAGCGAACAGTTATCTACCTACGGCTTTTAATCGTAAACGACGTATTATATGGCAGCCATGAAACCCGAGTTCCGCCCTGTAAAATCTTCATTTCAACCTACATTGTAGCATTTCCAGAGGCAGTTAATGCCGAATCGCAGACCGTTATAGTCTGTAATTATGCGTATTATTGGTATCTGGACAACAACGTTTCCCTACCAGCCTACATATTGTTCCAGCGCCAGAGCCTAGTTTGTCAGTCTTATCTCACTATTTACTCTTTATCGAAACAGTAATTGGTTTTATGTGCTTGATTTGAAGTTATCTACTGATGGATTTAATGGTTCAGGTACGGATTAGAGCGAACAATTTAATTCAATTGTTTTATGTGGTGGACTGTGGACTGGTTATTATATATCAAGAATGTTTTTATCTCCAAACTGCCGGCCGCACTGGTCACGATAGCATGAACAATGGATTGATGAATGCAGAGCATACCTGATGCAAGACGAACTTTTTAGATATGTGTTGGAGGAGGACGAGGAGGTGCCTACTATTGATAAGCTACGTAAATCAACTAGAAATATTAGGATTATGGAAATTTCAAAAAATACTTTCTGCAACAGACCTAAGTATAGACACAATTTACTCCTGATATGTTTTTGTTTATGGAAGATGATGATATAAAATCTCAAGACGATAATGAAGATAACGAGGAAGACGAAGAATGCGACAGCGATGAAGCAGTTTTACATAAGAAACCTAGATATGAAAGTCCATAAAAAAATTGTTAAAAATAATAAATAAAAAAGTTGTTTTTTAATTATAAATAAATAAAAAAAATAAAATTAATAAATAAGTAATTTTTTCATATTAAATATTGAAATAAAAATAATTTTTTATTATACTTTTGCAGCCCAAGAAAATTCCTTTCCCATTGTCATCAAATTTAAATTTAAGAATTTTCCGCAATTTTTTCTCTGGTTCGCTTTTGTTACATGCGGTTTTTTGCGTTTACGAGAAAACTATTGGGAAAATTGAAATTTTTCATACAAGCAATTTTGTAGGAAATTTAATTTTGAAAAACTTTTATTTGAAACTTTTTTCGAAAAAATGCATCTTCTTTGAGATATTGGCAGTTTTTGGCGAGGTTTTTCGTCAAAACACGCGAAAAATCATAATTGTATATTTTCTGACCTCCAAACCTACACGTTTCTATAAGAAAATCTCAGAGTAAAATAGTTCGCTCATTTTTTTCCTTATTTTTCTGAACTAATTATAGTTTTTTTTTTTTTATGAATCCTCGATGCTGCTGCATTGCAAAGATAAGATTATTGTCTAAGTACCTACTGGGCTATTGGTTAAATTTGAATCCCCATTATCTCATGCATTTTTAAAAATACAAAAACAACTGGAAATACAAAATTGTAGTATTTTGAATGCGCTATCAAAATTTGAAACTAATAAATCAATTGAAAGTTGTGTAAAGAAATTATGGAGTAAACATATGTTTTTTAAATGGAACGCCCTGTATATTTATTGTCTAAAAGTTACTTGTGGCATGGCATAATTTTCTTTTTTTTATTTAGAGCAAGCTGTATTCGTTTCGAACTAATTTCGAATTGAATTTTTGCTTGAGTCAATTCAGGAGACTGATTATGAAAATCCATGTTACCAAACGGTAATCCTGGTCTGATATTGTTTAAAACAATTGTGTTTACAACAAGGACGAAAATAAAATTTTTTCAATCAAACAAATATTTTGGCCGGTTTCCAACAAGAAATACTCAATAACATTTTTTCGAAAAGTTGACATTTTCAATGTTATTATTTATTAATTTTCAAAAATTGAAAAAATGCAAATTTGTTTTTTTACAATAGGTACATAATTTTTTATAGTATCTTTAAATTTTGCATATGAACTTCCAAAAAAGAGAATTGAGATTTTTAAGTTTTACCTATACAGGGTGGGCCAATAGTGCGTGGACGGAAGATAGCTCGCTTATTAGAAGTGATAGAAAAAAACTTTCTGTACAAAATTTATTCAGTATTCAAAAATGCATCTTTAAAGAATATATTGAGTTATACAAGGTGTTCTGTTGTAGCTGCACAGTAACGAACTTTGTTAAGTTAAATGGAACACCCTATATATTATTACATATCCTATTAGAGCCCATCTAGGGCTTTCCAACGAACTATCACAGCATGTACTTCTTTTCAGTAGTTTATGAGATATTTAAACTTTTATCGAAATATTGACGGATAAATACCCTTATGATAAAAGTTGTATTTTTTTAATGTGTAAAAATTATAAAATTTTTATTGCGGCAGTTGATTAACATGGAAAAGAGCTTTCAAACCATGTATCTAGTTTTTGAATTTTATCTACAGGATGTTCATAATTTCATTGTGAACTTGAAAATTTAAAAACCTCAATAACTTTGTTATTTCAAATGGAACACTCTGTATATTATTTCATATTCTAAAAGCCTTCTTACTACTCTTTCCATCGGTACCATATTTGGTATAGCTGAGAACAGCAGTTATTTAGTAATTTAAGATCAAAGTTGAAAATTGTTTCATATCACGATTTTGCATCAACTTTTCATATTAATTAACAACAAAATTTGTTCTTAATTTAAAGGCACACGTTAGATGTTTTTCTTATTTTAAAGATATTAACTAGGCTTATGTAAAACAATACATTACGTATGTTTAATGGCTTATTTAAAAGTAGGTAAAAAATACTCAAAAAAATGTATTTAAATTAAAGCAAAATTTACAACTAAAGAAAACAAATGAAAATTAAAGCAAGTGTTCAAAGTGCTGACCATGTTGGTCAATGCAAATTTGGACTCTACGGCAAAAAGATCCTCTAATGTTTGCTATCATTTGAGGTGTAATTGACGCAAATGCTTCCCTTATTCTGATTTTCATATTGTCAGGAGTGGTAGGAGGCTCTTGATACACTTTCCCTTTAACGTGTCCCCATAAGAAAAAATCCAGTGGGGTAATATCTGGCGATCTAGGGGGCCAACTTACTGGTCCACCACGTCCAATCCATTTATTTGGGAATATTTGATTCAGCCATTCCCTAACGGCAACTGCATAATGTGGCGGCGCTCCGTCTTGTTGATACCACATATCTTGTCGTATTATGTCCGGAATATGGTCTAATAATTGGGGAAAATTGTTTTGTAAAAAATCCAAATATTTTGGACCAGTAAGAGTGCCCTCAATAAAGAATGGGCCAATTACAAAATTATCAAATATTCCCCCCCAAACGTTAATGGACCATCTATGCTGATTATTCATAGAGCGCAAAAAATGCGGATTTTCATCGGCATAGTAATGATAATTGTGTCTATTTACGCTTCCATTATTGTGAAATGTTGCTTCATCTGAGAATACAATTTTATTAACAAAATTTTGCTCTTCGTTAATTTTTGCTGTTACCCAGTGACAAAAATGTTCTCGTTTTTCAAAATCTGCATCACTTAGCTCTTGATGTAACTGTACATGGTATGGATAATATTTATTTTTTTTTATGAACCTTCTTAGAGTTGTCCTGCTTATGCCAAGTTCAGTACTTAATTGCCTCGTACTAGAATGAGGATCTTCCACAATTCCAATCATCGTTAAAAATTCATTTTCCTGAGTTAATGCTGTTTTTTGTCTTGTGTGTTTTGCGTATTCCACACTTCCTGTATTTTCAAATCTTTCAGAAAGGCTTCTAAACGATTCTTTTCTCGCATATCGCCTTTCTGGATATCGCTCTCTATACACCCTACTGGCTAATAAGAAATTTTTATGACACTCACCCAAAACATATACCATATCAATTAATTCTTCCTTTGAAAAATTCATGTTGCAAACTAACTTGCAAAATACACTAATTGTGACAACCAGAAAGAAACTGTCAAGTAAAGTAAGTGATTGTTTTTCCATGGCACCCTTTTGTTCTAACAGGAAAATCAAATTATTTCGTACTGAAGAATTGAAATAAAAACGATTCTGAAAGAACCCATTAAAAATAGTTAATATCTAACTGAAAAAGATCTAATGTGCTATTTTGACAAAAATACTTATAAGATTTTGAACTCAAAATTATTAATATGAAAAGTCGATGCAAAATCGTGATATGAAACAATTTTCAACTTTGATCTTAAATTACTAAATAACTGCTGTTCTCAGCTATACCAAATATGGTACCGATGGAAAGAGTAGTAAGAAGGCTTTTAGAATATGGAATAATATACAGAGTGTTCCATTTGAAATAACAAAGTTATTGAGGTTTTTAAATTTTCAAGTTCACAATGAGATTATGAACATCCTGTAGATAAAATTCAAAAACTAGATACATGGTTTGAAAGCTCTTTTCCATGTTAATCAACTGCCGCAATAAAAATTTTATAATTTTTACACATTAAAAAAATACAACTTTTATCATAAGGGTATTTATCCGTCAATATTTCGATAAAAGTTTAAATATCTCATAAACTACTGAAAAGAAGTACATGCTGTGATAGTTCGTTGGAAAGCCCTAGATGGGCTCTAATAGGATATGTAATAATATATAGGGTGTTCCATTTAACTTAACAAAGTTCGTTACTGTGCAGCTACAACAGAACACCTTGTATAACTCAATATATTCTTTAAAGATGCATTTTTGAATACTGAATAAATTTTGTACAGAAAGTTTTTTTCTATCACTTCTAATAAGCGAGCTATCTTCCGTCCACGCACTATTGGCCCACCCTGTATATGTAAAAATTCTTTTTACCAGCCGTCCTTTTCGTGATCATTAATTTATTTTTTTTAATAATGCTATTACTATTTTTGTTATTATTAATTAATTAATTATTATAAATATATTTAATTTAATATCTTGCATATTGAGGCATAGATAGTATCCAGAGTAGTATTATTGATATTTACGTTACTGGAATCATTACTTGAAATTATACCCTCAATGCTGCCAATATACTATTTGTTTAAAACACCTGTGTATTTCAACAACATTGTTAAATAATTTATTGGTTCCAGGATATAAATTCTTTGTTTACATGTACAAAAGTAGGCTGGTAAGTAAGTCTAAAGTTGTACAGTAATATTTATTGCCATGCCAACAGCTTGTACAGTAATATTACAATACAGATCTGTCAACAACTGTCAACAGATGAAATAATAAATAATGAAACTATAGTGCTTTTTATTAATACAAACAGACAGAAAACTCCAAACAATAATAATTAAATACTGAAATGTATCACTACTGTTCCTGCTTCTTATAATATCTATTAATAATGTCTTTAATTTCTGAAATAGATAAACTATTGAACAAATCACGGATGTTATGAATCATAACAGCCTTAGATGTCTTAAAATCCTCGCTCTACGAGCTCGGATTTCAAACCGGCGACATCTGCGGCAGTTATGATACTCATAACATTCCTAGATATGTTAATAGCTAATCTCGTTGCAATTTAGACCATTGTAATAATTATTACACAGTTTATTTTTACTGCCAACTATATTTTTTAAATGTTTCCACATTTATTATTATTTTTATTTTCAACGACCAGCTTTTTATAAAAATGATATTTTATATGATATTCCGTATTTTCTTAATAAGTTTATTTTCATATATTTTATCATTATTCCAATCTTCTCTTCTTTAATGAAATTATATCTTGTATGTGTTTTGTTTTTATTTACACAGGAGCCTCTTTACAATTTTTATAGAACCACGAATTTTGATAAGATCTAATCTTTATTTCCTTAATTCTTCATTCATTTTCTTTATCTAATGAAAAAATGATATTTTCTGCAAATAAATTGCTCAATAATTTATTATTTGTACTGCAATATCCCCACCAGACCTAAGAAAACAAAAAAATAACTTTTGTTTTCATGGCTTACTTAAGTTTTTATTGAAGATTATTTGTTAGAAAAATGGTAGGTATACACGAATTAGAATTTTTGCCTTATTAAAAAATAATCATTTTGTTGTAAAATCAGTTGAAACTAGTAAAATCCGTTTTAATGAACAAAATATTAAGAATACATTTTTTTATTTGAGAGTCCGTTTTACAGATAAAAATTGTTTTTTGAAAAAAATGATTTTTTGTTTTCCCCTATCTCAATCACCTATAAATTTACTACGGGGTTTTTAAAGGTTCTGCTTAAGAATATCTTACTAGTTTTTTTCTAAAAAAATCGCTAATATTTTTTTCTTGAAAATCGACCCCCTTTTTTCACCCTATAATCGGACGCCTAAAATCAAATGTGGACTCACTTTATAGGTATATAATCACCAACAAAAATTTCAAAATATTCGGATATCAACTGAGCGAGATATGAGTGGATCCATGAAAAGTGGGACACACTGTAGATAAATGCAAAATAAATTTTTAAATTTAATATTAATATTAAATAAAGTAGAGAATCGGAGCCCTACATTAAATTATAAAAATTCAGTAAAATACAGGTTTTTTATTGCTTCAGGTTCTTTCAATTATCTTTGAAAAATGTTAATTTTTTAACGAAATTATAGTAACAAAACTTGTTCAACTGTTTGAAACATAAGAAAACTGATAATTTTACCCTTTTTGGGAGTAAAACTATAGTCTACTAAGCTACTTAACTGACACCACAATTTTCGTTTATCTAATCTATCTAATAATTGTACAGGGTGTTCAACATAACTTGATACCCCCCTGTGCTTATTCTTTATTTCTAAGACAATAAAAAAATTTAAAAAAAGTTCTTGTAGCATTTTTAGGTACATTTTAATAGTCATCGAATCGTATCGATATCTAAAATTATGGGTGTGTTTACAAATGCTAAAAGAAGAAAGAAGAAGCCTGTTTTAAATCAATTAGAAATTGTTGCAGAATATTTAATTTAAGTCTTGGAAGCACTCATTCAACTTTAAAGAAGTACAAATATCGAGACAAATATATACCAAACTTAAAATTGGCTGTTTAAAAATTACTACCCCCCCAATTTCAATTCGCATTTGTTATTTGGTGAAAGTAACATTTTACGATATAGAAATTATTACCCCAATATTTTTTCGAAAAAAATTTCCTGGCAGACGAACGAAGAATCATCATTTTCAAATTCCGAGTGTTTCAACAGAAAAGAAACGCATCACTGGGTATCAAAATATCCTCATTGTAAAGAAATACAACATTATTTGGCAGCAAGATGGTGCTCCCTGCCATAATACAATTCAGGTCCAGCAGTTTTTGAATAATACTACAGAGATTGGATTGGTAGATGGGGGTCATATCTGTGACCAGCCAGAAGCTCTGATTTGACTCCCTTAGACACTTTTCCATGGTACAAAAGAGTTCTGACGAGTTCTGATCGGAGTTCTGAATAGCACCAGTTCTGACGAACGGCGAAAGAAAAAATTGTATATCGCAAAAAATCCAATTTTTATTGCAAATTTTTAGTTCGATTTACATTTTATTATAAAAAAAGTACAAACGAGTTCTCATCGGAGTTCTGAATAGCACCAGAAGGGTTCTGACGAATGGCGAAAGAAAAAATTGTCTATCGCAAAAATTGCGATTTTTATTGCAAATTTTAAATTCGAAAAATTTACATTTTATTATAAAAAAAAGTACAAACGAGTTCGTCAGAATTCTTCTGGTGCTATTCAGAACTCCGATGAGAACTCGTTTGTACTTTTTTTTATAATAAAATGTAAATTTTTCAAACTTAAAATTTGCAATAAAAATCGCAATTTTTGCGATAGGCAATTGTTTATTTCGCCGTTCGTCAGAACCCTTCTGGTGCTATTCAGAACTCCGATCAGAACTCCGATCAGAACTCGTCAGACTCTTTTGTACTTTTCTTATAAGAAAGTTTCGAATTTTCAAACTTAAAATTTGCAATAAAAATTGCATTTTTTGTGATAGAAAATTTTTTCTTTCGCCGTTCGTCAGAACTCTTCTGGTGCTATTAAGAACTCTGATCAGAACTCGTTTGTACTTTTTTTATAACAAAATGTAAATTTTTCGAACTTAAAATTTGTAATAAAAATCGCAATTTTTGCGATAGACAATTTTTTCTTTCGCCATTCGTCAGAACCCTTCTGGTGCTATTCAGAACTCCGATGAGAACTCGTTTGTACTTTTTTTATAATAAAATGTAAATTTTTCAAACTTAAAATTTGCAATAAAAATCGCAATTTTTGCGATAGGCAATTTTTTCTTTCGCCATTCGTCAGAACCCTTCTGGTGCTATTCAGAACTCCGATGAGAACTCGTTTGTACTTTTTTTATAATAAAATGTAAATTTTTCAAACTTAAAATTTGCAATAAAAATCGCAAATTTTGCGATAGGCAATTGTTTATTTCGCCGTTCGTCAGAACCCTTCTGGTGCTATTCAGAACTCCAATCAGAACTCCGATCAGAACTCGTCAGACTCTTTTGTACTTTTCTTATAAGAAAGTTTCGAATTTTCAAACTTAAAATTTGCAATAAAAATCGCAATTTTTGCGATAGACAATTTTTTCTTTCGCCGTTCGTCAGAACTCTTCTGGTGCTGTAAACGTAATGAAAGTCTATATTTATAAAAATGGTTTTTTTCTGCCAAATTCGAATTTTTTAATAACTTCAACAAATCGATAGAACTATTGTTAAATATAGTCAGGAACTCCAGAACTCTTTTTTCTCTACTGAAAAATGCCATCAGAACTCATTTTTGACAAAAAAGTGGTGCTACGTGAAGTTAGCACCCTTATTTAATTTTTTTTTATTTCTGGCCTTATTTTTGCAGAACTAAATTGTTCTTTTCGGCCAGAAACTCTAGAACTATGCCTTTTCTAATCAGAACTCTAAAGATTTGCTCAATTTTGCAAAAAAGTGGTGCTAACTTCACAGGGTTCTTTAAAATGGGTAATTCAGATGTGGAAAACATAATTTTATTTATCAATCATCAATACTGACACCTGCCTATTGAATTTATTTGTAGAAAACAAAAGTGCTAGATTTTGATGTGAAATATATTTTGGTGATAAGAAATAAAACAAAGGAACATCAGAGTTTTCAGGAATATTTTGTAATTTTTTTTACATGGCAACCTATGTTCCATGCGGTACCTACTGTTTTGCATAATATTTCCACAACGGATAGAGCAAATGACAACATATTTTTGGAATCAGAGAAAAAGATCTTACAAAATATGCTAAAATGTACAGACAGGGTGTTCTATTTAAAAAAACATAAGTTGTGTCTTTTTCTCAACTTTTACTTTTCTTCACCAACATAGTTCATATTAAAATGTACAATTTTTATTTTTACACTTTTTTCATATTTCTAAAATTTTAACAGCTGATTCCGGGCATGGCGTCATGAGGGGCAAAACTGCGATCCAGCACAATTTTTAATTTGCAATAAAAATCATAGCCATCCCACAGCAATTGGATGTTAAATCACGAGTCAGCTAAATTAGTGGATGTCGATAAAATGAATAAGATATATGCAGAAATGAAAGCATCTCTCTTCACGCTCCCCTACATGCACAAAATAGGGGTCGGCCGTCCAACATCTACGTTTTAGATAGGTGTTATCAATGAAAAATGTATCTTACCTGTTACCTAGCATACCTACTTCAACAATTATTGTACAGCGCATGTTTAAAAAATGTAACAAATAGTCTAAAGAAAGAAAGTAAGAACTTCTTAGGAATGCTTGTATCAAATTTTCAATTATATTAAATTTCTTCACTTACATGTTTGTAACCACAATATTTGAATATTTTCCAACTTCTTTCACAAAACCACAGTCTACGATGGGAGAGAACGGTAGTACACGAAATTACACACAAGCCTATTATTTACTGTCCAAAATTGTTAAAAATACACAGAGCCAACACGAAAATATACTCGCTGTATTAAAAGTTCAAGATACTAACGCCGATCGGTTTTGTTTTGATTTGACAGCGAGAGCATTGTGAATTGTGACAAACCAACTGCGTTTTTGCAGTAGGTACTCGTTAACCAGGCGCCCGAAGCGATGTTTATGTTATTTTTGTTATTTAACCGTGCACTGTCCAGCAAATTAATAGGCAATATTTTAATACACCTTTGCCGATTGCGCGTGCGTAAAGGTAGTAGTTGAACTCGAAAATGTCGTTTAATTTAATACACGCGTGTTGCACGGATAAAAAATAAATATAATGCTAAGTACAAATAATACAGTCAGTACACATCAAATGCTAATTAAAAAAATATATGATTGAGAAAAAAATTGAATAAAAAGATTTAAATAGGTACCCATACAGAAAACATACCCATACTAACGTTCTTTTCACATATACACGTATAGTAAAATAGATAAATATTAAATACCCTCATACATTTAAATCACAAAGCTCGGGTATTTTATTATTACTGAAACTCGCGGTGGCTAACAGGGTCGGATTCAGTTCACATGGTACTAGATGTATTAGGGTGTTATTTTGGCTAAGGCGACATTTTTAGGACCTCGCCCCAGAATATTAATTAAAATACTAAAAAATTAGATTTGCAAAATACGAAAGCTTAATAAGTTGATTTACTCATGCCTGTAAGAGGATTAACTTTTCAATTTATTTTAAACGGGATTTTTGCGTTTATAGACAATTTAATTTGTATCCTATAATTTTTTGAGTAGCTGAACAAGAATTTGATGTCAAAAATGACTTATGACCGTAAACAGTGGTCACTATAACTCTCAATAATAGTCTCAATTTGAAGTAAATAAGCAATTTAGGGCCATTTATTATCGTTTCAATGGACTTTTTTATCACTAAATACGAAATTGAAGTCGAAAAAGATTTTTAACAGTTGCCATATGTCATTAAGATTGTTCGTTTGATTAGTTTAAGGATTTTCGAATGAACTTACATCAATCTATTTGTTTTTAAAAACGCTTACAAATACAAAAAGATGTCAAAATGGAGTTTTATCCTTTAACAAATGTCAATTGTCATTGAAACTGTCAATTTTATATAAATAAGCATTTTTATATAATTTTTGGAAATTCCAAAAGTTTTAATGGGTTTACTGATCTTAAAAGACATAAATTTATTTTATTTACCTATTTAAAAAAATATATAGATCTTTTTATAAATGTCATAAATTACATATTTGCACAGCCAACTCTTTTTGATTGCTACTTTCAAATTTAATGCTGCGGAAATGCATCGTTGTAGAAAATGTCAATTTCATCAAAAACCATAAGAATTTCGAAAGGAAGCCAAAAATACTTTTGCTCTAAAAGGAACGTAGAATAAAATTTTTCTATTAAATTTGACCAGTGGCGTACAAACAAAAAGTTCTTGTGGTTTAAGCGGTAATCGATCAGAAAAAAATAATCACCCAGTGTAATAATAATTTGGGACAAAATTTATTTTTACAATTACAGCTAATTGAAAAAGGTGCTAAAAATTGCCTTTGTCGAACTTTTTGTTGACCAGTTTATTATAAAAAAAGTTAATTTGAGGTTGCCATCTTGTTTTATAATTATTTTTCAAAATATTAAAAATTGGTGGACCAAATTTGATTGGATTTTGGGGATTTCTCTGAAAGTGTGAGACATAGAAAAAAAACCAACATAGATATCCTGAGCTTGATTTTCGAGAAACAACAATGGCGCAAACCGCAGTCGTCAATCTATTTCGACTACTCAGTTACCAAGTGTCGAATCCAAAAACGAGTAACACATTATTAAAGCATTTTAGAGGTAGAATTCATTACTGATAAAAAGAAAATTATGCATGACTCACTTTTCAAGATATAGCTTGTGTTTTTCAAATAGAACACCCTGTAATTAATTTCATTATTCAACCACAATTTAAATTAGCTTTCCAACGATATACAATATGTTATGTTTTTCTCTAGAAAAAGTGACTAATTTTCGAAAAATTAAATACATTTGTCAGGAGGCTATGGAGAAATATTAACAAACAACACATCTTATAATATAAAATAAACTCAAAAATAGGAAAAAACTAAACCAGAATAAATGTTCGAATTGTCTTCCATTGACATCTACGCATATTTATAGCATTTCTAATATTTGTTGAGATGGCCATGGAAAACAAAAGAAAATCGAAACAATCGCAAATTTCAAAAACTAATGTGTGAGTTGATTATAAGCTTCGTTTAAAATGGTTAAATTTATTAATTATAAAAAATATGATATGATTAAGTGTTTTATAGAATGGTGGACAAGATTCAAATTTAGCTTCCGAGCTTTTCTAGGTTAGTTATAGACAGTAAAATTTTTTGCCAAAAGTGCTGCTTAAACAATTTTTTTAGATAATATCCACAAATGAGACAGCCCAGACATAAAAATGTACAAAAGTCTACAACAAAATTTAAAAGAGTGCGGATCATTTGTATAAATCTCATAGGTACGAATATATTGTATAATAAAGCAGGTAGAAAAGCTGTAGAAAATATTCATTTAGAAACTGTAAGAGAAAATCCATATTATCATCTCGTGAAAATTTAGGAATCCCAAAAACAACTGTGTTGCGTTGCATAAAAAAAATAAATTCAAACCCAAACGACTTTCATCAATAAATTGAACCATTTTTAACGATGCTCTCTCAATCGACTCACAAATTTGGTGTTGACATTTACGATTGTTTCGATTTTCTTTTTTTTTTCCATGTCCTTCTCAATAAATATTAGAAACGGGATAAATATGCGTAGATGTCAATGGAAGACAATTCGAACATTTATTCGAGTTTAGTTTTTCCCATTTTTGACAAGTTTATTTTTTATACCTATAAGATGTCTTGTTTCCATGGCCTCTCACAAATATATTAAATTTTTCGAAAATTAACCACAATTTCTAGATATAAAATTATATATAGTTGAGAAGCTCGTTTAAATTGTGATTGTGATATTAATGAAATAATTTACAGGGTACTCCATTAAAAAAAAACACAAGTTATGTCCTATATTTCTGCAGCACTTGTTTTCCATCCTTCGTATGAGCAAAGTATGGCGAGCTTTTTGTCAAAAGAGAAATAAGAATCGTTGCACGAAGGAAAATTAATGTACTGTATTGTTATTAGGCGCATTTTTAGTATAATTGGTTTTCTCTGGTCTAATACATCATTTATTTGCGATTGCAAATATGGATTTTTCATACTCTTCAGATAGTGACATACATGAAGAAATCGTTAACTGAAGACGATTTAAGGAGAATATGGGATGAAATCAAAGGGGAGTTTAGCTCAGATGATGAAAATAAAGACTTTTTGGTTCAACGTAAAAAATCTGAAGGTAAGGAGTTGGTCAATTTTAACGAGGTCTGAGATTCATATTCTCTAAGATCGTAGATATGACGATAATATCTCGTTGTCGGTAATGAGGAATGCAATTCTAAAAACAAATCGGCTGCTGAAAGGAAAAACACGAAATGGAAAAATTAAGATTTTTAACCAGACCAAAGCAGCATTCGAGCAATTCAGAATAATTTACCACCACTTAGAGCTACAACTTTGGATTACAAAAAGTTACTAGGTTTATGTATAATAATACGTTGCTAAGGATTCGTATATATTATGTACAAAAATTCATTAAAAGCTCCAGCAGCGACAGTGTTACAACGCGATAGGCTTCTCATTCTTCTCAAACTTCGAAATTACATGCACTTGATAAATAATATAGAAATTACTGATGAGGCTAAAGAGAATACCTAATGGAAGGCCCAGTTTGTAGTAGTGGGAATGAAAAACTTTGTTGTGGCTACTGCTCAACGATTGGTCCTGGATTTATTTATTTCAAGGTACTAGCATGTAGCCAACAGCCAACCTGAACCAGAATTGGGTATTGGAGGAAGTGTTGTGAAAAAGCTGACTCAAGATAAAGATAAATAGCAGTACTATTTTTATGGACCGGTATTTTGCCTCGTGTCCTCTTTTTGATTATTTGGAGGAACAGGGCATTTACGCAATTAGAATTATTATGAATAAGAGAATGCCTGTTCCGGACAAAATATAATTCGGGCCGATGCAATGAAAGAAGGTAGAGGTACTTTTCAGGAAACAGTAAGGCAAGATGGCCAGCTTTCAATTACCAAATGGATAGATAATAATAGATCAGTGTTAATGTAGTCCTCATCAAGGAAGTTTGCCCAACAATGAGATAAAAAGATCGGAAAATACAAAACAATATCTTCGTCCAAACTGTATTAGCAGTGGGTACAACAGAAGTTTTAAAGCCATTTTGTTCAAAGAAAAAAAAATTGTTAAGGCGCCATTTTACCTAGATTGAGATTATGGAAAGATATTTTTCTAGGAGTTGTAGATTTTGCTCTACGTCCAAATTTTACTTTTTTTAATGGAAACCATGGTTGATCTATATAAATATATATTTTCCATAGTTATAATTATTATAATGAGGATTATTATTTTATTGTAAAAAACAACACCTGCTCGTCAAGCAATGGTATTGTTGAATTTTCCAAAAAAAACAAAAATGCCTTAGAATTTTACTTTTTCAGTCTTCTATGATAAAAAATTTAGAAACAGTGTGCTTTGGAAACAGACACTAATGTTAAATAATACGAGGATCCTCAAAAACCGCATATTCAGAATTTTAACACCTATTTTATTATGTAACTCACCATGTTTCATAAATATGAAATCTTTGGAATTTGAGGAATTGTATGATCTCAGAACTGGCTGTAAAAATAAATTACTAATCACTTGAGCCCGCATTGGGGTGGATTCCTTTAAAAACACAGATGTGGCTGATAGTTCTTAGAGCGTCAACTGTCAATGTCACCATTTCGGTCTGGTAAGTCGCTGATGGACCGTAAAGAACGCCGTATGCATAATGTGGGTGACAGTTTTAACGAAAATCGGTGAATGTGTAGCCACTAAGCGCGTACCTAATGGAAAGCAGTTTAAATCCGTTCGTGTGACTCGATGGATTAAGTTACTATCGGGGCCACACAAGGAAGAGATATTTGTTGATCTATTTTCTGCTGTGTTTCTTTTTGTTTTTTTTTTGGAATTTTACCACATGGCTTTTAACATTTGAGTAATCAAGAAACTAGGGGGAAATGCTGGGAAACCAGACGAAGGATTTTGATACATGTAATTCAAAATAATAATTTTAGGCGTGCTTATATGGATACTCGAGGAATTGAAAAAATAACTTTTGAATTCATAGCCATAACGCAAACATTTATCATTTTGATTTCGCTTGTGAGCATGACAAGGTCTGTTATAAATGGATTCGACTCTTCCAGGGAAAAATTTTGGCAAACAAAGAGCGGTCATTTCTTTGCTTTTATGATAAACTTTGTTCATAGAAATAGTAAATAAAATTTTACTTTTTAACGGATTATCGAGCAAATGAATCTACTGCCCAGGGTAAGGACCGTATTTACAATTTTCTAAGAACTTTAAGGCTTACGTGTGTTTGGATAAGTGGAAAAAATTAGAATAAACAGCCGTGGTAAGGAAACAGACATTAATGGTTTTGATTTTGTTTGCAGGCATAGAAAAATCAATTAACTCTTTTCGGGGGTAAAAACAAAGAGCAGTTATTCATTGTTTTTGCAGTAATGCATCAATACCCATAGTTGTTTTTATTTTTTAATGGTTTAATGCATCGTAAACGATTTTTTCTAAATTTCAAATTTCATTAAGATAATAGATAACCAAAAATCAAAAGATATTTATTTGCATCCAAACTAATACGCCAAATGGGATTAAATTTAACCGGCAAGAACGCCCATTTCTTGGAAATAATTCCGAACGGAGGGAATTCGTGCGGAACTTAATTTTTTTAAATTACACCGGCAAACGGTTAATTATATTCTTCAGGTGCTGCGCCCAACTAAGTTATTCAAATATTTGTATGCACCGGAGGTAAAAATAAACTAATGACTTGGTAGTCGATCGATTAATTTTCCGGTGCAGTTTTTATTACCAAATTACGCAAAATTACTATGCCGCAGTGCAAATTTGAACGTGTAAAAATTGCTAATGGCCGGCTGTGTGTAAATCACTTTTAGATGGTGCTATCAAAACGGAATGAGCAGGGCCGGACTCCACCCACAGAAAAAGAAAAATTTGACAAATTGTTATTAAATTAGACCGAAAGAGAAAGTCAAAGAAAATTGGACAATTCTGAGAAAGCTTTATTATTGAATTCTGCACTTCACACAATTGTGGATTTTTATTATTATTTCTTTAGGAGTCATGGCTGCCTAGATAAAAAATAATGTAGCAGATCATTATTTGTACCGGCTGTTGCTAAAGACAACAACAATGTTTTAGTAATTCTATTTTATTCCTTCAATCGTTAGTTCCTTAATAAAGATCCAAAACAACACATGCACGTATAAAACCGGTTCTTGTGGAGATATGTTTGTCATTCAATTTCTCCTCATTACATTTCCCATATCAGTCGATCCACGTAAATAAAATAAATCTCCCGATGCCTTTAGTGCGGTCCTGTGCACAATGTTAAGTCAAAAGAGGTGAACATAGATGGAATAATTTACCAAGTCGTAACTTTAACATTATATAAATGCCATATAGAGCTTGACGACATGCTTTGCGTATTTGTTCAATTGCACGTCCCCTGCATATTTATATTCTTATTTTCAGCCCATTGCTTTTAATTTATAGGCTGCGGCACCTGGTTCATTACAAATACAAACAGCGCTTTTATTTTATTAATCTTTTGAATTTCAAAGCTTTGTCGTGAGGATTTTTACGTTGCGCTACTTACTAGCAGCGCAATGTCCGAGGGCATAAATGTGTTTTATGGAGAATTGTGCAGATAAATTAAAATAGAGTCCTTACGTGCGTTTTTGCCAGAAGAACGCCTTGTACTTTCAAAACAATAGTTTACGTCTCGGTTTACGTTAATTATTAAAGAGCTTTTCTACAAAGAAAAAATTTGCAATCCTTCGCAAAGATGCAACCGGAGGAAATGTGGTAAAAATGAAAATTTGTTGCAAAGTAGTAAATAGTTATTTCATTAACACAAAACATTTTAAAAAAATAAAATCGTATTATCAGTATTTTTATTTAGAAAATGGTATTATACAAATTTATTTCACTAACAAACATTTTTAATGCTAAAACTAAAATAATTTCGTGAAGATGAAAATGATACCTAACAGTTACAAATACCGATATCGATTAATTGCAAAATATTAAACGCAGCTAATAGTACAGGTAAAGTATCCAATATAAGCAATTACATAGCGAAATCGTTGAAACTTGACATAGGTACGTTTGAAAATATATATATTTCAAGAAACTGAAGAGTCCCGAACCGTAAGGGGTATGTCTGAGCCACCTACTTGAAAAACCGTGGGATGAACTAGGTTTTTACATGCATAATAAAAATTGGTAATTGAACCATGACAAATTTTCAAAAAATAAGAATGACTTATTATACTTTCATTTATAGAGAAATATTAATTTTCGACTTTTTTTCCCAATTTTACGTTTGTTTCCTTCATTTTCTGCTTTATGTGTGAATATATTCTGCAAAATGAAAAAAGTACATAATCATTGCATAAGTGAGGATTTTCGAGTAGATAAAATTTTATTTTATATCGAATGAAATATACTTTCTATCTAAAGAACATCGGAATCGATAGCATCCGTCTCCTGGACGATATCTTCCAAATTAGTTTCCGCATTTTCGTCGATTGCATCTAAATCTTCTGCGTCATTTAGATCCTCCATAATTTTATCCATGTATGAATTTAGATATTGTACTCCCTCACATTTTCCGTAAATTTGTGAGCACCTTAAACCTGCTTTTCTGTTGCGGTTGCAGGAGATAAGTTGCAACATTGATTCTGGTGTTGTCACAGGTTGTAAGGAGTCGTTAATTCTCTGATATCCCCACTGTTATGAATTTTTTTCATTGCCAAGCCCTCGGCCAAGCCATATATGAATTTTGTAGATTACTCGTAATGAATGTTTAGCGACCTGCATATTCATTTACTGTATAAATCACTCATCTTGACATATAAAAACATATTTTACTCAGTACATCCACATTTGCAATAAGAAATGTAGCGTAAATAATATATCACCATTTGAAACCTTTATTACTACCTTATCAGATAATAAGAATAGTTACGTTAGCTTTCGATCTGCGTGTTTGCAGACTTTGTGACCTACATTGGAGGTGCGCTTGCATGTTGACTCATTCTGTTGAGTGTTCAGTTCTTCCAGCGTGCTCTAATACCTGTCGTCGTCACCGTCTTTATCGATTAGAACTACTACAATTATTTCGAGCCATTACTCTTCGCCGCTACTGCCATGGACGTTCGCAAGGGGTCACAATCCGCTTGCGACTATATTTGAACCATCTTCCACACCAGAAAAATATTTGTAGATGCGAAAAAGCAACTTTAAAGTCATTGTTACAATTATTGTATGTGTATAAAAGTATTCCCTTTTATTACTTACTTTTTGTATCAAATATTTTTAGACCAAATCATCCAGAACTTCGCTGGAGCAGCAAATATTTGTGTAGCTATCCGACATTTCGTTAAATTATTAG
This sequence comes from Rhagium mordax, assembly GCA_963680705.1. Classification (NCBI taxonomy): domain Eukaryota; kingdom Metazoa; phylum Arthropoda; class Insecta; order Coleoptera; family Cerambycidae; genus Rhagium; species Rhagium mordax. The sequence continues at coordinate 5,666,046 of OY796656.1, forward strand.
AAAGATCTAGCCTTCATTAATTTATCGGGGCAAAGAAACGTTCTCTCTTAGACATCGTCCATTAATCAGGCTGTAATATATCTGATGTGGGCCAACATATAACTTTCTTGTAGAAGAAACTTAAGTCTACATGTCAATTCTTGATAAATGGAATTGAAGTACTTTAATTTCGTAATTATTTTCTTTCTGTCCCAAAGGGAAAATTTATAAATTAATGGCAGGAAAACTAAACACACAAAAGGACTGCGACTTCTGGAGCACAACCAGAATAATGTTACTATTTTTTTATTGCAGAAAATGGAAAGGCACATGAGTTTTGCATCAGAATATCAGATTTTATACTCTACTAGGTAATTTGGAATCGAATTTTATGCATAGATGGCGCTTCTCTTATTCTATACTTATTAGCATAATATATGGTATCATCTATAAAGGACAGGAAATAAAAAGGACCCCAGGTATGGACCATGTGGAATACTTTGATCAGCTGAGTGCTAATCAAATTCCAAACTACCTATTCTAACATTTTGTATCTCTTAATTTAAACAAGAAAGAAACAAGTTGAATCATCAGCCATTTTTAAATACAGGAGGTTACTTGAGCAATTTGTTATTAATTTGGTTTTGTAGACTCATTAAATAGTATTCCTACTAAAATCCTTTGACAATATAATTAGCCTTAATATTAATGAAACTGAGGGTAGATTTAACCAGTTACTTTCGGTCTACTTTTCGATTATCCGCCTTTTCCCACTGCGGATTAATAACGACGTGAGCCGTGTTACAAATAACTCCTTTGACTCAACTTATCCACATTCAGTTTAAACGTAATCCTATTCTTACGTTCCGTGATTTCTTTCAACGTCCGCCCATGTCGCCTTTGTGCATGTACTAGCTGTCATATTCTCCTCATACATAAACATTTCATGCATACAAATGTTCTACCTGAAGCCTCAATGATAAATATCACTGTAAATGCATATTTTATTGCAAATGCTACTGAAATATTAAACGGATTTATTGAATGGCTCCAATCTCCATATCTAATTGTGATTTAACAATGCGCCTCCGATGTCGGATTATTCAGAGGTGACCGATTGAATTAAAAAATCCAGTGTTTTGTTATGCGGAAAATGTGAATAGAACTACTTTAGATGGGTGGTTCCTACACGGGTTAGTGGCTTCTTCCACGATAGCAAAAAATTGATGATAAACCACAAAATGAAAATAAAATTTCGATTTCTACAGCTGATCTAGGAAGATTATTCTCCAATATGATATCCTTTTTTAACTTGTATTTATCTATTCAGTATACCATACGTAAGTTTCTCGCTAATTGTTTTATTGTGAGGATAATTTTATTCTTTCCTAGTTTTACCAGGGTTTATTTTTAATTTTATTTATTTAATAATCGGGTTTTAATTTCTTTTAGTCGTTTGACAATATATTCGTTTCGAGTCGATTTTGAGTACAATCTTTTTAATAGTTATGAGAATAAGTTTAGAAAGTTTAACAATTACATTTGATGGTATTCCTTACGATGGCAACTTTATTAGTATTTTCGTTGTTATTGTTATTTTCTATGATGTACAAGTAGGCGTAGGTCGATAAGCTTACCGTACATTTGGCTTTACTCTTTACAAAGGACCACTGAACTATATTTATGAATAATAAATAAATACGATTATGTTTCCATTCTCGAAGGAAAATCGAATCCTTTAGTGAACCTACTTATTCTTATACTAAAGAATAACAGTCATACGTCCAAAGCTGCCCACAATGAGAATATGTTATTCAAACCTAATAGAAAATCCCTAATATTGTCCGCCTATCTATTTGTGGCCGGTAACAATGGTAACTTATGTGACATTTTAACATGATACATTCACATCCTTAATCTTAATGAGATGATATTTTTGGAATCGTATTATTTGGAAACTAGAAAACAAGTTGTTTGTTTTAAGAGATTTATTTCTATACTAGCGATAACGTATTTATATAAGTAACTTATTCAAATTTAATAAGGCTGGAGTCATCTACCCACCTTTATTTATAAGTAAAAATAATGATGAAGGTTATGCACATGCATTAGTGTTTTGCGTCATTCCTCTTTAGGACTCGATAAAAAGCGGGTCTCTCGTCAAAAAAGGAAACGCTGCCAAGCAAATTTCAAAATGACCATAGAAATTATTTTAAAATGTTTTGGCAAAAAATTCTTTGGGAATCTATCAGTGATTAAAATACAAATTTTTTCCTAAGGTGTACAGGTTTCAATATTTTTCGAAAAATTCAACAACCTTCCAGTTCCTTAAAAATTATTTTTTTAACCATTTTATCCCAAAGCAAATTTTTGGATTGGCGACGCGATTTAAGATATTTTTTTTCGTTCGCAATTCATAATATGCTGCTCAAATGATCACATGAACTGGATGGAATTTAGCTTTTACAACACAGTTTTAAGAACTACATGAAAATAACGTAAATATATAACATTATTTGTATTTTATAACGCAATACTTTTCCAAAACCCTCCACAATGATCTATTAAACCACCCAATATCCACCTCACCAGATGAGGCTCCCTTTCTTCCGCTCCTCCATATTTTAGCTAAATTGAAATCCACACTTAACAAGAAAAAGTTTTAAAACCGTGCAGACCATTATGTCGGAATTTTTATGAGGAAAGTTCAGGACGGAAAGCACTCAAAAGGGATCTTGAAATTTATTTGTTAATTTTTAAACGTGGAATTCACGCCGGTACATTTGCGATTCTTTTATGTTTTGCTATCGTCCCTTGCAACGGTAAAAGTTGATGCCACTGAGTCAATTTCGCTTTTAAGAATTGTGAAAAATTATTTAAGAACTTTACAAACTGGTAAAAAAAGGCAGCGATAATTAACTAATAAAATAATAAGAAAAATTAGAACATTTCAACTTTATTTGTTGAGTTAAGTAGTTCTGGAAAAAAAGTAAAAAAATCTTCATATGCGTACATTACAAACTATTAAATCTTTTCAAGAATATTCTTCAGAATTTACTCATACGTGACGAGATTCTCTGGGCAGACGTCGCGTGAATATTTAAAGGATCGTCAGTTCTCCCAAATATGAGAATCGAGTCCGGTTACAAAACCTCATGGCTTTGGATGAAACCCTTCTCCACCTTTTAAAAATCCATACTTGGATAGCAATCGCGAGAAAGCAAGCGACGATCGATCAATTTGTTACAGCTGAATATTTAGGTATCACATATCATATAAGTTTATCAGAGAATTGGATTTAACACAAAAAAGAACTGTAATTGGAAAGCTTTGTTTGCTTTTTTTCTTCTATCTTCAATTAAAATTTTTCTGTACTATAATGGATTTTCGTCAAGAAATAAAATGGAAAATTTTGACCAAAGAAGCAGTCAGCAAAAAAAGGAAAATCAAAGCATCTGCAATAATTTTACTTAATGAAGATAAAAGCGTATCAAATTGTTCGGTAGAATTTTGTTCAACTTGGTTACCAATGTTGAGAGAAGAACTCAATAAAATTAATATTATTTATAGTGGAGGGAAATTAGAATTTTAAAGTGATGTAATCGGGAAATTGAATTTTTTCTGTTTTTTGTTTTTTGTTAGAAAAGCGCATATAAGTGCATTTTTATGCATTTCGAGTGCATCGTTACACTATTTTTTAAATATCTCTGGCTCTATTGCTCGTAGAAAAATTTTAAAAAAACTTAAATACTCGTAAATAACCTATCAAACTGTTGGGGTATAGTTATATTAAAAGTGCATCCTAACCTAAAAAAATCCAAGTTTCTCAGTTTATCTTTTTCTTTACTAATAATGCAATAAGTGAAATGAAACACCACAACTAACGTTTAAACAATACCATGTTAGGGTCATATTTTCCTACCCTGTAATAACTCCCACTGTAGTTTTACAGTTTAATTTCCATTTTTTTAGTTTAAAAACGTCTAAATCAAATGGACTATACATTGTTACGTATTTTTTTTATATTTTATTTATTTATTCTTGGAATTTATTTTTAGTTTTTTAAATTGAAATTTTATTGTTAATTTTTAATATTCTATGTAGTACATAACAAATAATACATAATATTTCACTTACTTTACCCTTTTCTCAGGCTCATCTGGGTTCCTTGAATGTATTAAAATTTTATTTATTTACTTGATATTGTCTAAATTGATTTTATTAACTTGTATATTGAGTTGCCTAACTTACTGCATAAATTTTGTTAACTGTATACTATGTTGCATATACTTTATTTTTGCCTGTTGTGACTCGACTATACTCTTTGCTGTTTACTGAGTTGCATTTACCTTAGTATAGACAAAAAATAAAAGCCCATTGCATTATCTTTTCAACTATGCCTTTAATTTATCCTTGAGAAATAAAATGGCAGTTTTAAACACAAATTGAAACGTTAGTGATCGTCAAGTTTTGTGTACAACTAATATTATCCCTGCTAACTTAAAATGAAGAATACGAGTGGCTATTTAAGAATTCTAGCATAATAATTGATTAAGTGTTCATAAACAGTTCAAATCTGGTTATGAATTTTTAAAATGCCTGCTGTTTAATATTTAAGGTTATGTCTAAACTATTAACTACAAAATACACTTTAAAGTGCTTCCTTGCAATGAAAGTCCTATTTGTTATTTTTTTGATTATTCTACGATTAATTAGGAATGTTTATGGTTCCTGATTAGCAATTGAACTGTTTCTTTTTTACGACAGAAATTTCTTAAATGTCTCGGCAAGTAAATAACTTTGATTATATTAATAAAATGATTCTTATCTTGCTCAATTTATATGAAACATTAATTTCTTACTTTTCCTGTGTTTTCTTTCTGTTTTCTCAAAATGTTTCTGTTAACTTTCTTGTCTGTTTCAGGTACACCTGGCTGCATACAACTTATTTTGACTTTTTAATCTTGACATTCATCTTTTGTGCTGGACCTGGATGGATTCTCGATAAACACTGCTTTTTACCATAAATACTTCAATTTTTGGTTTTCCTCTATTTTTTTCTTGTACAAGCACGATGCTTTTCCCAGCAGAGAGAATCAACAACAACCTTCTTTTCTTTTCCTTGGATACCAATTTTTTTTTATCTCATGGCTGGCTTCCCCATTACTGTTAACTTTCTATGACTGGTAAGTAAATTGAATCTTATTTTTTTATTACTTTATTTATCCATTAATTCTAAATAATTGTCATTATTTGTGATGAGATTTCTTTTTTTAATGTTTCATGTAATATCTGTCATTATCCTTGATCTAGTAAGTGTAAGTGTAAGTGTTAGAGTAGCCAATTTGGCTAAACTTCGCCCTAAATATAAGTATGTAAATGTATGTATATGCATTTATTTAATAAAGACGTTAATTATTATTATTATTATTAATTATTATCTATGTATTTAATTATGGACTATATTCTCAAGGAATTCCTGTTTAGTGCAATTTTTCATATTTGGGGTGATGATATGGTGGGTGATAATATGGTGGGTGATGATATGGTGGGTGATGATATGGTGGGTGATTAGTACTCATCATTGATCTCAAAACTTAAATTAAGTGACCATTGGTCTTAAAATAAATTACCAACATAGATAACGCAGGCCCTGTATCATCCTAGGAGGTGTTGTAAGGCGTGGACCCCAAATCGAGAGGCTTGCTCTTGTTCAATTAGCCTAAATTAGTAAATTGCGTCCATTTTGAACAAACTGTTCGAAGATGGTGGTGTACAGTCTAAAAAACAAGGCAATATAAAACCGTCGTTGCTGTCAGAGGATCACAAAATATCATCACAATACGTCCATGTTGTTTTTTTTGTATGATTATAGAAAATCATTGGTCTATTTTTTCATTCACTAACGAGTTATAGGTACCCTAACAAACCTTGTTGCTTAATCTAGAAGTATTTGCAATGCAGGCAGAAGTGCCTGCTATCGGTCGTCGAACCCCGAGCATCTCCGTCCACCACCCCCAGCAGGGACGATAAGCTAATCCGGCTGCCGCTGAAGCCTTCAGTGAAAGTGATACTCACTTTCAGTCAGTGTTTTTACTACTCAATATTTATTGCCGGCATTTGCATCTAAGATTGCCAGTCGCCTGGTTATTTATGTGCGCGGACTGTTCGGTTAATAAACAGGGAGAGAGTAATTTTATAATTTCAAAATGAACCTTACCGGTTTAACATACCATGTATTATTCACTTTACATGAGAAGCAAGGTTGAATACATTTTGTCCTGCAATTTATTCACCGAGCAAATCGTAAAAGCACAAGACACGTGCGATGGGAGGTAATTTTTTTGCATGAATTCATTCGTGTCGATGACCTCTTATTGAAAAACGGCCTGTTGTGCAGAGATCACCGAGTCCACAATCGAATTGGCTGTAAAATGTCAATACGATATAATATACCCGGACGAGGTTGAAAATTAATTTTTTTTTAACAGGGGATATAATGCAAACCGGTAAATCGACAATTTCGAGAATAATAGAACTTGTTACCGGTATGTGACTCAAAACACCTAGTAATAATAATTATTAGTGCCTACGCTTACTTAAAAAGGCGAAACCTTAATGCTGTTGTTTTGATTATTTCCAGTCAGTTAAATTTTAGTAAAAAAAATTGATGAAATATGAATTACCTTAATCCTCGTTATTTACGCCCATACTTCGTACGCCACTGCCAAAATTTCAAGACGATTATTTAGGTCACCCGGAATAAGTTTTTATGTTTATATTCTTTCCTTGGTTATTATTAAAGCAAAACTGTAAGTACGGCGTATCATTGCGTGCAGAATGAGGAACAAAATATAAATATTTGAAGATACTCAGGGTTTTTTCGTAAACATTTAAATATGTGATAATAGGAAGATTACGAGTGGTTTTAGAAGGTTTGCACTGCAGTCACTAGTCAAAGTTGAATTATAATTACCTATATACCAGTGGTGGCGACCAAGAATTGAAAAAGGGGCTTTCACCTCAAGTTCCCTTTGAAAATATTTTCAAATATATTTTTTTCTAAATTTTTAAACTTTCGAGGTTATAATCAAAGGTGAGTTGAAATTTTATATGAAAGTGAATGAACGATATGGAATTTCAGTATAATTTAAAATAATTTCTTTAAGAATAACCAATTTTTTTAAGAGAAATGAAATGGTTTACAAGAATAATATTTATACCATGCTCCAGTACTAAAATAGGATTAACTCGGATCAGCCTAAGCTTCACTGGCCGCCACTGTTATATACGAAACTATATTTAGTGCAGCATAAAGACTCATAATTAAATAAGAATTTAAAAGCCACAAAAGGTAATAAGCTCTAAATGGTTTTATGAATTAGCCTTGTTACATTAAGGCGATGAGACAGAGACAGATATTTCATTAACATTGTATTTGCCTCGAATCAGGAAATTTAAAATTTAAAAAACGGCTAGAAATTTCTTCAATTGCCAATGAAAATATTGGCGGTCTGGCATTTTTTAAAACACCTACAAAAAAAATTGGGGAATTTTAGGATCTAAAATAAGACAAAAATAGTTATTCTTTAATTCACCAATGTCCATTAAAATAATATCTAAATTAAAAAATTTTGTTACAAACAAAATATTTCTTTTATACAACATTTAATTCCTTAAATAAAATTATACTACATGTTTTTTTCAATTTTGTTTCGTTTTCGAGACATTTGTGGAGCTAATACATAACGAAAAAACATTAAAGAAATAAAAAAGTATTCGGTTAAAAAAATTCAAAACGATTTTTGCAAAACACCGCGTACCTACTCGGTTAGGAAGCATTTTAGGAAGCCCATTAATAACAAATTTTGTCTTATTTTGGATCACGCGCTCTCCAATTTTCGTTTGAGGGCGATTTAAAATCTAAGGATGGATTAAAATAAAACAGTCACTTAAGGGGTTAATTTGGAGCTCCTACAGTTTCTGGTGCAAGCAGTGATTCAGTATCAGCACGAAAGGACCAACCTTAATCCTCTCGGCCAATGTCGCACAGTGGAACAAAAGTGACTTCTTTTATTCAAATCAGTCTGCAGGTCTTAATACTTAAGTACCTAATCGGAAAGTTCTTTTCTTTTAATCTACGGTTTTTAATTGTCTATCGATATGTTTGTTTGTTTACCTAATACTACTCTTTACTCACATATGTTTATAATGTTATCCTTTATTAACCTTTGCTAAAATATGTTATAATTTGTAAAACTGTAAAATATTCTTTTTGGTAAATAAACTTTATTATTATTATTATTATTATTATTATGTCGATGTAAATTTTCGAATTTTGCTCCCAGTTTTACAAAATTTTCCAAAGAAATTGGAATTTTCTTCAGAAATGTCTTTTTTGTCCAAAAAACCATTTTTGTGTAAATATCACTTCAGACCGCATTTCTTAGGTAATCACGACAATTTTTTTTTTAATCCTCGTTTATTGATTGCCTACCGATGTGTCGAGCTAAATTTTTTATTTTTGCCACTAACTTTTCAAATATTTTTGAACAGATCAATAAGCAATGCAAAAATAAAAATTTTAAAAAAAAATTTTGTGATTACTTAAGAATGAGAAAAAGTAGCTCCATTTTATCTAGCACAAGCATAAGTAAATCGATCGTGGTGGTTTTAACAACGCTACAGAACAGTCTCCATGAAAATATCAACAAATCAGACTGAGATAATCAACAGCGCGACGATATTTCAAAGAAATTATTACTGAGTTCTAATAGTGGAGAGAAATTAGTCAAAATAAATGATGAAAAGTGATGTTGAAGTTGAATTTTCTTCTTTGTTTCCTTTTTATAAGTACATGCAGATGACTTCTGACTTCTTTGGATTTCATTTCTAACATGCAGATGAGTCGAAAACAGAAAAAATTAGCAAAATCGGACTGGGGCTTTGCGAGAAAAGCGCATAAAAGTGCATTTTTGATGCGCTAGGTATATTATTTTTTAAATATTTCCGGCTCTATTGGTCGTAGAAAAATTAAAAAAGAAAACAAAATACTCGTAAATAAATAGCCTAGCAAACTGTTGGCGTGTAGTTACATTAAAAGTACATCCTAACCTCAAAAAATCCAAGTTGCTCAGTTAATTTTTTTTAGTAATAATTCAATAAGTGGGGTACAAATCTTCTGATCTTAACGAAAATTGGCGAAATTATTCTTTTTTAAGAGAGTAGGTCTTTTTATGTACTTTTTTATGATTGTTTCACTCAGAAATTATTAACCAATGAACCTACTACAATTTTTAAATTTGGACCAATGACAGCAGTATTATATCGATAAAATCCCTGAAACAGTTTTATCAACAGTAAAAACACAAGAGCTTTTTTTTTATCTGATAAATTTCTCTTCGTAACGAAACAATTTTGCCAAATAGTAATTTTAAGAGAAAAACTGACATGAAAAAATCGCGAGACCGTAGGTCGAGCGATTTTGTCAAATGTCAGTTTTTCGAGCAAAATTACTCATTGGCAAAATGTTGAGTTACAAAAAAATTTATCCATAAAGGAAAAGCTCGAGTGTTTTTTGGCAAGATAAATTAACGACAGAATATGTGAACGAACAGCAACAATAATTATTTTTATTTATACAATTATTTAAAGGAACAGTTATTAAAAATACAGTTGTTATAAATGGTTTGGTTTGGTGTACTGATTTTAAAGTGACATGCGACTACTAGATGTACACTGATTTTGAGGAGCAGGCATTTTTATCGGTGATAAAAAACGATGCACCTTTTTTATCGCTTGTCAAAGTGACAAAACGTGACTGTCAAATAGACTTTTTCATATAGGAGTCTATTTGACAGTCACGTTTTGTCACTTTGACAGCGATAAAAAAGGTGCATCGTGCCCTCCCGCACAAGGCTCTACAAGAGCCTTCTGGGATAAAGGGGGTAGTAATTACATGTGGTGTTATTTAAAAAAAAAAAAGCTCTTGTGTTTTTACTGTTGATAAAATCATTCTTTATGTCTGTCACTTAATACGTTACTTTGACATTTCGTCGTTAAAGATATGTTTTTGTATTTAAATAATTTATTCGTGAAATATTCTCCGCAAATACCATTCATGCTTGAAAATTTTACCTATAAATTTTTTCTCGAGCGATATTGCCAACAGTAATATAACTCGTGTAAATTAAATTGGTCACTTTATTATCAAAAATTAAATCCCTCGCGCTAAAGCGCTCGTGATTTAATTAGATAATAAAGTGGCCAATTTACACTCTTAATATTACTAGGCAATATCGCTCTCGAAAAAAATTTATCGGTAAAATTTTAAGCACATATTACATACGAACATATACCAGAATCTGTATATCAATTTAAAATGACATTTTTATTTAATTAAAATAAAATAATTTAGTTTCACTTTTTTGACATTTTTTCATATCTTTTATGCCAGATTTTCATAAAAGTTTTGTATAAAACGAAATTCAATTAAAAGAGCTTTCGTAAGGTGTATTATTATATTTACCTACTTTTTACGAAGAACCAAACTTACACATGGCAGCCCAAATGCTTATAGGTTAGGTATTCATTGAGCACATCTATAGTGATAAAATGGTAATATTAAATAAATATGACTAATAACGTTAATCTACAATCAAATGGATATTATTTATAATGTATAAAGTGCTATTTATAACATATTTAATGTTACATATATGAAATATTTCGGTTTAACATTATACGAGTGTCCCAATATTCCACAGGTTCTCGAGGTCAAAACAAGTCGATTTGACTAAACTTACCTCTATACCAAGTTGCTTCGTTTAGCCGCTAGAGGGTATCAAAGTTGACATAAAATTTTAGTTTTGTGAAAATGACTTTGGAACGCCCTGTATGGCTTTATTGAAATTTGGTATGCTAATACTTCCCTCCAGATGGCACTTTATGACACCATAGCCGAAGTAGTTGCTTTAACAGAAGTGCGAAAAATACCCCTACCCTTAAACATATCTGCTTATAATTTTTTTTGGCCAACACTACAGCTTTAATTCATTTTGTACTATAAAGATAAGTTTATTCACAAAAATTGCTCTCTTGGATAATTGTTGTATTCCTAACAGTTTTGGCTTAATTAATTTTTTTAACTTAAAGCATATTCGATTACAATCAGACTTACTATTTCACTTCAAAATTAATTAAGCAGATGACCAAAACATAAAGTGCCATCCGGAGGGAAGTATTAGCATACCAAATTTCAATAAAACCATACAGGGCGTTCCAAAGTTATTTGCACAAAACTGTCAACATTGATGCCCTGCAACAAATCGATTTATTTTGATCTCGAGAACCTATTGGAATATTGGGACACCCTGTATATTATATTTGTATAACATTTTGTAAACATTTAAGAAAAAATGTTAAAGATACATTTAAGAAAATTTATTACAATACATTTACAAGTTGTATCGTATGATATTATAGAAATATTTTCTAGTAATATCGAGTTAATATTGTATACACATTTATTAAATATTTTACATTTTAATATTTCTCAGATATATCAATGTTAGTTATCATAACAGAAATATAATATTTCTTGAAAATTGTTACCTAGGTCTAACGTTACATAATATGGTGATTATATATGGTGTTATAGTAAAACAAAAGTAAATATAATAATAATACACCTTACGAAAGCTCCTTTAATGTGCATTCGATAGCGTCAAACAAAGTTGATCTTAAACATTTATCCTTTTCAAATAATTATTTTAACTGTCGTATAATCCTCATATTTTAATTGAATTTTGTTTTATATAAAAGTTATATGAAAATCTGGCATAAAACATATGAGAAAATGTCAAAGAAGTGAAATTAATTTTTTTTTAATTAAAAAAAACGACATTTTAACTTGAAAAACAGATTCTGGTATATGTTCACTCTTTAAAAAAAAAGTTTACCCTACGACCATTTTACATTAAATGGCAAGCGTTTTAATTTTTTTCGAAAATGTAATCACGTATTTACAGCATGAAAATACATATTTTCTCTAATTTTCGTAAAGATCAGAAGATTTTTACCCCACTTATTGCACTATTAGTAAAAAAAGAAATAAACTGAGAAATTTAGATTTTTTGAGGTTAGGATGTACTTTTAATATGACTATACCCCAACAGTTTGATAGGCTATTCATTTACGAGTATTTCAGTTTTTTTAAATTTTTCTACGACCAATAGAGCCGGATATATTTAAAAAATGGTGTAGCGATGCACTCGATATGCATAAAAAATGCATTTTTCTCACGAAGCCCCAGCACGATTTTGCTATTTTTGTCGGTTTTCGACTTATTTGCATGTATAAAACAAAAAACAAAAAAAAATTCAACTTCAAGATTGCATCACTTTAAAATTTTAATTTCTCTCCACTATAAGATTATTTGTATGGTTCAATTTTAAATCGAATCCAACGATTTCAGTCATTTTAGATGTAGATCCCCAAATATATGAGCAATATTCTAAATATTCTTAAAGATGGGTAAGAACCTAATGCTTCCATTTGTCCACCAAAAACCATCCTCTGGTTATTCTCGTTACAAGAACCCGCTGGTTCTTCACCCTCTGGTCATAGCAAGAACTTCTTTTATAGCTTCTGGTCGCTTTCTACTACTTCTTCAGATGAGCTTCAGATACAAGAAGTTGAAGAATAGAGGATTCGCCAATATAAAAGAGGAACAAAGTTAATGGTAAGGCAAATCCTTGCGGAACACACGAGTTAGTATGTAATGTTTCAGATGACACTTCATCCTCAACATAAAGTGTACAGTTGCAGAGAGCATCTGATATAAAGAGCTGAGCTAACAAGCCGTAAAAGAGTCATTTATTTAATGGACTTTGGATGCCATACCAAATGCCTTGGATATATCTGAAGCCTCTGTTTGAAACTCTCCATATTTTTCAATTGCCCCACTCAATTTATGTGTAACAATTGTGAGAGAATCTCCTGTCAAACGCTTCTGAAAAAACATATTGCCCATCACTTAATATACCTGTCGATACCAGTAAATTCATATCTCACCTTAGAAAGGGGAGACCATGAAAACCACAAAAATATGAAATTGTGCCAACTTACAAATAGTTTTACTTCCTTAAGTGAACATTTACTCACTCAGTTAACTAGCTTCTAGATTTATGTAATTATTTTTTCTATTTACGCCCCGCTGCATCAGAACTAATCCTTGGCAGAAATACATATTTCTGCGCCATAAATCACACCGAACGGAATTTATAATTTGTTATAAACACAAAGGTATGTGCTTTTTAAGTGTTGCACAAGTATTTGGGTCACACGCTGGCTGTGTAGTAAAAACGTACTTCGTTTAATTTAAAGAATCCGAAACAAAAGTAAGTGGCATCTTGAGTGATTTAAGGATTATAATTTAAGACCGTAATAAATGTGCGTCCAAGTTGACACGGGACTGCCTCTCACACCTACTGCTGGATTTATTGCAACGAAATCCTATCTTGTAGATATATGTGCATATCTATCTGTATCTTTTGTAAAATATTTATGAGGCAGGTGGTATGTTCTGTTATCTGTAACATATTTCAATGTGTGTTGAACACGGAACGTATTCTATGCGAGGTAATTAATTTTTTGCCAATAGGATTCTATTTTTGAGACGCAACATACAACCATTTGTATCCAGATTTATGTAAGAAAGTATTTTCTACTCGGCTTAGATCCCCAATTACGATCGCGCCATTTCTAGTTTCTACCTAATCTGACGCCTTCAGTCATTCCATCAAATTTGCTCCCAGTTAAGTTTTAAACTAGTAGCTGCCTCGCTAATTACTTCAATTTATAACCCATCACTGTAATCTCCGCTAATAGGAATTTTATACTGCATAATGCTGATTAAAAGTAATTTGATCGTTTAGTATCAATTGACAACAGGAAGAATATTTAGTATGCATACAGTTAAATTAATTGAGTTATAACATCATCAGGTTAAGGTAGCAATTTTCTTCGTGTTTTTATTAGAGAGCGGTATAAAAGAAGATGGTAAATTAATCTACAGGCACCTGAGAAGGATTAGGATTAAACGTATTATATACAGGATGTAATCAGTAAATTAGAAACGGAGAAGTTAAATTATATGCGAGATGCAGAAAAAATTTAGAGCCATTAATTTTGTTGGTGTATGTCTTGGACAACTTAATGAAAAAACTAATCACAGGCGATTGCATATGATATGATCAATGGCTTCATAAAATTGGTTTTCCTTGGTACACCAATGTTGAACGATATTCTAGGGACTGGAGGAATGTGAACTGGGGGAGGAGATGAGGAGGAGGAGGATGATGATAATAAGGAGTATAATAATAATAATTTTATTAATCCATTAGGAAAAAATTAAAATAAATTAGGCAGACAGCCCCTATCTACCCAAAAATATTTTTGATTTTTTCCTTCCAAAAGAAAAAAATTGCCAAAAAATGTTTTTTTCGATTTTCCTCGGTTCACTTAACTAAACGCTT